>VZQC01015117.1:882269-949154 GCA_009823505.1 Rhizomys pruinosus
TGTAGCTCCAGCTGTCCTGGAACTCACTTTGTAGACCAGGCTGGCCTCGAACTCACAGAGATCCGCCTGCCTCTGACTCCCAAGTGCTGGGATTAAAGGCATGCACCACCACACCCAGCTGACACTGAACACTTTTTTTTTTTTTTTGGTCTTTTCAAGACAGGGTCTCCCTGTTAGCCCCAGCTGTCCTGGAACTCACTCTGTAGACCAGGCTGGCCTTGAACTCACAAACACTTTTTAAAATGTTTCTCAGCCGTCTCTAATTCCTCACTTGTGAAGTCTCTGTTCAGCTCTTTACTCCATCCTTTGAGTGAGTCATTTGTTTTCTTTCTTCTTTGTTTTTTGAGTGGTTTATATATTCTGGAAGTTAATGTTCTGTCAGATGTATCAGCAGTGAAGCTTTCCTCCCACTCTGTGGGTTTTCTCTTCACTTCCCTGATTGTTTCTTTTGCTGTATAGAAGCTTTTGAGTTTAATGAGGTCCCACTTGTCAATTGTCGACCTTATTTCCTGTACAGCTGCTGTCTGATTTAGAAAGTCTTTTCCTATGCCTATGTCTTGTAGGTTGCTGGCAGCGTCTTATTCTATCACCTTCAAAGTTTAGTGTTTCATGTTGAGGTCTTTGATCCATTTGGAGTTGATTTTTGTACAGGGAGAATTTTTAGCACATGGGTAGAGGGTATGTATGCATATTTTAGAGTAATATTAAATCAAAAGAAAGAGAAAAAAAACTAGTTTGTCATGACATTGTGTCTAACTACAGTATTTATTTTATGGGAGTGCTTCTTAGTATTTCTTATACAAGGCTGCTTGAGCTTTTGTCCAAGCATTTTCTAAAATATTATACAGTAACTAGAAGTATCAGACTGGTGTAATTTAGCCTTTCTGGATGCTTAATGACCATACTTAATGCCCATACCAATTTGACAAAGGGTCTTAAGGGATAACTTTGTTCCTTGTCCTCAGAGGTCAACTAAGTCCCAGGGGACTGTGCATGGGGCCATCTCTTGAAATGTCCTGCAAATGTGAGTTACCAGTCTTCCTGTGCAGGGAGGTCTTGAAGATCCACTAATGGGATTTCAGCCAGTGTCTAGTCTATAAAGAGGAAGGTCTGCTCATGCTTCAAATAGGGAAGCCTGGTCTAGCAAGTCCTGACTTTGTCTTTGAGTGGATGGATCTGGTAATTGAAAAGCCAAAAGGAGCCAGGACACCACCCCCCCCAAAAAAAAACCTGAGTGACCCCTGAGGACCAGATCTTGAGGAAACAAAAATCTTGGTTAATCTGGGCTGCGTGGCCTTAAACATCTAAAAGGAAAGTATAACCAGAAAAATAATCAGTAAGTCTAAGAAATTGTACTTCAGGTATGAAACTTGAGATCTTAGTAAAAAGACAAAAAGTAAAAAACAAAAAACAAAACAAAAAGAAAAAGCACAGTTGTTTTGCCATCCTTCAAAGACATAAGGCACAGCTTTTCAACCTTCCAATATGGACTGAAGATTCATGTCTCACCAACTGAGCAACTACTGGGGTTTCAGCCTCTTTAGAGTATAGGCTGCCACTGTTGGACTACCCAGGCTGTATCACAGAGGCCAGTATGGGAAGATCAAGACAGGATGCGGTGCTTACTGGACCTCATTTGGTGACCATGGGAAGGGAAGACCCCAGTGTGGAGCACAAGGGCAGGATTGATGGTTGTCTGGGCTTGCCAAGGAGGAGCCTTCAAACAATTCCTTAAGGAAAACATGACATCTTTCAGCCTAATAAAGAAAAAAATAAATTAAATAAAATAATTTTAAAGATCATAAACTGAAGATGCTAAAACCTATGACATCATATTTTGAAGTGATGCAAATTGGAAGAAACAACAACAACAACAACAACAACAAAGACTGGGTCAAAGAAATGACTGAAATGGTGAACTTCTGCCCGAAACAGTAAACTTCTGCATCAAAAATTTTAAAAGAGGCTGAGAAAAAGATGAAAAACATGTATGGCAGAATGCATGAGCTCTGGTGGGGTGGAAGGCAAGGAAGGGGGAATTGGTCTAGATTTTATTGGGAAATATTATATGAAATGCACAAAATTCCATTAAAAAATGGCTGTGAAAAAAATAAAGATTTCTACAATGAAATTTTCAAAACTTTAAAGAGAGAGACAGAGACAGAGACAGAGACAGAGAGAGAGAGGAAGACACTAAGAGATGGAAAATCTGCCATGCTCGTGGATTGGGAGGATCAATATAGTGAAAGTGACCATTTTACCAAAACCAATCTATATATCCAATGCAATGCCAATCAAAATACCTACAACATTCTTCACAGAGCTAGAAAAAGTCATCCAAAAATTCATAAGGGACCACAAAAGACCCTGGACAGCCAAAACAATTTTGAGCAAACAGAACAATGCAGGGGGCCTCTACCTTGTTTTCTGAGACAGGATCTCTCACTGAGCTGGGGATGGGGGAACACACCTTTAATCCCAGCACTCGGGAGGCAGAGGAAGAGGGATCTTTGTAAGACCAAGGCCAGCCTGGTCTACAAATCCAGTTCCAGACCAGCTGGGAGTACAGGATATTGTCTCAAAAAGATTAAAAAAAAAAAACTTTCATTGAACCTTGAGCTCACCCATTCATGTAAACTGGCTTTCTGACAAACTCCAGGCAGTCTCCTGTCTCTACCCCACCCCCAGCACTAGGAGTCCAGGCACATGCCACCACACCTGACCCTTTTCACATGAGTTCTGGGAATCCAAACACAGGTTTCTACAGCCAGCACTTTTACCAACTAAGCCACCTTCCCAGCCCCTGAAGAGTAGATACTGAAGTTGTAAGTCATCAGGTAGGTAGGTTTAAATCCTTATAGAAAAGTGGCTAGACTGCCTACTGACACACTTTCATGAATGACACTGAACAGGCAGTATGGCCATTGACACCCAGGAGGCAGGGGAGTTCCAGTTCACTTTGCAGTGTCAGTGAGTTCCTGCTCAACTGAGGCAGAGCCTGGAATGCTAAGTCAGTAAAGGCTGTGGACTTCACTCAGCAGGTGGCAAAGAGCTTTCAAAGCAAGCTTCGCCAGCTACCATGCAAGGGGACTCCACTGTGAGTGTCTGCATGGGACTAGTGAGAGCAGGTTTCTGGATGTCCAAAAGGTTTCGGGACACACACACATGTCCATCAACCTGTTCGTCCTGCCCTCCTCCCTCCCTCTTTCATGCCGTCCTCTCTGACAACAATAGTGGTTTGCTGATAATTACAAAGACTTAGTACTAAATGGGCCTTAAGTAGAAATGCAGCCTCATCCACTGTGGCATCAGGATTAGAATAACTGACAGTTTGCTTCAGCAGACAGGTGTTGACTTTGACCCTCATTCCTTCCTAATCAAGGGAAGCTGAGTTGTGGGCTAGCTAAGATGCCATGCCTGGGCCTTGGGCATGGGTTTGTTTATTTGTTCACTTGTGTTTGTGTTTGCTTTGAGACAGGGACTTGATGCATAGCTCTGGCTAGCCTGGCACTCACTGTGTAGGACAGGGTAGCCTCAAACACAAAATTTTCCTGGTTCTGCTTCCCAAGGGCTAGGATTATAAGTATGAGCTACCATGCCCGTCAAGTCATCCATTTGTTTATTTCTTTATTTATCTGCTTATTTATATCTGCAGCACTGGGGACTGAGCCTAGGGTCTTGCCCGTGCTAGGCAGGGAGTCTACCATAAAACCATTGCTTCTGTTTTGTCTGAACGATGTGACGCTAATGCTGTGTTTTAAGCAAAGCCAGTTTTCATTGCAAGTTCTAGGGAAATGATAATGTCCATCCTACACAGAGGTTTAGTTTTCTAATTTTCCAAAGGAAAAAAACAAGGCAATTTAAACTGTTCTGTAAGAACTGGTGCCCAGAACAGCAATTCCAAATCATACCAATTTGATTTGGTGGCTAAATACCAGACCACGTAAGTCAAACAAAATTAAGGCAAATGAATTCTTAAATGCCAAATCAAAACCACACACACTCAAATCTCTGCCCAGAATGGCTTGCTGATAACAGCACCAGATCATTGTATTAATGGAAAGAGCCCTCGAGGGGCGGGGTAGGGTAGTTCTGTGGTAAGAGTGTATGCTTAATATGCATAAGGTCCCAGGTTAAATCCTTAGCATCTCCACCACCACCACCCCCTCTGCCAAAAAAAAAAAAAAAATAGCTGAGAGCCTTTGGGGCAGTGGCTTAATATCCCCAAGTGGACAGACTAGAAAGGGAAGAAATTCATCCAAGCAAATGACCATGAGGGGTTATGGGTAAAGTAATGCTGTACGAGCTTAAGACATGGAGCAGGCAGGTGGGGTTATGGGTAAAGTAATGCTGTATAAGCTTAGGGATCTGACTTCACATTCCCAAAACCTGAGTAGAAAAAAAAACATGGAGCAGGGCAGGTGGCACACACATTTAATCCCAGCACTCAGGAGGCAAAGACAGGCAGGTGTCTATGAGTTTGGGTCCACACTGTTCTACATAGCAAGTCATAGGCCAGCCAGGACTACACAGTGAGAACCTGTCTTAACAAAAGAAAAGTAAAATAGGCATGGTGTTTTATACTTCTCATCCCAGGTCTCAAGAGGTAAGGACAGAGGACCTCTTGGGCCCATTGGCCAGACAGTCTAGATGTCATGTCTGTGAGCTCCAGGTTCTTCGAGAACTGTCTCAAAAAGTAGCATGGAGGGCAATCAAGGTAGGCACCTGACATCAAGTTCTGGTCTACACAGACACACACACACACACACACACACACACACACACACACACACACTAATCCACAGGACAGAGAATTCGTTGGGCTTATTATACAGAGATCTGTACCAAAGACAACATCTAGAGCCCATGGCCTTAGGATAGAGCCTATGCTCCCTGTTTAGGTAACTCACCTTCATGTGAAGAGAGGCCCGGCTCTGGGAGGTCACCCAGCTGACCATAGCCACCACATGATCACCATCCATTCTGTGCTTTGAATCTTATCTTCCCTTCACGAGCATGGATGGATGAAGAAATGGGATGAGATGACGTCAAGGGCAAAGCAGGTGAAATGATAGGCCAGCAGCCTACCCCATATTAGTAAAGGCATATAATGCCCAGCGTGGTGGCTCACACCTTTAATCCTAGCTCTTGGGAGGCAGAGGCAGGCGGATCTTTGTGAGTTCAAGGCCAGCCTGGTCTACAGAGTGAGTTCCAGGACAGCTGGAGCTACAGGGAGACCCCGTCTTGAAAAAGACAAAAAAAAAAAAAAACCAAAAACTAATGAGGCTAGAGTGATGGTTCAGTGGCTGAGTGTAGACAGAAGACCCAAGAAGTTCAGTTCCCAGCACCTATGTTGGCTGGCTCACAACCACCTGTGACTTCAGATCCAGGGGAATCTTATCCTTCTGGCCTCTGCAGGTACCCACACTCATGTGCACAGACACACACACACACACACACACACACACACACATTTAAAGTAATGAAAACAAATCTTTTTAAGACAGTAACCATCACAACATTTAATAAGAATCCCTTCTTTCTGCTCTGACTTCCTATCGAGAGCTGCAGAGCCTCAGCTCAGTGGCAAGCCTTTGGAAGGCGTCTGCTATGGGTGGCGCTCTGGGACTTCACTGTTTGTGTGAATCAGAAAGAGAAGCAGAAATGTGATTCTGACAGCTCCAGTTCTTAGGCTCTCAGAACCCTCAGCAAGCTCGGCAGATGCTTCGGGAACTAGAACCATTTGTGCTGCATAGGTTTGCTGAAAATGTTCTCGCTTCCATTCTGCTTCTACCGCGTATCTGATACTGCATCTCTAAGAAATCTTGGAAGTTACATCCACTGTTGTGCTATGTTTAGGCAATCTATACCATCAAAGTCTCAGGTTGACACCTGTCTTAGTTCATTTTCTGATGCTATAACAGAATACCACAGACCTGTTAATTTATAAACAATAGAGGTACGTTTGCTCACAGTTCTGGAGACCATTGAAGTTCAAGAACTGAGTGCTGGCATCCAGTGATGGCTTCATGCCGCATCACAAATGGCAGAAAGTCAAGGACACCCATCTAAAGCCCAGAGAGCAAAAGATCGCGACATTCATGACGCACCTTCCTTGCCATCACTGACCCACTCCTATGAGAACAACACTGATTACCTCTTAATGGTCCCATCCCCTCTTTTTTTTTTTTAATTTTTTATTTATTTCCATATGTGTATGAATGTACTGTCTGCGTGCAAGTTTGTGCACCCATGTTGTGCAATGCCACGGAGGTCAGAAGAGGGTGTCGGATTCCCCTGGAACTGGAGTTCTCCTGGAACTGGAGATTCAGACGGTTCTCGGCCGCCATGTGGGTGCTGGGGATCGAACCCGGCTCCTCTGCAAGAGCGGTCGGCGCTCTTAACCGCTAGGCCATCTCTCTAGCCCATGTCCCATCCCCTCTTAAACATCTTTTAAAAAATTTTATGTATGTATGTATGATATGTGTGTATGTGTATGGGCATGTATATGGAAGTCAGAGAGCAACTTGCAAGAGTCGGTTTTCTCCTTCCACCATGTGGATCTCAGGGATTGAACTCAAGTCATCAGGCTTGGCAGCAAGTGACTTTACCCATTGAGCCCTCTCACCAGTCCTGGTCCCATCTTTTAACACTGTTATAAGAGTGATTATATGTCAATATGAGTATTGGAGGGCACATTTCAACCAAGGCAGTTTTGGGATTGTCAACATCTGTCTTGTGCCTTCTTGCCAGATCTATATTAAGGGAACAAAATCAGTAATGGGGCTACAAAGATAGCTCAACAGTTAAAAGGACTAGCTGCTTGGGCTGGAGAGATGGCCTAGTGGTTAAGAGCACCGACCGCTCTTACAGAGGACCCGGGTTCGATCCCCAGCACCCACATGGCGGCCGAGAACTGTCTGAAACTCCAATTCCAGGAGAACTCCAGTTCCAGGGGAGTCCGACACCCTCTTCTGACCTCCGCGGCATTGCACAACACGGGTGCACAAACTTGCATGCAGACAGTACATTCATACACATACAGAAATAAATAAAATTAATTAAAAAAAACTTTTTTAAAAAAAAGGACTAGCTGCTCTTGCAGAGGACCTGGGTTCAGTTCCCAGCACCCACATGGTGACTAACAACTGCTCATAACTCCAGTTCTAGGGGATCTGAGGCCCTCTTCTGGCCTTTATGGGTATTGCACACATGTGGTACACTTACATGCAGGCAAAACATTCATGCATAAAAAATAACTAATAAGACCAAAAAAACTAATAAAATATTCTTAATATTTCAGAAAACAACTTTTAAAACTTTAAAAGAGGAAAGCAGAGGGGCTAGAGAGATGGTTCAGTGGTTAAGAGTGCCGACTGCTCTTGCAGAGGACCCGGGTTCGATCCCAGCACCCACATGGTGGCTGAGAACTGTCTGTAACTCCAATTCCAGGAGAACTCCAGTTCCAGGGGAATCCGAGACCCTCTTCTGACCTCCATGGCATTGCAAAACACAGGTGCACAAACCTACATGCAGACAGTACATTCATACACATAAAAAAATAAAAATAAATAAAAATAAATTAATTTAATTTAATTTAAATATCAGATCTTCTGGCCTTTAGTGCAAAGTTTCAAATCAGACCAGAATTTTAAATTAGGGGGAGAAAATGAGCTACCTGGGCCCCACTTAACCAGGCTCACTGGGATAGACTCACAAATCTGTATGAAGACACCATGTTTGTCGAAAGGCAAAGCTGTCATCTTTTTTCCATGCAAGCATGTGGAGGAAGAGTAGTTTTGATGGGCACATCAGGGAGGAGCTCCTGCCCGGAGATGATCAGTTCAGGGTTAGGAGGTCCCATCTACTTGCCAAGGACCAAGGAGTAGTACCTCGCCACACCTGTTATCCATGCCAGGCGAGGAGCCTCACCTAGGACTACTGCTTAGTGTTCACATTTTTTTTTTAATTTTATTTATTTTTGTATGTGTATAAATGTACTGTCTGCATGTAGGTCTGTGCACCCTTGTAGTGCAATGCTGCAGAGGTCAGAAGAGGGCGTTGGATTCCCCTGGAACTGGAGTTAAAGACAGCTATCAGCCGCCATGTGGGTGCTTGGGATCAAACCCAGGTCTTCTGCAAGAGCAGTTAGTGCTCTTAACCGCTAGGCCATCTCTCCAGCCCCCAGTGTTCACATTTTAAACCATTTTATTGATACTTAGCAGTAGTATCAGCTCAAAAGCCTGCCTCATCTCCTCCCACAAGGGACACAGTGCCTGTACCAGTTACTAGTTGTGCTGGATAGCTTTGGTGTCAACTTGACACACCTGGCTTGAGGGAGCCTCGGTTGGGGAATTGGCTCCATTGGATTGGCCCGTGGCCACATCTGTGGTGTATTGTCTTGATTGTTGAGCAGTGACAGTATAAGAAGGCAGGCTGGGCATGAGCCAGAGAGCAAGCCAGTAGAGAGCAAGCCAGTGAACAGCATTCCTCCATGGCCTGTGCTTCAGCTCCTGCCTCCAGGTTCCTGCCCTGAGTTCTTGCCTTGGGCTCCTTGAGAATTGTGACCCAGGAGATGTAAGCTGAATAAACCCTTTCCTCCCCAAGTTGGTGTTGGTCAGAGTGTTTTGTCACAGCAATGGAAGACAAACTAGGAGACTAGTCTTGTTGGCTGTGACAAAATACATGACAGAAGCAACTCAAGGAAGGAAGAAGCATTTACTGCGGCTCACAGTTTGAGGGTGCAGCCCGTCATGGTGGGGAAGGAATGGCGGCAGGAGTGTGAGGTAACTGGGCAAGGAGTGTCTACAGAAGCTGAGAGAGTTGAATGTTGCTCTTCAGCTCGGCTTTCTCCTTCTTATTCAGTCTAGGACCCCCACCCACGGAATGGTACCACCCACATTTATACTGAGTCTCTCTACTACAGAGAACATAATCTATAAACACTCTCACTGACTTGCCCAAAAGTTTGTTTCCATGGTCATTCTAAATCCCATCAAGTTGTTTCTCAGTATCAACAATCACAGTGCCTTTAAATTTCATCCCATCTGCCGGGCCTGGTGGCGCAAGCTTTTATTAATCCCAGCAATTGGGAGGCAGAGGCAGGTGGATCTCAGTGAGTTCAAGGCCAGCCTGGTCTACATAGTTAGTTCCAGGCCAGCTGGAACTAAAGGAAGACCCTGTCTCAAAAAAAATTTTTTTTCATCCCATCTGACGGTGATCTGGATGGTCTTCTTTGATGGTCACAGATGTCAATCACAATATAATACCTCTAAGTTTTTACCTAAGATGCTTTAGAGTTTGGAATAGTATTATATGGGCACTGATCTAAGTCTGTTTCTTCTATCTGCAGCTGGGCCTTTTAGAGGTTGGAAGTGGTATTTTTCGTGTTGGGTAATAAGACCTGACCGATTGACTGTCTTCTCCGCTTCTGTTTATTCAGACTTCAAGTACAAGTGTTTAGCTTCAGCACCAAAAATACCCAGGAAAGAACAGATGCTCTTAAGGTTCTTGTCCTCATCTGTTGTTGTTAAGAGGCTCCAAGAAAGACATACAATTACTAACTCATCAACATGGGCCCTAGAATTTTCAGCAGCTCTTTCACCAGCTTACTGAACCCAGCCTTAGAGGGTCAGGAGCTATTCTGAGAAAAAATATACACCAATGTGAAGTTACTTGATTCTGTTTTATCATTGGATCAAAACAATCTGAAAAATAGCTATGCCCATTTTCTAAATAAGAACTCTGAGCCTTAGAGAGTCTAAGTACTGGAAATTTCTGAAAGACTGGATTTAAACTCCAGTGTGAGGATGGAGATGAGGATGGAGAGGTGAAAAGTATTTACTGCTTTTGTGGAGGATCTGGGTTCAGTTCCCAGTGTCCATGTTAGGTAGCTCACAACCACCTGTAACTCCAAGTCTATGGGATCTGACACCCTCTTCTGGTCTCCATGGGCACTGCAGGCACATAGTACACACAAAATTTATAAAAATAAATCTTTGGGCTGGATATGGCGGTGCATGCTTTTAATCCCAGTACTTGGGAGGCAGAGGCAGGCAAATCTCTGTGAGTTCAAGGCCGGCCTGGTCTACATAATGAGTTCCAGGACAGCTGGAGCTACAGGAAAACCCTGTCTCAAAAGGATAAAAAATACATAAATAAGTAAATAAATAAATTGATCTTTGGGGCTGCAGAGATATCTCAGTGGTTAAGGGCACTTGCTATTCTTACAGAGGACCACCAGGCTTTGGTTCCCAGCACCCAGCTTGAGTGGGTCACAACTGCCTGTAACTCCAGTTGTAGGGGACCCAATGCCCTCATCTGACCTCTAGATACCTGTACACACATGGTTCACATACATACACTTGAGCACACACACATACATATTAAATAAGATAAACAAATCTCAGAGCCAGGCATGGTGGCACATGCCTTTAATCCTAGCACTCAGGAGGCAGAGGCAGGCGGATCTTTGTGAATTCAAGGCCAGCCTGTCTACAGAGCAAGTTCCAGGACAGCTGGGGCTACAAGGAGACCCTGTCTCAAAAAGACCAAAAAAAATAATAATAAAATAAATCTCAAACCCCAAGGTCTCCAACCTCAAAGATAGCGCTTCTGAGTACACATCAATCTGCATCTCCAAATAAGTTGGAGTTTTGGACAGCTGTTGGTGTCTGTATGTGTATGTACACATGTGTGTGTCCACATGTGTGTGTGCACATGTGGGTGGAGGCCAGAGATAACATCAGGTGTCTTCCTAATTGCTTTTCCATCTTTTTTTTTTTTTTTTTTTTTTTTTTTTGAGATAGGATTTCCCTGTAGCCCCAGCTGGCCTGGAACTCACTATGCACACTAGGCGGGCCTTGAACTCACACACTCAGAGATCCACCTGCCTCTACCTCCCAAATAGTTGGATTAAAGGTGCACGGCCCCATGGCCAGCTCCATCTTAATTTTTTGAAACAGGCTCTCTCACTGAACCTGGAGCTCAGCAATTGGCTAGACTAGCTGGCCTATGAGCTCCAGGGATCCTCCAGGGATCCTCCTCAGTGCTGAGATTACAGGCATACTATGCCTGACTTTTTACATCCCAGCTCAGATCCCCAGGCCTGCACATGAGGCACTTATCAACTGAGTCATCTTCCCAGCCCTAAAACTGCTGTCTTTGAAAAACACTCCAAGAGGTCATTTCTTCCATAAATATATCTTGCCTCTTTAAATATATCAGCCTAATGGGAAAAACATGTAACACAAGACAAAGGACCTTTCCATTCCTTGGCTGTCTGTTATTGTGGAAGTCCACTCCCTATTTTGGGGGGAAATGTTTCCTCTTTATAAACATTCCCCCCCCCAAAAGTGGATTCTTAAAAATATGCTCAGGTCTGGAAAAGATAACTATCCATCCTAAAACTAAGTGATTCAGCCACTCATTCTAATAAGAAAATAGGGGCTGAAGAGATGGCTCAGCGGTTAAGAGCACCGACTGCTCTTGCATAGGACCCGGGTTCTATTCCCAGAACCCACATGGTGGCTGAGAACTGTCTTTAACTCCAGTTCCAGGGGAATCCGATGCCCTCTTCTGATCTCCTCGGCATTGCAGGACATGGGTGCACCAACCTACATGCAGACAGTACACTCATACACATACAAAAAAAAAAAAAAGTTTAAAAAAAAGAAAATAGCCACTGTCCCCAAAGAACATACCCACAGATATCAATTCAACAAATATTCATTTCTCACTTGGTCCCCATACATCTTGGAGTTGGATAACTTGTTTTTGTTGGTACAGTAGTGGCCGCAGCAGAGATTCAAACCAGTGTCTCAGGCCAGAGGCTGTTCTGTTCCCAGAACTCCCGAGCCTACTCCCGAGCCTACACAGGCGCTCCTCAGCATGAAATGAAATACATTGTGTCAAGCAATGAAAGTTGAAACAGTCCAAGCACTATATTCCACTCACAGGTTTACCTGCCTTGGAAGCTAGGACTCAAATGATACTGTGTTCAGAGAAACAAAATGAGTTCTAAAACTAAAGTAAGTTTTCAATCTATCCAGTTATAAAAATGGAAGCCCTTGGTGTCTTCAAAATGAGAGGAGATTGGCTTATTGAACCTGTTCTGGATTCTGTTCAACAAGTTGGAAGTCCAAGTTTCCCAAAATAATACAGTCCATGAGGAGCGAGCTACATTTCAGGACAGTTAATCCGGTGCAGAACCCTCTTGCCATATTGCAACCCATCACAAATATTTGTGAGGGGTTGAGGAAATGGCTCAGTCCAGAAAGTGCTTACTATGCATCCTGAGTCTGGATGCCCAGCACCCATAACAGGGAGAGCAATAGAGGAAGACAAGACATCCATCCACCTTTGGCCTCTGTGCACCTCTATACATACACACACACACACACACACACACACACACACACACACACACACACACATGCACACAGAATGTTTGAGTCTCTTATTTGGCTTTTGATATAATAAACCGAATCTTCCTGTGAGTCAGACTATATATTCTCAGTACAGATCAGGGCTACCAAAGTATCTTTATAGCCTGTGTCCAAAGAATTACCAAAGTCAGAGTGGGTGGGGACAGTCTCAAAGGCAGACCAAGTTCAAAGGCTTCAAACCCATCTACATCCTATCAGGCTTCCTTAATGGAGGAGTTTGGCTCCATGATGTTAGGAGAGCTGGTTCCTGGCCTGCCACTGTCATGTGTTGTAAGATGTGGTTCTTTCCAGTGTCCTTAAATAATCTTGTTGGCTTTAATTAGCAGTTATCTTGATATCGTGTGGAAAGCAACTGGGTAACATTATGTAACAGGATGTTTGGGAGACACTTCTTACTGGACTAGAACTGGGAACCAGACCCAGCACTGGGATCAAGAAGAGTTATGTCCTGACAGTTTTCAGGCAGCTGCTATTCACAGAGCCCAGGTACTGTGCCTGTGAGAAGATAGCTTCTCACCACTTCTCAGACCATCCATCTCTTTCCCCTTCCTGTATGGAGATGGGGGTGGAATTCTGAGTTATTGCCTAACCGTAAAACCACACAACGGAGTCTTCTTAGGTAATTGATAACGGAAATCTGGAGCATCTTCAGACTATTGGCTAAACCAGAAAGATAAAGCCCCCTCCTCCCGCCTCTAGCAGTGCTGACATGTAAGAAGAGGGAAGAGGGCAGGCAAGATGGCTCTGTGAGTAAGGTACTTGCTGTCGAGCCTGATGACCTGAATTCAGCTCCCAAGACCAGCACGGTAGAGGGAAAGAATCAACTCCCAAGAGTTGTCCGCTGTCCTCCACAGGTGTGCCGCGGTCTACATACATGCACATGCACATACAACATAAATAAATGTAATTTTTTAATTAAAAAGAAATAATAGAGATGAATAATAATTGTCCTCCCAGTAACATAGGGCACCTACTATCCATCTGGAGATTTCCAGAAGAAGGGGCTTGTGGATAAGGTAAGATGGAGTTGAGGGGACCTGGGGGACAGAAAGCCTGCGAAGATGAAGAAGGTAATATATACCACATAATGAATTTGCTATACGGAGAAATCTGGAGCATTCCTGTGACACCCGGCAATTCTCCAGTTCTTCCATCCACCAGTTCAACTCGAACTGACACTTTCTAGCTGAAATTAGCATCAGATCACAGAAGTTTAAAGTGCCCAGACCTTCAAAACTGCCCCCTGCTTTTGCCTGACTAGCTTTAAATGAGGGTTCCCCACAAGCCACTCCTTAAGTTCAGTCATTTGCTAGAAAGGCTCACAGACACGGGAATACACTTTTCTTATATAACCTGGCTTATTATAGAGTATAGAAGACTGGGGGCTGGTGAAATGGCCCAGCGGGTACAGGCACTTGCCTCCAAGCTTAATGACCAGAGTTCAACCCCCAGATCCACATGGTGGAAGGAGACAACCAACTCCTCCAAGTTGTTCTCTGATCTTCATATGCACACTGTGACATGCACACCCCATATGTACATACATACATACATACAAATAGATGATAGATAGATAGATAGATAGATAGATAGATAGATATAGATGGATAGATAGATAAATAGATGATAGATAGATAGATAGATAGATAGATAGATAGATAGATAGATAGATAGATAGATAGATAGATAACCAGTTGGAAGACCTATCTTGGCCAAGGCTCTGGTACCAAGAGGAACTTCTGGATCCTCCCTACCATCTGTAGAGACCTCGCTGCTCCAGTTTGGACCTTGAATGTCATGCAAAATGTGCTTAAAGACTTGACCACGGGATTGGAGAGGTAGCTCAGCAGTTAAGAGCTCTCCAACATTTTTCTCTTTCCCCCAGTTAAGAGTGGATGGGACTAGCTGGGCGTGGTGGCGCACGCCTTTAATCCTAGCACTTGGGAGGCAGAGGCAGGCGGATCTTTGTGAGTTCAAGGCCAGCCTGGTCTACAGAGTGAGTTCCAGGACAGCTGGTACTACAGGGAGACCCTGTCTCAAAAAGACCAAAAAAAAAAAGTGGATGGGACTAAAAGTTGCAACCCTCTAATAACTTGAATGTTCTAGAAACCAGCCCCATCTTGTCTAGAGGCTCCACCGTCAGCCACCTCACTAGCATAGCGAAGGTACGGTGGAAGGGGCTCTCTATGGAGAGCAGAGATGCTCCAGGCTCAGCAGATTCTCAGGGCAGTAAGAGCTAGCTCTCTCCCCAGAATCATGGACCAAGGCCAAATCTCTTTCTCATTATACCACGAGGATTAAATGAGAGGCTATGTCTGAAGTGCTTGGCACAGGCTCTGGTCCAGCGCCAGCCCTTAATAAACATCCACTCACAGCACCGTCCCCTCCTTCCATCCTTGGCTGTCTTCTGACCATTCTCAGGTGACCTTTACATTTTATTTTACTTAGTCTTTTCCCCAGGCCCTAGAAAATCTCAGTAACGGTCTTTGTGGACTTATCAAACTCTTTTGTGGTGTTTATTCAGGATTCTCATTTCACACTCTTGTCTCAAAATAGTGAGCTTCACGTGTTTCTGGCCCTAAGTTATGACTGGGATGGGTGTAAATGCAGACTGCTGCCCCCTACACCCCTCACTGTTTTCCTCTGGCTTTTTACGTGCCCCACCAAACTGGAGCACAGAACTCTTCCAACAGTCATTCTGCAGGGGAAGAGCACAAATTGCTATGTTTTGGGGACATTTTGGTGCTGAGAGCGACAGCTTTAAAAATAGCACTTTAGGTATTAACTGTTAACAAAGCAAAAATTGACCCTTCTGGCTGCGATTTGCATTTAGGCATTTTTAACTTTTTGGTAGGCCAATGCATTGCGGTTGACCTTCTAAGTTAAATCTTAGGTTAGCTCCCAAGTACATTCCTGAGTTTGCTTTTGTTTTACAGTTTAATTGAGCTATAGATCACGTGCCACAGGATTCACCCGTTATGAGTGTACTATTTTAGTCATAGGTATGAGCCAGCAAGATGGCTCATTGGGTAAAGGTGATCACCACCAAGCCCAACAAATGGAGTTCGATCCCCAGGACCCACAGGGTAGATGGAGAGAACCAGTTCCTGTAAGTTATCATCTGACCTCCACACATGTGCCACAGCACACATAACCACACATGTACACACACATGTACAGACATGTACACACACATATACACACATACAATAAAAAACAAATAATAAATAAATAAGAGCCAGGCATGGTGGCACATGCCTTTAATCCCAGCACTCAGGAAGCAGAGGCAGGGGGATCTCTGTGAGTTCAAGGCTGGCCTGGTCTCCATAGTGAGTTAGAGGATGGCTATGGCTACAGGGAGACCCTGTTTCAAAAAGACCAAAAATAAATAAATAAATAAATAAATAAATAAATAAATAAAATGTAATTGAAATGTTATATTCACGGATATGTGTAACCATCACTATAATCGTTTAAAACATTTTTATCACCCTAAAAAGAAATGTTCCTCATGACAGTTGATACCTCTTACTCCTTACTCCCAACTCTACCCCACCTCTGGGTGATTTCCCTGATCCCATTTCTCATGAATGGGATCACCTAGTATATTGACTTCTGGGAAGAGCATCTTTGAAAGTGCTTATATGTATCTCTCTTAGGATCTAGGTTCAAGAAATCCTCAAAGTCTAGCATAGTGAATTCGGGGCTAACTTTTTTCCTATTCATTGAGGGGAAAAATGATCCCAGCACTCAGGAGGCTGAGGCAGAAGGATCTTGGGTTCCAGGCTAGCCTGGGCTACATAGCAAGACCCTGTCTCAAAAAGGCAAACACAAACCACATTAGAAGGTATGTTAATTAATTTGCTCATTACTGTGGCAAAATACCTGACAAATACAACATAAGAAAGGGAGGGTTTATTTTGGCTCACAGTCCAAGGGAACTGTGGCATAGCAGGGAAGGCTTGGTGGCAGGAACATGAGACACCTGGTCATGCTGCATCATAAGTCAAGAAGCAGAGACACATGCATGCTGTACTTGGTTTGTTTTCTGCAGTCAGGGTGGGTCCTCCCACCTCAATGAACCAACTCTAGAAACTCCCTCACAGACAAAACCAGAGATTTGTCTCCAAGGTGATTCTAGATCCTGGCAAGGTGACGATCAAAATGAACCTTGACAGAAGGGAATGAAAATCCGTGTAACACCTTGGAGTGACCTTCAGGAAAGTTCCAGAGTGGTTTGTACTCTATGGTTCCTCCCTGCTTTGGGGCTGAATGTGTAGTTACACAATATAGCAATTCCTCCCTGGGGTTCATCTGAACCCGTTATTAAATTTAACATTTATCAAAAACTTCTCACTTCAATTAATAGGGCAAGCCCCTGTTGGTTATTGTCCTTTGTGGTTCCCATTAAAAGTGTAATTAATCATGGAGACATTTTATCTTGGTGAACGTCAGTTAATATTGCTTCCAAGATGCAAGTTCTCCTGCAGCTGGGCCAAGTCTCCCATGGGCTTCTCTTTGCACCTTCCAGGTGTGAGTTTGATTGTATCCCACAGGGGAACACAGTTTCCCATGGACCGCATGAATCCTAAAAACCCGTCACCTCTGCCTGCCTTATCCCAGTGTGTGAGGGCAATGCCTGTGGATACCACTGACCTGATGGAGGGAAAGACCCCTTAAGGAGATGTACCAGAGGGAAGGGGTAGCCCACCAAGTCTGAGGAAATAGCCCTAGCACCAGCTCTCTGTATGGATGGACTTTAACTACAAGCATTCAGCTTATCATTTGTCTGAGCCAAAGATCACCAGCAGTATCCAGAGCCAGAGACCACACTGGGTGTGTATGAAAAAGGCCCAATCCAGAAGCATGCACAGCCTTGCAGACCTCTAGCCAGCCAGCTCCTGGGCCAGATGAGCTAAGCTACTCCTCCAGGAAAGAGCCATGGCACCTAGTGGCTCCAGTTGTAGATTCCATAGTTATTCAAGGAGCTCTGTGGCCAAGCAAGTGAGCAACAGAAGAGTCTCCAGGAATCTGGACTATTTACCTTCTAAAAGCAGCTCTGTTATGGTTTGAATGTAAAATGTCCCCCATGTGAGGAACCTCTTGCCACTGCACATCTCCCACCACGATGGACTGAGACTCTCCGAAACTGTGAGCACAGATAAGCCTTTCCTCCTGTCAATGGCTTTTGAGTGTGAACTGAGACTCTATAGCTGGTTATAAAAGGCTCTTTACAGCCAGGCGCGGTGGTGCACATCTTTAATCCTAGCACTTGGGAGGCAGAGGCAGGCAGATCTCTGTGAGTTCAAGGCCAGCCTGGTCTACATAGTGAGCTCCAGGCCAACTGAGACTAAAAGGAGACCCTGTCTCAAAAATACCAAATAAATAAATAATAAATAAATAAATAAAATCAAAGGCTCTTTACAGAGGTAGTCACGTTAAAGTGAGGTCATTAGGGTGGGCCCTGAGGACTGGCGCCCTTTTTATGAAGACACAAAGACAGAAAACAGCCCATCAGGCAGATTTCTGTGAGTTCAAACCAGGCTGGTCTATGTAGCAAGTTCCAGGCCAGCCAGAACTACACAATGAACCCCTATCTAAAAAAAAATTTTTAATTAAATTGTAAAAAGCCTGTGATTGCTCCAGAGCTGTGCTTTCTAAGCCAAGGAGCACCAAAGATGACCGTCCCACAAGCCCTTAGAAGCTGGGCAAGAAGTCAGCACTGATGGTACCTTGGTCCTGGACATATAGCCCCTACCCTGTGAGACAAGTCTTTGAAGTCTAAACCCCTCATTCCTTGCGCTTTGTTACAGCAGTGCTAGGGGAACCCTCACTTGGAAGATAACTGAAAGGAAAGAACAAACAACCTGTGTCTGGGGATGACCTTCAACACATCAGAGGACAGTTCAAGAGTCAGCTTTAAGACGCTGGAGGTCAACCCATCCTGTGTCAGGAGGTGGCTGTCAGTGGGGAAAAGCTGTCTCTAGAGAGCTCCTGAGGCCCCTAGTGAAGTGCCTACAAGCAGATAGCCCACAGCAAGGGTGATCTGCCTTGCACTGTGTTTTTGAACAAGGTGTTCCTGCCTTAAATGGTTTCTGGGCAAGGAACATCATCATGTGTCTTTAGCCAATATGGTGGTTTGAATGAGTGTGTCCCCCCCATAGGCTTTAAGTATTCAGACATTTTGTCTCCAGTTGGTGGCACTGTTCTTGGAGGTCTTAGAAGCTGTGGCCGTGCTGGAGGAAGTACGTCATTGGGGGCAGGCTTAGTGAGTTTAACAAGCCTTGCAGTCTCTAGTCTCTCTCTCTCTGCTTCCTGTGCTCATTGCAAGATGTGCCCTCAGCTTGCTGCTCCAGCCCCGGCCACCATGCTTCCCGCCACAATGGAGTCTGATTCCCTGGAACCGTCAATCGTAAGCTCAAATAAACTCTTCCTTATATAAGTTCCCTTGCTCATGGTGGTTTTATCACAGCAACAGAAAAGTGACTAATACAGCTGAGCACCCGGCCATGTGTCCCACCAATGGGAACTTGTGTCTTAGTAATAAGAACCCTTTTCTTGAGGCCGGCTGTGGTAGCAGAAGCCTGTAATCCCAGCACTCAGGAGCCTGAGACAGGCAGATGTCTTTGACTTCAAGGCCAGCCTTGGTCTACATAGTAAGTTTTAGACCAACCAGGGCTGCATAGTGAGACCCTATCTCCAAAAACAACAACAAAAATCTCTTAGAACATGGACATGAATAGGTACCAGCTTCCAGAAAATTAAAATGCTCCCCAGCCTGTCGCTCCCAGGAGGAAACTTTCATCCTGTTGAGTGGTCACATTGGTGTGTGAGCTTATTGGCATTTTCCTGTGCATTTGACTAGAGGATTACCAATCAGCACATGCTGGAGAAGCTAGGACGTTCCTCTCCCTCTCTTCTGCAGAACTTAGGAAAGCTGGGTGAGTGGCATGATAGCTCTTCTAGGGCTATTCGCACCACTCAGATGTTTCCTGAGCATCAGGTACCTTCTGTGTGCCACACTGGAGCCTCTGCCCATAGCATCCAGGCTAGACCTTGCAGTGACACCTCAAGGGACTTCGTACCATCACATTCCACAGATTATGCCAGGATTTTAGATGAAATGCCTGTCCCCTTGCTGTAAGAATTGAGTCTCTTTCTCCATTCAGAGTGCTATAACAGATTACTGTAGACTGGGTGGCTCAGCAACAAACATTCATTTCATTTCTTAGTTTCAGGGGCTGGAAAAGTCCAGCTTTGCATGACTGTTCCGGGAGAGACACAAACCAGGGTCTCGGCCGGATGTGGTGGCGCACGCCTTTAATCCTAGCACTTTTGGGAGGCAGAGGCAGGCGGATCTTTGTGAGTTCAAGGCCAGCCTGGTCTACAGAGTGAGTTCCAGGACAGTTGGGGCTACAGAGAGACCCTGTCTTGAAAAGACAAAAAAAAAAAAACAGCGTCTCTTCACCCCAGGGAGAGTACCAGCCAAAGCAACAGTTCTAGCTAAGGCCATCTTAGTGAGCCTGTGAGTTTGGTGGGGTTACCGATAGGAACACCGGTGAGGCAAAGGTAGCAGCACTCCCCAAAGGCCCCTCCAGGCATGGGTGAAACTCACTCAAGCTGCATCCTGAAGCTCCCTGCACAGCCAGCTGGCAGCTCCATGGGTGGGAAAGTCTCTCCAGCAGTTGTTTCTGCCTTTATATTGTATAACCTTAGGGATGGGTTTTATGAACCCTGTAGCTTCCTGAGCTCCTGAGCTCCTGAGCTCTGTAAGTTGCTTGAGCCTCTCTCCCACCTCCATGGGAGAATGTCTGATTCAGAGGACATGACCACACAGGCGGTGACTGTTGTCCAGTTTCTCGTTCCTAGATAATGTCTTCTTCCTGCGTCCTCCCAGAGGAAGGGATGCAGGAGCCCTCCAGAGTCTCTTGCCAAATTCTCCCTATGGTTAAGTCTCACCATAGAAGGGAGCCGGGAGGAGAGGTGTGCAAACATTTAGATCATGGCAGTTTGGGCACCCAGGTCTGCAAAGAAGGGGTGCTGTGGATAAGTCAGTGATGATTTCTGAGCTTCAGGTTCCTGCCTGTGTGTACCTAGTAACAGGGACTGCACCTTGGAGGTTGTGAGAAGCTGGGTACCCAGACCCTGTCCAGGCCCAGTTAGAGCTGAGCTCTAGGACTTTGATCTTGCTCTGCCTGTGCCTCCTCCCCCAGAGGTTTCTCTCACAATTCTGAAGATCAAGATGTGGCTCTAGGGAGTGGTCCTTGCCTTCTTCCCACCTTGGGTGGCTGCAAGAGGTTCTGGGTCATTACTAAGAAAGTCCAATCCCTCCCTCTGTCCCCAAGTGACCGTCTCTTTGCGGACACATCTGTCTCTTACAAGGACACTTGTCATTGGATTTAGGGCCCATCCATTTAATCCAGGATGATCTCATCTCAAGATCCTTAGCTTAATTACATCTGCAAAGACCTTTGTTCCCAATAACATCACACACATAGGTTCTAGGAGTGAGGACTTGGAATCTCTTTTAGGAAGTTACCAGCCCAGTGCACAGAACTTTCAGTGTATTTGCTTATGGGCCTAGGTTGGGCTCCAGCACTCAGGAGACTACAGCAGCAGGATTGCCATAAGTTCAAGGCCAGCTTGGGCTACAGAGTAAAACCCTGTCTCAAAAGCAAAACAAACAAACAATAAGAACAACAAAAAAACCTCTCAGTCACACTAAAGTTGTATGTCCTTTTACAAAACAATAATACCTGGGGAGGTGAGTGATGACTCAGCAGGTAAAGTATGCTGTCATCCAGACAAGCTGAGTTCAATTCCTGGAATCACATGATAGGAAAGAACTGACTTCCTCAAGTTGTCTTCTGACCTCCCCATGAACACTATCTCACACACACACACACACACACACACACACACACACAGTGAACAAATAAATGTAAAAGGCTGAAAATCCTAAAGTTGATGTCTGAAAAAGCCCAGAGAATTTATAATATTGAAGGTGAAGAATGACGCTTATAAGCTAGAAGAAGAAAAGAGGAAGAGGAAGAGGAAGAAGGAGGAGGAGGAGGAAGAGGAAGGAGGAAGAGGAGGAAAAGGAAGAAAGAAGGAGAAAGAAGAAGAAGAAGAAGAAGAAGAAGAAGAAGAAGAAGAAGAAGAAGAAGAAGAAAATTATTTAATCCTAAGCACTTGGGAGGCAGAGGCAGGCGTATCTTTGTGAGTTCAAGGCCAGCCTGGTCTACAGAGTGAGTTCCAGGACAGCTGGGGCTACAGGGAGACCCTGTCTCAAAAAGACCAAAAAAAAAATTATTTAAGGGAGACTCTGTCTCGAAAAGACCAAAAATAATTATTTAAAATTATTAAAATAAGAAAATCTGAAATGGAAGTCTAAAGTGTGAAAGTGCCCATATTTTTTAAATTTATTTTTACTTTATGTGTACAAATGTATTGCCTTTTTGTGTGTGTGAGACAGGGTCTCCCTGTGGCCCCTGTTGATCTGGAACTCTCTATGTAGGCTGGCCTTGATCTCACAGAGATCCACCTGCCTCTGCCTCCTGAATGCTGAGATTAAAGTGGGTACCACCACACCTGGCTTTCTGTTTACTTTTAATTTTTTTTTCTTGGTCTTTTTGAGACAGGGTCTCGCTGTAGGCCCAGCTGTCCTGGAACTCACTCTGTAGACCAGGCTGGCCTTGAACTTACAGAGATCCACCTGCCTTTGCCTCCCAAGTGCTGGGATTAAAGGTGTGTGCCACCACACCCAGCCTTACTTTAACTTTTAGACAGACTCTCGAAGTTGCCTAGACTGGCCTTGAATTCACTCTGTGGCCCAGGTTGATCTTGAACTTCTGATCTTCCTGCCTTAGCCTCCTCAGTGGTGGAATTACCAGCTTGTGCCATCAGGACCAGCTTTTTCTTTATAAAAGATGAGCACTCTTAGGGCTGGAGAGATGGCTCAGCAGTTAAGAGCACTGACAGCTCTTGCAAAGGACCTGAATTCAGTCCCCAGCACCCATAATGGCAGCTAACAACTGTCTGTAAGTCTAGTTCCAGGGGTAGGCATTGTACAACATGGGTGCACTTACCTGAGATCAATCCCCAGAACCCAAGTGGTGGAAGGTGACAAAAAAAAAAACTTCTGAAGTTGTTCTCTAACCTCCACACACGCTTAGAGCATGTGTGCACATGTGTGTCAGAGTTTCTTCAGGACAACAGAGCCAGGGTGGAAGACAGAGGAACTGTTTGAAGCGGGGAGGAAAAGGTTCTACTTTGCCAATGGGAAACACAGCTCTCACTCCAAAGGAAATCAGAGGTCATTTCTTCTGAGCCAAACCTGAGTGACCATGGCCTGGGAACACATATTCAGGTTGCCGCAGTTACATGAGCCTCCATGAAAGCCATTACATGAACAATTTGTAGTCCCAGAAAGTCATAAATCAAAGCATTTTCCAGATGAATGGTTCACATCAGATAGGCGAGTTGTAGCAAAGCAGGGAACTGTCTCAGATGCTGTCTGATGACATTCTTAGCTTTGGGGTTAGAGGAAGCTAATGGTCAGCTAAGAATATACTCCAGAGGTTTTCTGTGATCGTAAAAAGATGCCAGATTTCTGGGCGTGGTGGTGCATGGCTTTAATCCAAGTACTTGGGAGGCAGAGGCAGGCAGATCTCTATGAGTTTAAGGCCAGCCTGGTCTACAGAGCGAGCTCCAGGCCAGCTGGGACTATAGGGAGACCCTGTCTCAAAAAGACTCTGCCCCCAAAAAAGATGCCAGATTAGGGGGACTAGAGAGATGGCTCAACAGCTAAGAGCACTGGCTGCTCTTGCAGAGGACCCAGGTTCAATTCCCAGTACCCACATGGCAGCCAGCAACCATCTATAACTCCAGTTCTAGGGGTTCCAACAACTTATTCTGACCTCTGTGGGCATTGAGTGACACAAGTCCACTTACATGCATGCAGGCAATACTCTCATACTAAAATTAAAATAATCAAATAAAATAAAATGTTTTTTAATGTCAGATTAGATACAAAGGTCAGCAATGACAGTTCATTAAAGGCACTAAAGATAGCCCAAGATAATTCTTGCTCATGAGCCACACCATTCCAACTCTCTGTAGTCAGGAAGTTCTAATCACTCAGTCAGCCTTGGAGAATCTTCAGCACAGCTGTGGCTTTTTCAGGGAGAACTTCAGGTCACAGCTTCGCCTCTAAAGGCCAGGCATGGGAATGGATCCTGAAGGCGCACTGTTGCTCAGGGGGGCTCAGGTGTGTGTGTGTGACGGAAGTCAAGGGCAGCCTGAGAGCCCTCTTCAGAGGCACTGCCAGATGGCCCTGCAGAGCCTCAGCCAGACCTCAGTGAGCATGTCTGTGTTACAAGGGCTGGGTAGCCACCATCATCACCTCTGGTTTCATGTCTTTCCCTGTCTCTGCCTGTGTGGACTGTATATGAGAGAAAGAGAGAGAGAGAGAGAGAGAGAGAGAGAGAGAGAGAGAGAGAGAGAGAGAGAGAGAGAGAGAGAGAGAGAGAGAGAGACAGAGACAGAGAGACAGAGAGACAGAGACAGAGAGACAGAGACAGAGAGACAGAGAAAGAGAGAGAAGGGTATCAGTGAAGAATTTTCAGAGTCTCTCCTCTCCTTTCGCCTGTTGAAGAGGGTCTCTCTTGCTTCTGCCACTGTACAGGGTAGTCAGGTTAGGTGTCCTGGAGCTCCAGCAGACTGTCCTGCATGCTCCGTCTCACTGTAGGAGTGCTGGGATTGCAGATGCCCCCGACACATCTGGCTTTTCACACAGGTTCCGAGAATGGAACTAGGGTCCCCTGGGCTTACACTACACTGTATCTCTACCCTGGGAGCCACCGTGCCCACCCTCTTTATCATCTTTTTTTTATTTTGGTCTTTTTCGAGACAGGGTCTCCCTGTAGCCCCAGATGTCCTAGAACTCACTCTGTAGACCGGGCTGACCTCAAACTCACAGAGATCCACCTGCCTCTGCCTCCCAAGTGCTGGGATTAAAGGCATGCACCATCATGCCCTGCAAACATTATATATTTGAGACAGGGTCTTCCTTTAGCCCCAGCTGTCCTGGAACTTACTCTGTAAACCAAGCTGGCCTTGAACTCACAGAGATCTGCCTGCCTCTGCCTCCCGAGTGCTAAGATTAAAGGCATGTACTGCCATGTCGCGAAAACATATATATTTGGGGGGGGAGTATTTTTGAGACAGGGTCTTCCTGTAGTCCCAGCTGTTCTGGAACTTACTCTGTAGACCAGGCTGGCCTTGAACTCACAGAGATCTGCCTGCCTTTGCTTCCCGAGTGCTAGGATTAAAGGTATGTGCCACCACGCCCGGCACAAGCATATATTATTTTTAACTGTGTGTTTGTGTGTATATCTGCATGTGAGTATTTGCACATGAATACAGGTGCACTCGGAGGCCAGAGTCACTAGCTCCCTGTGGAGCTGGAATTGCAAGCAGTTGTGAGCTGCCCAGCGAGGTACTGGGAACTGAACTGGTGTCTGGAAGAGCAATAAGCATTCTTAACCACTGAGCCATCTCTAAAGCCATTTTTCAGGGTTTTTTGGTTTTTGGTTTTGGGGGGTTTCTTTTTGGTATTTTTGAGACAGGGTCTCCCTCTTAGTACCAGGTGTCCTGGAGCTCGCTCTGTAGACCAGGCTGGCCCTGAACCCACAGAGATCCACCTATCTCTGCCTCCCGAGTGCTGGGATTAAAGGCACGCACCACCACGCCCGGCTGTTTTTTGTTTTTAAGGTTTTTTTGTTGTTTTTTTTTTTAGGTTTCAGGCAGCCCAGGTGGCCTCAAACTCAGCATGTAGCTGGGAAGACACCAAACTCCAGCTCCACCCGCCCCCACCTGCCAAGTGTTAGAATTACAGCCAAATGCTGCCAACCCACCCAAATACTTTTTATATTTTTATAAATATGTGTTTGTGTTCAAACACACATGTACACATGTGCATCTCCTGTGGCATGGCTGTAGAGATTAAAAGACAACTTTCAGCCAGGCGTGGTGGCACACACCTTTAATCCTAGCACTTGGGAGGCAGAGGCAGGCGGATCCTTGTGAGTTCAAGGCCAGCCTGGTCTACAGAGTGAGTTCCAGGACAGCTGGGGCTACAGGGAGACCCTGTCTTGAAAAGACTTAAAAAAAAAGACAACTTTCAGGAGTCAATTCTCCCTTTCTGCCATATGGGTCTCAGAGATTGACTCGGGTCATCAGGCTTGGTGGCCAGTGAGCAATGTGGTCAGCTCCTACATTTTTAATACACCAATTTCTTTGCTCTTTCTTTTCCAGGATCCTAAACACTTCAGGTCAGAGAAAACAGGCCGGGGACAGCTAAGGGAAGGCTGGCGAGATAGCCATCAGCCCATCATGTGCTCCTACAAGCTGGTGACCGTGAAGTTCGAGGTCTGGGGCCTTCAGACCCGAGTGGAACAGTTTGTGCACAAGGTAAGTTGAGGACAAGGTCACTGTCACAGTTGGGAAGATGGAGACTTGACATTCATCCAATGTCCACTGCTGAACCAGCACCAGGTACCTGTAACCAGGAAACATTTGGGGAGTTAAAACATATTTTCCGTATGGGTTTCATTTTCTCCTGCTGCTTGATATAGCTGTTTTACACGCCCCCTCCCTTGCCGTGCCTCTGGGTCTATCAGGCTAGTATATTTGGGAAGCGGGGCTTGCAGAATGTACTGCTCACCTTGACAGGCGGGCTAATCTACCTCCAGGCAGAGGACCTTGGCAAGAACCCAGAAGGCTTATCTGCACGCACAGTCCTGGGGATAACTGTCCCTTGGAAGATCTTCCAAACGTAGGCATCAAACATAGAAGATGTCTGAAGAGCCAGAACTCCTCGTGGGCCCCTCCGAAGGCAACCTTGGCATTCCGCTGTCTTCATTCTCCCCTTTCTAAAGCACAATGAGCAAGCTCAGAACCAGATTGCAACCATGTACTTACTTTGGAAAATATATTAATTATTGTTGCAGGAAGTTTTCTCAGGGTCTCTAACACAACTCTTCTCTGTGTGACTCTAAAATAATGGGAAACGTTATACTGAGCGTTGCCCTTTATAACTGCTTTGGGGGGGCATAAAAAATCAATAATGGGGGCAAAAATCAATAATGGGGCCTGTGAGATGGCTCAGTGTGTAAAGACACTTCCCACCAAGCCCAATGACCTTTGTTCATTCCCCCAAGACCCACTTGATAGAAGGCAAGAACCAACTCCAACAAGTTGTCCTCCACAAGAGTGTTGTGGCATGTACATACATGTATACACACACATACACACATAACATAATGTAATCATTTTTTAAAAAATAAGTAAGTAAGGGGCTGGAGAGATGGATCAGTGGTTAAGAGCACTGGTTTGATTCCCAGAAAAAAACGTGGAAGCTAAGGACTCTCCGTAACTCCGGTTCCAGGGGATCTGATGCCTTCTTCTGAACTCCTTGGGCACTGCAGAACATTGGTACACTTACATACACGCAGGCAATATACTCATTCACATAAAATAAAATAACAAATTAAAAAAATTTTTGGTCTTTTTTGAGACAGGGACTCCCTGTAGTCCCAGCTGTCCTGGAACTCACTGTGTAGACCAGGCTGGCCTTGAACTCACAGAGATCCACCTGCCTCTGCCTCCCAAGTACTGGGACTACAGGCATTCGCCAGCACACCCAGCCTGGTCTACAGAGTAAGTTCCAGGACAGCTGGGGCTACAGGAAGACCCTGTCTCAAAAATACCCTCCCCCCAAAATATATATATGTTTGCGGGGCATAGTGGTACATGCCTTTAATCCTAGCACTCGGTAGGCAGAGGCAGGCAGATCTCTGTGAGTTCCAGGCTAGCCAGGGCTATATAGTAAGATCCCTTCTCAAAAATAAATAGCCAGGCGTGGTGGTGCACACCTTTAATCCCAGCACTGGGAGGCAGAGGCAGGCAGATCTCTGTGAGTTCAAGGCCAACCTGGTCTACAGAGCAATCTCCAGGCCAGCTAGGACTAAAGGCAGACCTTGTCTCAAAAAGACCAAGATAGATAGCTAGAAAGTAAGTAAATAAATAAATAAATAAATAATCAGTCAATCAATCAATCTCTCACGGGCATACCCATAGGCCAACTTGGTCTACATAATTCCTCATTAAGACTCTTCTCAGGTGATTCCAGGTTGAGACTGTCACAGAGACCTCTCTTTCTATATCTCTCCTGACCCTCATTATTGAGCTGAAAAATCACAGATCACAGAATTAATATCCAGTGTCTGTATCCTCCTCACTTCCTACAGTGGCCTCTCATTCTTATTCTCTCTTTCTCTCTCTCTCTCTCTCTCTCTCTCTCTCTCTCTCTCTCTCTCTCCTGTAGTAGAGTTTCTTAACCCAAAATTATCTCCTCTGACTAGAATCATCAGCATGCACTTCATTTTCTCTCTCACAAAGCATGCTTAGATTTCCCAGAGCTCATTTCATTTATTTCCTCAACAATGACTTGGGCTGCTTTGGAGAATCCATTTCTTTAAAATACCTCCGAGGAGGATGCTTTGGTCACAGGCATTCCATTGCCCAATTCCAAATGAAATGAAGTGTTGCTGACACCCCCAACACACCTGCTCGGCACATGAGTTACTAATGAGGGGAGCGTGTGCCTGGGTGCCTTTCTCTAAACACCTTTGTTTTTTAAGAATCTATTCACAGTGATTTGGGGTGGGGGTGTTCAAAAAATGAGCCATTAGCGCATTATTGAAGCCGCGCTGCCAGCCACAGCTGTGTTGTACTTAATACGATAGGGTGGTTTTATGATGGCTTGATGCTGTTCTTTTGATTTCCATGAATTTGACACACTCAGCACTCAAGTGTGGATGGCTGCATGGTATTTCTTAGATTCATTATCTGTTTCCCACTTCCAAACCATAAAAGGCCTCGCCAGATATCCCAAGGCCCCTAGGAATAAACACTTCATTATAAATGCTTCCCTTGTTTCTACAAATCCACTGAATTCAAACTCTTCGCTTATTGAAACACACTTCAACCTTCCATGAGAGGTTTTTCACAATCACTGGATTTGTTTGGCAAGAAGAAAGAAAGGGATACTGCAGGCAGTCTGTGAGTTTCCAAGAAATGTAGTAAGGACTATTTAGCAGCAGCAGAGGAGATGACCCAGTGGCTAAAGGGCTAGATGTAGCATGTGGACCTGAGTTCCAAGCCCGAGCACCCACGGGAAAAGCTGGGCGTGGCAGCACATACCATCCCTGTGACCCTAGCCCTGGGGCAGATAAAGACAGGAAGAACGGAGATCTCCTGAGCCCAGCGGCAGGAAGAGGGGGAGACAGGAAGAACCCCTGGAGAGTCACTGGCTGGCTTCCAGTTTACCCAGAGACCCTGACTCAAGGCAGTAACATGGGGAGCAAGGAGGGAGACACCCAATGTCCTGCTCTGACCTCCAAGTGAGCACACATGGACATTCACACCTGCATATACACACACACGCACACAAAGAAAAAAAACTGTTTTGGAAACAGATGGTTCTCAATTCTGGGATCTTGGCAACTGTAAGAGTTTTTTTTTTTGGGGGGGGTAAAGGGGTTCCATTTTTTGAGACAGGGTCTCCCAATAGCCCCAGATGTCCTGGGACTCACTATGTAGACCAGGCTGGTCTTCATCTCGTAAGAGACCTGCCTGCCTCTACCTCCCAAGTGCTGGGACTAAAGGCATGTACCACCCCACCTGGCAACTACTTCTTAATCTTTACATCCAAATGTGATAGCAACTACAGGTTGAAATACACAAATATACCATTTGCCCTTTTTTAAATTTGTTTTTTTAATTTTCCATGCATGAATGTTTTGCCTGCAGGTAGGTACATTCATCTGTGTAGTGCCTATGGAGGCTAGTAGAAACTGTCAGATCCCCTTTAACTAGAGTTAATAATGGTTGTTAACTCTCATGAAGGTGCTGAGAACTGAACCTCTGCAAGAGCAGCCAGCGCTCTTAACCACTGAACCATCTCACTGAGCCATCTCTCCAGCCCATTTGCTCTCTTTAAAGTTTTTTTTTTTCTTTATTAATATTGTGTGTGAGTTCAGACAGGCACGTATCACAGCACATGTATGGAGGTCAGAGAACAACTTAGAGGAGTTTGTTCTCTCCTTCAACAGTAGGTTCTGGGGGCTGAGCTCCGATCTTCCCACTTGTACCAAAGTGCTGGGCACTTTGACCACTGAGCCAACTCCTCAGCCCTCCCAGACAGACTGGGATCATGTGCGGTATTATTTCAACCTCCTTCTCTTACTTTTTAGGTGGTCCGAGACATTCTTCTGATTGGACACAGACAGGCTTTTGCATGGGTTGATGAGTGGTACGGTAAGTCAACTTCTCTAAAATAACTTGTAGGACAGTTTCATAACAGGTTGACTCGGGGCTTTCAACCTATCCAGCTTCAAGGACCACCTAGAAGGACGGCAACAAAGGCGAACCACCACTTCCTGTACTGGAAATAGCACTGTCCGGTGAGCCTAATAAAGATGTAATTATAGAACCTTGGTCTAAAATAACCACAGAGCTATTGACTAGGTAGGACCTCAGCATGCTTGATGCTCTCATAGCTGATGTGTAGGGCTCCATTGTGGGACAGATGTCATACCCATCCTAATTTATCCCAAACTTCGATTCAAGATCAAAGCTGTCTGGAGCTTCATGGCCAGTAAAAGCCAGGCTTTTGATACACCAAATGCTTGAAACAGTCTCTCACTAGATACACACAGGCTCTCCAAGAAGTCAAGGACAGACAGAGGTGTAGGTGCCTGGCTAATCCTAATTGAGACTGTTGTCCTGGCTTCTTTTGTTTTTATTGTCATGGGGAGACTTTTCAACAAGTTCTACACATTGTCAGTGGATGAAAATAAGCTTTGCTTAGTACCTTGATGGACAGACCACCCTCCCCAGATGCTCAGCACTGCAGCTGTGTTGACATGAATCCTCTCCCTTCACAGAATCAGTCATCAGGTGGCTTATGTCCTTGGCTATAAATAGAAATGAACACACCCAATGGGTGACTTAGGATACAGCTTACTTGCAGGTTGATTGTCTAGTGAAATGCCTGCCTCCTTGGCCTTTTCCTAAGTCACATTAAATTTGTCCTGAGTATAGCCTAGATTGTATTTTGGTCCTTTTCCAGCCTTGTTCTACCCATGCCCTTCCTTTTCTTTCTAGAAGCCCCTCCCCATCTTAAAGTGAAATCATGCATTGGACAAGCAAGCAGAAGCAGTGGTGGTTATTAATGCTGCCAACTGTCTCTGAGTCCTGTTTTAAAAGGTTCTGTGGGCTATGGACAGGATTTGTTTAGTTTTCCGCTTCAATTTTCTCAGACCTGTACCTGCTGAACAGTAAACACATCTCCCTGGCTTGTCCAAATGCGTACGTATGTTTTAGACTATTGTGTACCATCAGGCTACAGGTTCAACCCTCATAGATCGTGCTGTCAGGGAGTTTCCCCAAGACCTAACTATCTTGGAAGGCAGGGGAATAGGCGTATCCTGGGATTGTTTCCTCTGGTCCTTAAATATTTCTGGGTGTTATGTTTTTTTTCTCTTTCTGGAAACCATTTCTCAGAGGAAAACATGGCCCCCTTCCCACCATCCCCCCCAAAAAGTGAAGAGCTAACTGCTGTCCTCTCCCGACTTGCACCTCTCAGAGCTTATGGTTTCCTTGTTGCCAACACTTAGGAAATTCTGGTATCTACAAGGACATTGAAGCACAACCCCCTGCACACATACACACACATACAAACACAGACACACACACACACACACACACACACACACACATACAAACACATAAGAAATTCTGGTATCTATAGGGACATTGAAGCACAACCCCCTGCACACATACAAACACAGACACACATACACACACACACACACACACACACACACACAAACAAACACATAGGAAATTCTGGTATCTACAGGGACATTGAAGCACAACCCCCTGCACACATACACACACATACAAACACATGCACACAGAGACACCCATACACAAAAACACACAAACACATATAGACACAGATATACACAGACATACACACATTGTGACACACATACACAGAGACACCCATACACAAAAACACACAAACACATATAGACACAGATATACACAGACATACACACATTGTGTGCACAGACATGCATACATACACAGAAATACATATCCATTGCCGGGCATCGTGGCGCACGCCTTTGATCCTAGCACTTGGGAGGCAGAGACAGGCGGATCTTTGTGAGTTCAAGGCCAGCTGGGGCTACAGGGAGACCCTGTCTCGAAAAGACCAAAAAAAAAAAGAAAAGAAATACATATCCACACATAGTTATACACGTGTATACGTACATACTCCCATGCACACACATATAGTAATAATTAAATTAAATTAAATTAAATTAAATTAAATATTTTAAGAAGAAAAGAGATTGCCAGGCTGGAGAGATGGATCAGCAGTTGAGAGCACCGACTGCTCTTGCGGAGGACCCGGGTTCAATTCTCAGCACCCATATGGCAGCCAAGGGCTGTCTTTAAGCCGGAGTGGTGGCGCACACCTTTAATCCTAGCACTCGGGAGGCAGAGGCAGGTGGATCTCTGTGAGTTCAAGGCCATCCTGGTCTACATAGTGAGTTCCAGGCCAGCTGGGGCTATAGGGAGACCCTGTCTCAAAAACAAACAAACAAGAAAAAGAGATTGCCAAGCATTATAGAAAGAAAACAGCGGGGCTGGAGATGGCCTAGCGGTTAAGAGCACCGACTGCTCTTGCAGAGGACCTGGGTTTGATCCCCAGCACCCACATGGTGGCTGAGAACTGTCTTTGGCTCCAGTTCCAGGGGAATCTGACACCCCCTTCTGACCTCCAAGGCATTGCACAACATGGGTGCACAAACCTGCATGCATTCATACACATAAAAAATAAATAAAATTTAAAAAAAGAAGAAAGAAAACAGCTAATGTAGGAATCCAGTAAGGGAAGACAGAGACTGGAAGGAGTTGATTCTTCCCTGTCTCAGCTTAGCCTGCAGCAGGGAAGTGATTATTTAAGGCCATTTGATTAAGAGAGAGAAGCTTCCCTAGCATATTGGAGGCCCTGGGTTCCATCAGAATTCTCCGATTATTACAAGATTCCAAATAACACGACGATGAAACACAGGTTCCTGGTCCAGAGATCTTTAAAGATGAATTCTCCTGTTCGCATGGGATGGGTTAGCAGAGGGCAGTTAACAGCTCAAGAAGTCTATGGAACACACAATCTTTTATTTGTCCGAGTTGGGGCCAGAAGGTGTAGGCTTTGGTGGACATCGACTGCCAGGCGCCTGTACACCCCAGAGTGAGTCTCCACCCCTGTCAACTCTGTCACAGCTCCAACCAAAACAAGCAGTCTTTTCACACAGCCATGGGTCTGAGAACCACACCATCCATTTGGCATAAACTACTGCAGACCTCAGCAGCCCAGCTGAGCTTCTGGCCAGGAACACAGTGGCCCCTTCATTACCTGACGCAGAGTCTTGGGAAATTAAATGAGTGGTAACAGCCCCTGACACAGGGTGTCTCTATAGCCAGTCAGAAGGTCATGCTGGGAACTGGGTCTTTCAGACAGATGGGTGTGTCTACCATCAAGTCCATACCAGGATAACCCTCCAGTATGGGGGACCTGGGGTTGCTTGTTTCTCTAGGGTCTTCTATAGACTCAGAGAGGCTCCCACTAGTGGACATAGACAAGGCCCCACGTGAGGAAACCTCTCCTAGAGCCGCAGCTTAGAGCTGGGTTCTCAAAGCAAGGTTCCTGTCCCTGCACCCTCCAGGGCCCCTAGGTATCCATTATAAATGCATGTTCTCAGGCCCCCTGTGGTTTAAGAAGCCTTCCATGTGATTCCAAACTATTGGTTCACAGCATGGGCTGTAAACCAGATTAGCTTGCAAGGACAGTTTAAATAATTCAGTCCAAATAGATTAGACTAGAGCAATAGTAGATATCTTCAGGGCCAGTTGCTAAGCTCTGGTGACTTACGAGAATTAGAAGTTTAAAAAAAAAAAACTTTAAACAGATGCATTAGAAAGAGGTGCTCCTTCTGGGCAGACTCAGCAGATGCTATGTTCTTAGGGCCGAGTTTTGGATGCAGTCTCCTCCTGAGCTTCATGTTTGTGCTGTGCGCACACTGTACACCCTTAAGCACCATTCAGGGCGGCCGTGGCTGTTGTTCTCACTAATTAGACTCACCACCTCCGGCGCTTAATTATGAGAATAAAAGAGCCATTGTAGAGGATGGTGGTCTTTTCTACCCAAGGATTCATTTCTCCATTTCTTTTAAGTTCCAACATTTGGTTGTCACGAAACTATTTCCCTAAACAGATTTTATTCAGCTCGTGTTCATTGTAAAGTATCACCATGCCCATGTTGGAGGAGTTCATTTTGCTTTCCAAAGCCCTGATTGGTCTTTATCCATGAGCCTTGAGCCTCTCTGCATGACTAGAGCACTAATCAGCCAGGCAACAACGCACTTCAGAAGATGGGGTGAGGGGAGGTGGGTAAAAATAGCCAGCCCAGCTTCACAACAGCACGGATTTGCTTCTCAAATCTGACAGTATTTTCAGAGATTAGCACTGAAGAGTACCACAGGGACCCTGTGACTGAGGGGGACCTCACGAATGCCTTTGAAAACCCGACTCTTCCCCCAAAAAAGTATGTGGGAGGGTGAGTTCTAGCTGGTAGAAGAAACTCTCTTGAAAGTGACTTAGAAGTCAGCCGGAGTCCCTGGAGAAGGTCTGACAATGAGAGAAATGAGCTCGAGTAGAGAACAGAGCCTGCTGGGGGCTAGCGCAAGCTGACTGACTTTGCCACCCCAGCAGTGGCCCCAGGGTTCCCCAAATAGGACCGTGTGCCAGGGTTCTTAAGCAGCATTTTTACAAGAAGAGAACATATAACTTCCCATCATTTTTTTTTTTTTTTTTGGTCTTTTTGAGACAGGGTCTCCCTGTAGCTCTGGCTGTCCTGGAACTCACTCTGTAGACCATGCTGGCCTTGAACTCACAGAGATCTGCCCGCCTCTGCCTCCCAAGTGCTAGGATTAAAGGCATGCGCCACCACGCCCAGCCCCACCATATTTTCAGTGGAATCTATAAACCTGTCTCCTGCCTAGCCTCCAATTCCAATTAAAACTATAGGAAAGTGAGTATGGTGTCAGAACACCCACCTGTCATCTTAGCACTTGGGAGGCAGAGGCAGGAAGATTACCACAAGTTTGAGGCCAGTTTGGTCTCCATACATAGAGAGTTCCATAGCAAGACCCTATCTCAGAATAGAACAAAAACGAAACAAAATTTTTAGAAAAAGAGCTAGCTACAAGAAAAACAAAATCACAGCTGTCAATTGCAGTTCTAGATCTTAGTGGTCTGAATTCTGTGGAAAAAGTATGTACCAAGCCTCCAGGATTGGCTGATTTCAATACAAAGAAACTAGAAATATTGTAAGCTTTTTGTAATGAGCACACATTGGGTTATAATTGTACTAAAGGGTTAAAAAAAAAATACTCCTATTTCCTTGACAGGCCTAGTGGTACATCCCTGAATCCTAGAACTCAGGAGGCTGGGGCGGGAAGGTAATGACTGTGGGGACAGCATGGGCTACGTAGTAGGTTGAAAGCCAGCCTTGCTGGGTGTGGTGGCACACGCCTTTAATCCTAGCACTTGGGAGGCAGAAGCAGGGGGATCTTTGTGAGTTCAAGGCCAGCCTGGTCTACAGAGCGAGTTCCAGGACAGCTGGGGCTGCAGGGAGACCCTGTCTGAAAAAGACCAAAAGAAAAAAGCCAGCCTTGTCTCAAAACAACAATAATAATAACAAAGAAAAATTTTAAATGAGTCCTCTCAAAGGATTGCCAGCATTTTACTGGAGCCAGAGAGGTAACTTGTCTAATTCAGTCGGGTCTTCCTTGACCCAACTACATACTCAACTCTGATTTTGACTTAGAACAAGAAAACCATCTCTGTTTTAGCTGAGGAGCCTAGAAGTGGAGAGAGACTGTTTGCAGGAGAAAGTGAAGTACAACGTATGGGCCATTGCACAGGTCACTGAATTACAACATCAAATTCTTTTTGAAGTCTGGGCTGCTGCAACTGTGTGACCCAGTGATGAAAAATCTACACCCACAGTGCTTTGTTCCAAGGGATCTGTGGTATCTGAGTCTTCATGACTGATATCCCAATGGCCTTTCAAATGTATGATCTTGTCTCACCTTCTTATGAAATGAACCTTCCTTCCTTAAAAATAAAATCACTTAGGGCTGGAGAGACAGCTCAGCAGTTAAAAGCCCTGGCTGTTCTTGCAGAGGACCCGGGTTTGGTTCCCAGAACCCACATGGTGGCCACCACCCATCTGTAACTCCACTTCCAGGGGATCTGATGCGCTTTTCTAGCCTCCACAAGCATTGCACTCATGGGTACAATATACATGCAGGCAAACATTCATATGCATAAAATATTAATTAATTGACTAATCAGTTAATAAAATCACTTGGCTGGATGGATATGTAATTCAGTGGTAGAGGGCTTGCCTAGCTCTGTATTCAATCCCCAACACTGTAAGTAAATAAATAAATAAAGAAAGAAAGAAATAAAGAAGTAGATTAGGAGAAAATGATTGCAACATATGTGGGTCAAAGGAAGATTCATGTCTATAATATATAAAGAAGTCATACAAATCATAAATGTAAAACCTCAATAGAAATATGGTAAAGAACATGAATAGGTAAATGACAGAACTAATGTAAATGGCCAATAAACACATTATAAATCATAAAGAATATAAGAAAAGCAAGAAGAAACTATATTTACCTATCTAATAGCAAAAATTTAAGAGAATAGGGGCTGGAGAGATGACTCAGCAGTTAAGAGCGCTGACTGCTCTTGCAGAGGACCCAGGTTCAATTCCCAGCACCTACATGGCAGCTAAGAACCATCTTTAACTCCAGTTCCAGGGGAATCCAACACCCTCTTCTGACCTCTGTGGCATTGCATGACATGGGTGCACCAACCTATATGCAGACAGTACACTCATAAACATAAAAATTTTTTTTAATTAAAAAATATTTAAGAGAATAATAATATCCAGTTGGGCCTCTAAGATGTTGAAATATCAAATACGCTATAAATGCTGGGTACGAATAACCTGTGGCCCACATTCCACTTTTAGAAACTTATGCTTAAGAAATAACACAGGCCAACTATGATGGAGCATGACTTTAATTCCAGTACTCTGGAGACAGAAGCAGGTGGATCTCTGTGAGTTCAAGGCCAGCCTGGTCTAAACAGCAAGTTCCAGGATAGCTGGGGCTACAGGGGGACCCTGTCTCAAAAAGACAAAAAAAAAAAAAAGAATAAGGTAGGAACTGGGGAGGTGGTTCAATTAACAAATGCTTCTGTGCAAGCATAAGGACCCGAGTTTGGCTTCTCGAAGCCAATATTTAAAAAAAAAAGCCCGAGCTGGTAGTAGGTGCCTATAATCCCAACACCAGTAGTAGGTGCCTATAATCCTAACACTAGTAGTAGGTGCCTATAATCCTAACACCGGTAGTAAGTGCCTATAATCCCAACACCAGTAGTAGGTGCCTATAATCCTAACACTAGTAGTAGGTGCCTATAATCCTAACACCGGTAGTAAGTGCCTATAATCCCAACATCGGGAAGGTTGAAACAGGAGGATCACCAGAGCTTGGTGGCCGGCTGATCTAGCCAGTCTTCTTCAAGCTCTAGGTTCATTGATTGATCCTGTCTCAAAAAATAAGGTGAAGGGCTGAGGAGATGGCTCATTGGTTAAGAGAAGATACTGCTCTTTCAGAGGACCCAAATTCAATTCCCAACAATGTTGGGCAGTTCACAGGTGCCTACAACTCCAGCTGGGTTCCATAGGCATCAGCACTCATACCCACACCCACACACAGACACACATACATACAAATACACATGGCACACACCTATAATTCCAGCACTCAGGGGATAAAGGCATGATATCAGAAGTTCAAGGTCATCCTCAGCTGCCTGGCAAGTTCAAAGCCAGCCTGTGCCAAATAAGACTCTGTTTCAAAAATTTATAAAATAATAATGATAATACCGGGCATGGTGGTACCTACTTCTAAATGCTGAACTTGAGAAATAGATGGGGGAGGACCATAGTTCAAGTATACCTTCAGTTACATGAGGAATTTGAGGCCGGCCTCATCTACATGAGACCGGGTCTCAAAGAAAACAAAAAGACTCATATCACTGAAGTCTGTTCTGCTCTATAACATAAGCCTTTAGCTGGTAATTTAGGAAACCTTAGAAGAAGCCTCACTTTGAAAATCCCCTGAGGGGCTGGAGAGATGGCCTAGAGGTTAAGAGCACCAACTACTCTTGCAGAGGACCCAGGTTCGATCCCCAGCACCCACATGGTGGCTGAGAACCGTCTTTAACTCCAGTTCCAGGGGAATCTGACACCCTCTCTGACCTCCGTGGCATTGCACAACACAGGTGCACCAACCTACATGCAGACAGTACATTCATACACATACAAAATAAATAAAATTAAAAAAGAAAAAAGAAAATCCCCTGAGAGAAGAGCATCTTTGATAGCAGAGGGCACTTGACCTCTGCACAACCACCTTGCACAGAAGAGGGGCTGCTCTGGTCTCCTGCAGTGTTACCATCATGTCACACATACAAAAGCTGTATCTGCTTTCTTCATCTGAAGAAGAGCAAGCAAGAAAAAGGAAGAAACATTCCCCTAGAAAGCAAGAAAAGGCCATGGTTTCCTCTGAGGTCTGGTGAGGACAGCACACACACTGTTGCCATGACAGTCTCCTAGACAACGTGCAAGACCCTCGTTGGAAGAAATGCAGAGCTGGTCCCAGGACTGTTTTGACTTTTTTGTTTGTTTTGTTTTATGTTTTGCCTCTGTGTATTTAAGTGCACCATATGTATGCAATGCCCATGGAGGCCAGAAGAGGGCACTGGATCCCCTGGAACTGGAGTTACAGATGGTGGTTAGCCACTGCGTGGATTCTGAGAACTGACCCAGATCCTCTGCAAGAGCAGTCAGTGCCCTTATCTACTGAGTCACCTGGTCCCAGAACTTAGGCAGTTAACTCTCCTATTGTTTAAGAGGTTGTAATTTAAGAAATCTGAAGAAAAATAAAGAGCTGAAGAGATAGCTTAGCTTTTACAGGCTCACAACATAAACATTCCCTGGGAAAAAATATGACCTTTCCTAATCTCCAAGATGATTTCTTTCCAGTTCATTTACAAAATGATTGGTGTGCTGAGTGTGGTGTCTCACGCCTGTAGTCCCAGCACTTGGAAGGCAGAGGCAGGTGGATCTCTGGGAGTTCAAGGCCAGCCTGGTCTACATGGGGAGTTCCAGGACAGCTGGGGCTACAGGGAGACCCTGTCTCAAAAAAGACAAGAAGAAAAAAAAAAGTTAGGTGCAGCGGCCACATCTATAATTCTGGCACTGGGAGGTAGAAACAGTTGGGCTCCCTGGGGCTCCCTGACCAACCAGTTTACCCAAACTGCTGAGCTCCAGGTCCAGTGAGGCACAGCACCTCAAAGAATAAAGAGGAAGAAACCCTCAGCACACACTCGTCCAGTAACACAAACTCATGCTTACACCACCCGCACAAACATAAGAGAAAAATAAATTATGACCTTTCAAAATCTATAAGAAGTGATCATTTGCAAAATTATTGACATAAAATTTCTGTAGAATTTGTATAAAGGCCAGCAAGGTTGCTCAGTGGGTAAAAGTGCTTGCTGTCAAGCATGACAGCCCAAGTTAAATCCCAAGGACCTACATGGTAGAAGAAGAGCACAGACTCCTTCCAGCCAGTAGTACTATGACCATACACATGTGCTGTAGCATATCTATACACATAAAGAAATGAATAAAATATCAACATAAATGTTTAAAAATTGTAAGAGTTTGTCTGATATACCTAAGAAAGTATTTGTTTATGGCAAGCCAAGAGCTCTGACCTTAAATTGTTAGAAGTGACTCTGTCCATTGAAAATCAATCAGTAATGAAGATGAATCGTCTCCAAAAGTGTAATCTCTCATCGGGCATAGGTAATTGAATTTTCTGAAAAATTGATTCAAGTATGGATTTTGAGGGGATGTACATTGCAAAAGGAACACAATGCCTTTCACCAGGTAACCCCAACTGCAGCTGTTTCTCTTGATGAGCATTTCTGTAAATTCCTTGGGAACTGATATGTTTACCTCATGTCCACATACACTTGTAGTATGTGTGCATACTTCAGAATTTAGGGAGATTTCCCATTAGGAGCTAGGGAGGTACCTCAGTCAATAAGAGTTCTTGCCTCGCGTGCACACAGCCCCAGCACTGTACAAACTGGATGTGGTGGTGCATGCCTATAATCCCAGCACTTGAGCCATGGAAGCAGGAGGGTCAGGAGTTCGAGATCTTGGGTACACAGAGAGCTTGAGGCCAACCTGAGCTACATAGACCCTATCTCATAAAGAGAAGAAAGAGAAGAAATTAGAAATGTATCTTTTTTAGTGTTTTAAAATATACCTGGTGCTTTTCTGATGAAAATGATAATCATTTAACAATACATCAAGGTCACCTTTGTTCTTAAGATTAAATATTAATATTTTAATTAATATATTAATATTAATATCCAAAGTCATAACATTAATATGTTATATATTAATATTAATATCCAAAGTCATAACATTAATATGTTATATATTAATATTAATATCCTACCTCATTTCTTGTGATTGTGTAGCACTGTCAGCCCCTTGAGTTGTTTTCAATTTTTCACTTTGATGAACAAGGCACTAATGATCATTGTTGTTGCTAAATACTTTTAGCCAGCCAGAAAATTGATCTGACTTCTCTGCAAGTCCGTAGTGGGCGCTGTTTTCAGTCCCTCCCTACACACTGAGCTAATTAAAAAGAAAGGATGATTTTTGATGGGATTCACTACAGGAAAAGAAACCAAAACTCCCTTTTTTTTTTTTTCTCCACAAAGCGGCTAATGACATATGTGCAAAGAGACTTCTTTAAATCTTAAACTCAGCTGGGAGTGGTGGCGCACGCCTATTAATCCCAGCACTCGGGAGGCAGAGGCAGGTGGATCTTTGTGAGTTCAAGGCCAGCCTGGTGTACAGAGTGAGTTCCAGGACAGCTGGGGCTACAGGGAGACCTGCCTCGAAAAGCCAAAAAAAAAAAAAAACAACTTAAACTCTGAATCAAAGGTGGCCTTAGTGTTCATCATTCCACGTGTGTTTGTGTTTGTGTTTAAGAAATATTGATCATCACTCATTGGAAATGTGGTATTGTAGAATGTGTTCTTTTGAATTAAGATGTGTCTGTTTTATCCTAAAGCAGCACTCTTTCATGGCTTCTCAGTAACTTGCATTTTCTAAAAGAAAAGCATGCTCCTTGCTTAACCGGCCTGTCGCTTAGCCTTTCTCGGTTCTTCCATTGCTTTCAGACAGCATTGTTGATGGATGATTTCGGGGTGGGAGGGGCATCTGCAGTTCAACAAAATAGCCCAAGTCTCATTGGGAGCCATGCTCTGTCTTGCCCCAGACCACAATGAATTAAATCATGAGCTCTGGCAGGCCTGCTCTTTTGGAAGCAAAGAGAACTTCACATGACACATGGATTGATATAAAAAGACACCAGGCCACGTGATCCAGAAAATACTTAAGGAGAAATTCCAGCTGGAAATACACTGCAAATCCCCCACTAAGCCAATTAGTGATCCGGGCAGTAGATGAAACTGTTTCTCAGCATACCTTCTTGGTTGATAAAGAGGCATGATGTGAAATCCCCGCCAAGACAGCAATAGAGGATTACCCATCTGGGAGAACTGCTGATGAAACTGCTGCAAAATAAGCAGAGTGAGGTGGAGCGGTCAGGGTGAGCCCAATACAAAGTCAACTTTATGTGTTTCACATGCTAAAGACAGATGGGTCCTTGTTTTTTCCTCCTTTTGCTTTCTTGTGTTGTTTTTAGGGGTTTTGTTCTTTGGGGGTTATTTTGTGTGAGATTTTTGCGGGGGTTGCTTATTTTTTGAGACCAGGTCTCACTAAGTAGCCCAGGCTGGCTTCATACTCATAACTCTCGTGCCTCAGCCTTCCAAGCCCTGGTATTACAGGAATGCATCACTGCACCTGGCTTGATGTTGATGGGGGGGGGTGTTCTTTTTTTTTTTTTCAGTTGAAATAAGACAGTATTTCTCAGCCTGGTCACTCGGAACATTTGGAATTGATTCATAATTGTTGGGGGGGGGTTGTCCTGTGCACGCAGAAACTTCCACAGCACCTCACTAGATCCATACCAGTAGAATCCAGTCCCATGGTTGTCGCAACAAAAAACTGTCACAAATCTGTCTCCTGTTGAGAACCATTATGGATTAAGAAATCATTATCCTGAAATACTGAAAAATTGCAGGCTCAAGCCAAACATCATGTCATGTGCCATGTTATTTATAGATCAGTGTGGGTGGAAGCAGTGTCAGCCATCTTCAAGCTGTTAGGCTAGACTCTAAGACCTGCGCTTTCTGATCCCAGCTACTCTATTCAAAAACACATCTCTGTGAGAACGGAATGGAAACTCACTAGCAGCAGCGAATACACTGGTTCTGCCTTCCCCAGGCTGGCTCTGGCCACCACAATGAAAGTGTCCTTTCTTGTCAAATGCACTAATTCCAAAATGCTCTAAATCTCTGTAGAAAGTTCTACCGAAGGTAAGTATTAAGCCAGAACAGGCCTGACCCCTCTCTCTCCAAAGGGAATCTTCTAACGAAGTTTTAGGAGATGTCAGGCTCTGCGCTGCCCAGACCCACTACCCAGCTTACTTTCCGAGAATCACTCCTAAATAATTTCCACTCGTCTCTGGTCTATTTTGACTTCCTTGACCTCAACCCCTTCTTTGACTGGTTAGCTAACTTTATGGTTTACTCCATAAAGTTAGTCAGTTGTCTGCTTTTTGACAAACCTCTTCGGCCATTGCTAAGCTATATACCGTCTTTTTCCCTAAAGTCTCCCCAATTGAAAATTTGCATTTAATAATGAAAGTTGCCCACGTCTTGACCTCTTTCAGATATGACAATGGATGATGTTCGAGAATACGAGAAAAACATGCATGAACAAACCAACATAAAAGTTTGCAATCAGCACTCCTCTACTGTGGATGACATAGACAGCCATGCCCAGACAAGTGTATGTAGACTGTTTAAAACGCGTTGCCCACCCCATGCAAAACAAACATGTCACCTCTTCCACTGTCGAACTCTGCAAATGCCCCATCCCCAGCCTTCCATGAAAACAGGACATCACCCAGAGTCTTGAGTGGGCCTTGTCACCTGTGTCTTCCAGATGTTTCCATTCTTTAAAGCAGATTGACTTGGGAGCTGTCCCAGATGTAAAATTCAGGACATAGAGAATAGAGACATTTAAGGGTACCAGTCAACTGGCCTTCATTGACCGTTAATAAGAGTGACGGTGGGTGTCAGATGCAAACTAGATCAACATGTCAGTAATGACTCAGAGCACAGCTAATACTTGTGCGTTCCATGGAAACCTTCACTCGTCTGCTATTTTACGTTTCTTTACCCATGTTTGAAATGCTTTCTGGGGCTAGAGAGATGGCTCAGTGGTTAAGAACACTGACTGCTCTTGCAGAGGACCCTGGTTCAATTCCCAGCACCCACATGGCAGCTAAGAACCAACTTTAGTGCCGGGCATGGTGGCACACGCCTTTAATCCCAGCACTCAGGAGGCAGAGACAGGTGGATCTCTGAGTTCAAGGCTGGCTCTTTTGGGCTATTTTGCCCAGTCCCATTGACTTAGAATAATCTTAAGACTAAGCTGCAGTCTGAGCACATACAGGTGCCAAGTGGTGAAGGGGTGATGACCTGAGATTTAGGGGTGCTACATAGTGGATCTGGACTGGGACTGAGCAAAGGCCTTAGAGAACCTTCTGTTACTGGCAGCCTTGGCTTATTGAGAGCCAAGAATTTGTAGGCCAGAATTTAAATACAGTTATCTGTTAGTTGGTGGTGCTAATGAAGAGAAGGTATAGTTAACAAAGGAAAACATCATCACAAAACCATCTGCACATCTCTCTGGATTCTAGTTTGAGCTCATATGTCTGCTAAGCTCTGAAATAATGCAGACTAGATGCTTTAAAAGTTGAGAATGTGGTCATGGATCTGAAGAGATGGCTCAGCATTAAAGAGAGCTTAGCTTACTGCTCTTGCAGAGGATCTGAGTTCAGTTCCCAGCACTCACATCAAATGGCCTGGAACTGTAGTTCTGAAGGATCTGATGCCCTCTTCTGGCCTCTGTGGGTGCCTACACACACACACACACACACACACACACACACACACACTAAATAAAAATAAAGCAGTTTTTTGTTGTTTTTTTTTTTGTGTTGGATTCCCCTGGAACTGGAGTCAAAGATGGTTCCCAGCTGCCATGTGGGTGCTGGGAATCAAACCCGGGTCCCCTGCAAGAGCAGTCAGCACTCTCAACCACTGAGCCATCTCTCCAGCCCCAAAACAGATTTTTTAAAAAAGAAAAAGGATGTAGTTATTATATGGCTGATACTTTGTAGATTTTTTTTTTGATAATGTAATTATAGAAATTTGAAAATTGGCCATTGTGATAAATTAATGCTTTAGAATTGTGAAGACTTTCTGGTAACATTTTGGAAACTTCTACTTAAGTTTTTAGAGCATGTCTTTGGGCTCTGCCTTGCCAGGGTTCATGCATGACATTGGATGCATGTGACTGCTTGTCAGGCTGCTGGCACCTAACTTTGCCTTCTGAGTGTTGCATGCTCTGCTTGGGTTTTGCAGAGAAACATTGGGGCCAGACTAAGCTGTGAGGTTTGCTCCAAATTTGATCAGATCATCTCCCCACCTCTTTTCCTGTTCTAAAGATAGGAATGTTCTTTAAGGAAACTGTTCTTGAATTCCCATCACTTTTGATTACCTTTTCTTTTAGGAATGTTAGCCATAGTGCCTATCCACTGCTTTGAAAGCTGCTGGCTATAAATACAACCTTGAACTGCAGGGAAGGGAGAGAGACATGGGGTCCTGAAGGGCACTGAGCACAATTCTTTCCTTGGGCTATCTATGTTCTTAAAGTTTACTGCTTAAACTGGGCCTGGTGCTTCATGGCTGTAATCCCAGCACTTGGGAGGCTGAGACAGGGGGATTACCTTGAGTCTGAGGCCAGCCTGGGATACCGTATGAGACCCTCTCTCAGAAAAGTAAATAAATAAAAGCTTACTGCTTAAGGCTCTTTGCATGATGTTCTTGTGTTGCACCTTGTCATTATATAGAGGATGATAAGCTAGAGGGAGCCCCTGTCCTCGAGAAAGTCCCACAGGGTCTCTGGCTCATTGTCATGCTCACAGATCATGCTCATTGTCAATTTCAGCATAAGAGTTGGCCTTCCCCTCCCAACCCACCCCCACCCTGGCCCTCAAAGCTATAGAAAGTGGTTATTTTGAATGTTTGTGATACTTCCCTTTTTCTTTGGAATTTTATGAAATTGGGGATCATTTATTTATTTTTTTCGGTCTTCTCTATCATAACGAAAAACAGACAAGAGGCTCTGTGCATCACAAATCAAAACTGCACGGATGGGCCAGAGAGAAAAAGGCACTTCACACCCAAGCTGGTGACGGGAGTTTGATCCCTGCAGCCCCCATAAAAGTGGAAGGAGAGCATCGACTCCACAAAGTTGTCCTCTGATCTCCACATGCATGTACATATGCACGTACACACATAACGTACGTACATACACACACACACACAAACACACAAACACACACACACACACAAACTGAAAATTAAACAATTTAAAATAATTTTTAAAATAGTAATAAAACTGCCTGGGAGGCTGGGGAGGTAGCTCAGTAGTAGAGTGCTTACGGAGCATGCACGAGCTCTGGGCTTGATCCCAGCACTTGCACAAGCCATGTGTGCTGGCCCACACCTGTACCCCAGCACGGAGGAGGTGGAGGCAGCAGGGTCAGAAGTTCATTGTTAGCCTCAGCTGCATAGTGAATTGGAGGCCAGCCTCAGCTACATGAGAGCCTATCTAGGGAAAAGAAAACAAACCCTGCATGGATGCCAAAACAAAACTTAAATTATTACCCTGAACATGAATGAATTAAATTGAAAGTGTACAAATGTAACATCCATGAACAAGAGAGTAAGAAAATAACAGGTTTCAAAACCTTCAAAAAAAGAGAAGAGACAGGAGGGGCCAAGAATCAAAATTCTGTGTGCTGGGTGACTTCTGCCCCCTGCTGGATACATTGAGTATTACAGTGTTTTCAGCCACTTGTTCAGAGTAATTTTTCAAAAAGAACATACATATGCCTGGATTCACTAAAATTTTTCTGTGAGTCTCAATTTTATTTGCAAGTAAAAGCTACTTTTAAATATTTAATCTAATTTCTTCATTTAAAAAGTGGTTAAGTGCTGGGCGTGGTGGTGCACGCCTTTAATCCCAGCACTCGGGAGATAGAGGCAGGCAGATCTATGTGAGTTCAAGGCCAGCCTGGTCTACAGAGTGAGTTCCAGGACAGCTGAGGCTACAGGGAGAACCTGCTCAAAAAGACCAATAAATTAAATAAAATAAAAGTGGTTAAGTTAGGCCTGGCATGGTGGTACATGCCTTTGATCCCAGTACTCGGGAGGCAGAAGCGGGTGATCTCTCTGTGAGTTTGAGGCCAGCCTGGTCTACATAGCAACTTCCAGGCCATCTGGGGATACAGGGTGACCCTGTCTCAAAATGTCCCCCCAAAAGAATAGTGGTAAGTTTAAAGGCATAATTTTTCTTGAAATAGTCTGAATTTTACATTGTCTCAACACAGTGGTAATTCATTATCTCCCCAGTAAAAAAATTTCCCTTTCAGGAAATTTTGTAAACTATTCATAAGGAAATTGTCAGGGATTTCACTTCATTAAAAAAAATTATTTGTTCAGGTGTTATAAAACCCAATGGTGGCCAGGAGTGGTGGCACAAGCCTTTAATCCCAGCACTCAAGAGGCAGAGGCAGCATATCTCTGTGAGTTCCAGGCCAACCTGGTCTACAGAGTGAGTTCCAGGCCAGCTGGGGCTATAGGGAGACCCTGTCTGAAAAAGAAAAAGAAAAAGATGGGGGCTGGAGAGATGGCTCAGCAGTTAAGAGCACAGACTGCAGGCGATATGGGTTTGGTTCCCAGCACCCACATAGTGCCTAACCACCATCTGAAACTGCACTTCCAGGGAATCGGATGCTCTCTGCCGACCTCCTCAGGCATTGTACAAATGAAAGGGTGCACTTACATACGTACAAGCAAAACACTACACATAAAAATAAACAAATGTAAAAGAATATTAACCCAGTGCTGGAGGATGTAGCTTAGTGCTAGAGTTCTTGCCTGTCAGGCTTAAGGCCCTGGATTTGATCCCAGCACACACAAAAACACCTAATGGTTAATACTGTGTTGTAAATATTCATTCTACATATAACGTTTCTAAGGTGGCTATATTTTTAGTGGAGCACTATCCTTTAAGGCTGTATTAACTACTAAGTACATACAGAGGACCAGAAAGAATTAAAAAACGGGTCTCTGGGAGGCCAAAATAGAAGTAGTAAATCGACAGGCCCCACTTTACACCAAGGCAAAACCTTCATTTGGGGCCCATTTTAATAGTCCTAGGTACCTGTTTTCCCTATTCCTGATAAATGAAAATTGGCAAAGGATGCCAGTAATCATCAAGCTGGCAGTAATTCATAATAGCAATAAACAAGGGCTGGCAAGATGGCTCAGCAGGTAAAGGTGTTTGCCACCCAACCTGAGACCCACATGTTCAATGCCTGAGACCCACATGTTGAAAGTAGAGAGCCAGTTCCCAGAATTTGTCCTCATACCTCCACATGGGTGTCTTGGTACACATTCCAAATACAAATAAATAAATGTAACAAAAAATTAAATAACAATAATATCACTCTAGATAAACAGTAGCAAGGCTCAGAGAATAAACCAGGAGACTGGAGAGATGGCTCAGCAGTTAAGAAAACTGCCTGCTCTTGCAGAGGACTGTATGAAACACTTGCACACTTGCAGGAAACACTTGTATGAAGCCGCAGCAACAAAGCACCTCTCGCTCGTTCTTCTCAAAGCTGTTTATTATTCAGGCAGGCAGGTCTTGTCAGAATGGTTTATTCAAGCACATCTTTTCTCCTTCTCCAAGCTTCTCCCTCTAAGCCTTCTCCTTCCTCAGGCAAGCAAGCTTCTCTCTCAGACTAGAAAGGAGAGAGAGAGTCCCTCTATCTAGAAAGTCCCTCTATTTATCCACCTTTCCAGCCCAGGTTGCGTGGCCTTAGTCTATTGGTATCATCTGGCCTGATCTTGTATACAGGGTGCACCTGCACAGCTCAAACGGTGAGCGTGGCTTTACTTTGAGGTAGGAGGGAATCAGGTGTTAATCATAAGACTCAGGTGTTAGTCATAAGATTTTGCTAAAGTCTTGGGTGCCTTCTTAGGACTGTCACCACACCTGCTCTCCACAGAGGACCAGGGCTCAGTTCCCAGCACCCATATGGTGGCTAACAACCATCCCTAACTCCAGTGCCAGAGGATCTTCCTCCCTCTTCTGGTCACTGTGGGCATTGCACACATAGGTACACTTACATGCAGGCAAAACATTCATACACATAAAAGAAAGAAAGAAGAAAGAAGGAAGGAAGGAAGGAAGGAAGGAAGGAAGGAAGGAAGGAAGGAAGGAAGGAAGGAAGAGAAAGAAGAAAGAAAGAAAGGAGAGAGGAAGGAAGGAAGGAAGGAAGGAAGGAAGGAAGGAAGGAAGGAAGGGAGGGAGGGAAAAGGGAGAGACTGGAGAAATCATTATTGGATTGTTACATGGCGATAAAGTACTTTAACATATTATACCTCAATGGTAGTAATCATATGTAGCCCACTAGACATACTGGGGAGGGAGTCACAATTTTAAACACTGCTGCTACTTACTTAAGAAGAACATTTTAAGCCAGATATGGGAGTGCATGCCTATAATACCAGAATCTGGGAGGTAAGAGCAGGAGGATTAGAAGTCCAAGGTCATCTTTGGCTACATGGTGAGTTTGAGGCTAACCTGGGCTATATGACATCCTGTCATCAAGATGGCTCAGTGGGTAAAGGTCCTGCTATCAAGCTTGAAAGCCTGAGTTCTCTCCCTAAAATCCATGTGGGTGGACAGACCTGACTCCACAGAGCTGTCCTCTGACCTCCACACCTGTGCTGTGGCATGCCTGTCCCCCCCCCACATCATATCCACACTCAGCAATAATAATAAATAAAGCTTTTATCCAGATATTTGGAAAATTGACATCATTTGACACCTGTACACAAGGCATTACTGGCTTATTTGTTGAATTCCAAATGATATTCTTTATTTCTCTTAAGCCTCAACTATTAAATGGTCCTCTCTTTTCATACTGGTTTTAGTTTATTATTATTATTATTATTATTATTATTATTCCTTTTCTTTTAAACTGCCTTGAGGAATGGTTTTGTTTTCTTGGTTTGGGGATATTTATCAGGGATTATTGTTGAATAACAATAGCATCTCTGTGACCTTCCAAATACAGAAAGTATACTTATCGGCTAAGTAATCCAGGGGGATTCTGCTATTTTCACCTAAATTCATCCTCTAAAGATCTTTGTAAGCTAAACTTTACACTAGGAATGTCAAGGCCAGTGATTGCTTCAGTTACAGTCTCTCAATGGAGGAAATGACCAGGTGCCGAGAGAGAGAGAGAGAGAGAGAGAGAGAGAGAGAGAGAGAGAGAGAGAGAATCTGGTTCTACATTTCCTGTTAAATTTGGAAGACTTGAAATACTAATTGAAGGGGCTGGAGAGATGGCTCTCAGTAGGAGCACTGGCTGAGCAATCGTGAAGACCAGACTTCAGATCCTAGACCCATATACAAATTCAAGCATCCTACACACACCTGTAACTCCAGCTCAGAGGTGGGCGGAGACAAGAGAGTCACAACTTTGCGGGTTTCCAGCCTAGCTGAGAAAATGTGAGCCCTCCTTTCTGGGAGACATCCCGCCTCCTGGGAGTAGTAATAGAAGAGAGGACATCACCCTCTTCTGGCCTCTACCCACGTGCACACTGACAAATACATAGAAATAAATAAATCTTTTTTAAAATTCTAATTAGGCTGGGCGTGGTGGCACACACCTTTAATCCCAGCACTTGGGAAGCAGAGGCAGGCAGATCTCTGTGAGTTCCAGGCCAGCCTGGTCTACATAGAGAGTTCCAGGCCAGCTGAGGCTACATATATACACACTAATTGGCCTCTCCAGATGACCCGGCAGGTAAAGCCACTTGGCACCCAGCCTGACAACCTGAGTTCAGTCCCCAGAACCTACATGGTAGACAGAGAGAACTGACTCCTAGAAGGTACCTGTGACCTCCACTCTCCCACGGGCCCCACCAACACACACAAAATGAACTAACTAAATGTAATTTTTCAATATTTTTGAATGTTTAAATACTAATTAAGTCTTTTGGAAAACCTTGGATGTCTAATAAATATTGGTTTCACTGATGTGTCTCGAAACAAAGGGGAAGTAAAGGAGAATTCAATATTTCAAAGACAATTCGGGTTTGTAATCAGTAAGGCATCTCCTTAACGATAGAGTCCCGTAGCTCCTTAACCAGGCATAGTGAGGAACGCATTCGCACCCCTGATTAGTAACGGCTCCTTTTTCTCTCTCCTCTTCCCCTTGAAGACATGACAATGGATGAAGTCCGAGAATTCGAACGCGCCACTCAGGAAGCCACCAATAAGAAAATCGGCGTTTTCCCACCCGCCATCTCCATCTCCAGCATGTCCCTGCTGCCCTCCTCCGTGCGCAGCGCCCCATCCAGTGCCCCATCCACCCCTCTCTCCACCGACGCTCCAGAATTTCTGTCCATTCCCAAAGACCGGCCTCGGAAAAAGTCTGCTCCAGAGACTCTCACGCTTCCAGATCCTGAGAAAAAAGCCACCCTGAATTTACCCGGCGTGCACTCTTCAGATAAGCTATGTCGGCCCAAACCAGAGTAACTTCACGTGAACATCCCACGGGGTTTTATATTTTCATTTGGAGCTGTTTTTTTCTTTTTTTTTTTTTAAGAATCTTCTGATATAGGAAAAGACTGCCTCCTCACTCAGACACGTTCTTTGATCTCCGAGTGTGCATGTGGTTAAGTAATTTCACAGATAATAAGAATCCCTGCATATGCCACACAGCATATAGTCAATGTGAAGCTTAGAAACAAATGACAGGAGAGGCTGGGGGTAGAGCTCAGTTGGTAGAGTGAAGCTCTGGGTTCCCTCCCCAGGACAGTAAGCCAGACATGATGGTGCTCACCTGTAGCCCCAGCACTCCGGAGGTGGAGGAAGGAGGATCCCAAGTTCGAGGCCAACCTCTGCTACATAGAGTTTGAGGCCAGCCCGCAGGCTGCATGAGATTCTGTCAAAAAATTAAAATTAAAAAAAAAAAAAATCCAGAATCTGCTATACCCTCAGCTGTGGGCCAGGGAGGAAGGAAGCCTTGTTATTAGGCCCTCAATGAGGCTGGTAAGGAATTCAAGGGTAAATAGGTAAATAAACAGAAATAAGAAGATCCAGCTTGTTGTAAGGCATGATAAAATAACAAAATTTCCTCTCATCAAACCTGAAATTCTCAACAGCAACAACAACAACAACAACAAAACTACTCTCAGGTGCCCCATGTCTAATTGTTCAATTTTGGACTGCTGACCACCAATACTTGAATTCCAGTTGTTACTGAGATTCCTATTTTGGTTAGTCTGACTCGGGATTTGGGGCCTGATTAACTCTTTAAATTTTTGAACATTTTCATTACCAACTTCTAGAGGCTCTGAGTACAATTCATGATATCGTCTTTATACCTTGAACAGAATTTAATAAAGATTCCACCTGTTTCTGTCTTTTAATAACTTCCCCCCTTTCTACCCTGGTGATCTCAGAAATCTTCAAGAATTTTACAGATGACTGTGACTATAGCCAATTTATTATGGGATGGTTCAGTATAGACACCAAGAGGCCCAAGTGAGACAGCCATCACCAAAAAACCTTGCTTGGCTTGTCAGCTTCCATTATCCATTAAGATTCTCAAGTAACTGAATAGATTTCATTGACTATCTGCCCACATGAAGAATTTCAGGGCATACTCATGGGCTTTACCGCTGTCTGAGTGTCAGGTGTATGAACCCTGCAAAAAAGAACCCTCCCCACTGGTTTTGCTCTTAATAACATCCAGACTTCCCAGAAATAGGGTGCCCATCACCAGACTTTAGAAAAGACTTATCATTTCCTTGAAATCCAAATATTGGGGACTGGGGTATTGTTCAATGATAGAGAGCTTGTCTAGCATACAGAAGAGCCTGGGTTCAGTCCCCAGCACTGCAAGTAAAGGAAACAGAAAAAGCCAGTAAATACTGCCAAGTGGGAGAAGAGAGCTGTTTCCTGTTTGTACACAGGAGTGGTCATCAGTGTCCCTCTGTCTTACTTTCATTTCTGCAGGAAGGGGAAGTGGAAGTTAGAATCAAGGTTGACAGCTGGCAAGACCATTCATAAAAGTGGCAGAAGAGAAATCTGTCACTGTTGTACCTCACTGCCTTTAAACCCAGAAAGGGGGTCAAGTAGACTCTCAGCATTGAAAAAGGTATAAATGGGCAGCTCAAAAAGGTATAAACGCCCTAGCTAGCCTTCCTGACCATGACCTCCAACCTCAGGAAAGGGAACTTCCCCCGACACAGATTCCAAAGGAAACAAAATAGATCAAGGTGTATATTCTCCTTTCCCCACACCACCAGGGGACCCTGCCTGCTTCCTCCTCGTATTCTGCAATGTCTCCTGGGTCCAAACCGTCTCCCAAGGTGCAGGCGCTGGCCCTGTGAGCCCAGAACCAAAGTGCTTAGATTGTCTAGATATCTTTATCACTAAGTGGGCATGCGGCTTAAAAGAAAAAGCACCCAGTACTCAAGGGAAAGCAATTGCAAATAGCTTAGATCAACAGTGCATCTTAAGAATGATAGTATCATGTTGCAGTAGGATGCTTTCTTCGCATGGTACGGAAGCATGAATCTTGCTCATGGGAAAACTTAATCTTTTATCAAACCCTTTGGACTTCCCAGTGGCTCCCTCTCTGCGCAACTGTACTCAATGACAACGTTTGGCTTTAAAAAGCAAAATTCCACTTTCAGAAGACAATGGAGATCCTATATGTATCTGCTTACCCTTTGCAAGCTGAATCAGGCTGGGGTGGGCTTTTTTAATTTTCACATAGAGCAAATTTATTTTGTGCAGGTTGTTAACACATCTGGCACCTGTTTTTTCCATGAATACTGTGCTATTTTCCTTTTTCTCTAATGGCTTCTGTGGCCAAGGTCAACAATTCAACATGCTTTACAAAGTTACTTCCTGATTTCTTTTTTGTGAGTTTCTTTTATAGTCTGTCCAGTACCTTGGACATCAAATGCAGCGTGACCTATGACAGTGTGATTCTTAACCAACATGTGTGTGCTCTAAAACTGTGTTCTGTTTTTTTTTCTGTCTACATGTAGCTTGTATGTGTTATAAACAAGGGAGGGGTGGGGTTCCAGATATTGCTTTAGCTGCTTTGAATATTTAATCCAGTCATCACAAAGCATAAACATCTTCAATATTTTCTAAGTCTTGATTTCCAAGTATCATTTCTCTTTGTCCATACACAGATCTGTTTTTGTGGGATACAAACCTGCGATGCATATGTATATAGAACATTAAGAATTCTTAGAAGGATGGAAATGACATGATTGCATGATGGAAATTTAGAAAGACAAAAAAAAAGCTGAAACTTGAATTCGCTAAGCATGTTTGAGGGGAAACTAGAATCCTTAACTCAGTGCCTCTGTCTGCCATGTGGAAACCTTCAACTTTTGTTCACCAAAATTGTATTATACCTGTATATATTTATATACATAATATAGTATAATGAGTCACACACACCACCAATTTTAAGGCCCTGGTAGCCAAATGGAAGTAAGTAACCCATAGGACAGAACATGTGTTTACTCCTCTGTGTTCATCTCTGATGTCAGTGGACAACATGAAAATGGCCACGTGTGTCTTTATTTCTGGTGGCTTTCGGATAGGAACCATCCCATGCTTGTGTTGGATATACACCACATCATTGCTTTGACTGCTTTTCTGGGATTAGGAGGTCTTGATGGATTTTATTGCCTAATTTGTCAGAAGCAACCTCTGAAGATCACTTGCTTTGGAGCTGTAGTAAGATTAAAGGGAAGGGAAAGAATGGCCAGGAAGGAGGCTGTGATATAGTTAGCTGCCATCATTATAAACTGTATCCATTCATTGATGAAATCATTTATAAACTCTCTTCTTTGCGTCTATGTATGAGGAAAGTTGTTTTAACTTTACAGGTACATATTAGCCATGTTTGGGGGTGTGGAAATAAGTTAGCTCAATTGTGGATATAAGTAATGAAGACACACTCATAAAAAAAAATTAAAATTCAGTTTGGTAAGATTGGTCAGGGGGTAAAGTCACATGCCACTGAGCCTGATGACCTTTGTTCAATCCCCAAGTTCTGCATGGTAGAAGGAAAGAACTGACTCCTGTAAATTGTCCTCTGACTTCTACATGTGCAGCGGTATGCACATAAAATAAATAAATAAATAAAAATAAAATTTTTTAAAATTTTAAATGAAAACAAATACCAGTAACATCCCCCAAAGTAATTATGTGGCCTTTAAGCACTCAGGAAGCAGAGGTGAGCCAAGCTCTGTGAGTTTGAGGCCAGTTTGACCTATATAGTGAGACCTTGCCTCAAAAAAAGAAAAAAAAATAGTAATTATGTGGTTTTCTTTCCAGGCATTGTAAGAAATGATGAGCTAAGAGACATCTTGATAAACCACTTTTCAGTATCAGGACCAATGTACTTGTGCATACTTTTAAACTTCACTTTCTTTAATATCTCTTTGTAGCTCAGAGACAAACTAATAGGTTGCTGGCTGCTTTAGATCAATAGGAATTTTATTTTTGAGAAAGGACAGCATAAAATTGACTACCCTTAAAATCCATAACCACATAATCCAATAGAGAGGAACTGCCTAATGGTTTCAGTATTTTTCTGACATCTGATTGGAAGGTTAGATGACAATCCACCATGTGAGCCATAGTTTTTAACAATTAAAAAAAAAAATCCATCCCATATAAGTGGACATGATTAAAATATGTTAAGGTCTTGCTTCTTGTGTACACAGGAGTGAGACATGGGTATGCTGACAGAAAACACACTGGGTTCTCTCCTGTCCTACATTCAAAACAATCTGCATTTGATAGCTAAGTGTTTGAGCTGTGTAGGCGTTCACACAGCTAGGCAATGTGAATGTGTGGAGAACTTTGCCTTTCTTAACTGTAGTGTTGTCCTGAGGTTAACAAACATTTATTTATGATTTGGCTTTCAAGTTGAAACTCCCTGTTGAATTGTGAAAGAAAAGAGGTTCTTTTCCATTGATGTTATCTGTGTGCCTCTTATGTGTCGATTCAAGTGTCTTTTTTTAGTGTTTACATTTTGGAGCTGAGATCTTGATTGGTTGACTTAGTCAAAACACCACTGCCACTGCTTGAAGGACCAAGCGTTGGAATGCACGGTGTGACGGACAAGCAAAGCGAGTGCAAGTTGACCCTCCGATATGTAACCCTCTGTGTCATTTTATGGCTGTACTATGTTGTTGCTCCCCCCCCCAGTTATTTATTAATAACTTACTTTTCTTACATTCAGTTGTAAATAAAGTACAAAGCAATCTTCTTTCCAAGTGTGGCTTCCTCTCTCTCTCTCTCTCTCTCTCTCTCTCTCTCTCTCTCTCTCTCTCCCTCTCTCTTGGGAACACTGGCCATTGTTAACTTGAGGGTCAATGGGAAAGAATATATGGAGGAGGAAGAAAGAGGGCAACTGCTGCTACGTAGGCCACACATCCTGTATGCAAAGATACCGCCTCTCCTAACATGCACTGGGACCCTATGCCAGGACCCTTGGTAGGAAGTCTGGGTGTCCTAATTTTCCAACCAAAAAATAACCAAGGAGGATCCATAACCTCATAGTATGCGCACATTGTTCCTGTCATCCATCTAGCAGACTCTTGACTGTTGTTCTTCACGGAGTTTGAGGTCACATAGTCCAAGGGAATCCTTGGGAACAACACTCAGGTAGGGTACAAGACCCTTTCCTGACAGGTTAGGTCAGTTTGTTTTTCCAATGCTGGGAATAGAACCCAGGTCCTCTGAGCAGGCCAGGCAAACACTCTACTGAACTACATCTCTAGCAGGGTCATTTGTTTATTTGATTGCTTGCCTGTTTTTTTAGATAAAGTCTCACTATGTAGTCTTGGCTGGCCTGGAATTCACAGAAAGCCACCTGCCTCTGCCTCCCGAGCACCAGGATTAAAGTCATACAGTACCACGTCAGGCCTAATAACAATATTTTATTACCCCTGCTTTCTTAGTCTCTGGAGCTTAAGCAGAAGCACACCCTAACTCTATCTTGTAAACACTCCTGAAAGCAGTGTCTCAGTCTTGGGCTAGCTAGGTGGCTCAGTGGGTAAAGGTGCTTACTGCCAAACCTGACCAACCTGAATTTGATCTGCTAGGCTCAATCTCCAGGACTCACATGGTAGGAGAGAACTGACACTCAGAAGTTGTCCTCTGACTTCTACACATGTTCCATTTCATACGTGTCAACACACATACACACACAAAGTAATTTTTTAAATTATTTATTTGTATTTTATGTGTATGAGTGTTTTGTCTGCATGTATGTAAATACACCACATGTATGCAATGCCCTCAGAAGGTCAGAAGAGGGCATAAGATCTCCCAGGAACTGGAGTTACAGATGATTGTTAGCTGCTACGTGGGTCCTGGGAACTGAACCTGGATCTTTTTCAAGAGTACCCAGTACTCTTAACCACTGAACCACCTCTTCAGCTGAATAAATGAAATTTAAGAAAGAGAAGTGTTGGCCAGACATGGTGGCGCACACCTGTAATCCCAGCACTTGGGAGGTAGAGGCAGGCAGATCTCTGTGAGTTCAAGGCCAGCCTGGTCTACATAGCAAGTTCCAGGACATCTGGAGCTATAGGAAGACCCTGTCTCAAAAAGATAAAAGAGAGAGAGAAAGACAGAGACAGAAAGAGATATCACAGTCTGAGTAGGCATACAACTTCCTATTCTGAAAATTTCCCCAAGTCATATATTAATTCAGTGAAGTAAAACATTGGCTTTTGTAGTTCCAACTGTACCACTACCACCCCCACCCTATCTTTTAATTCTGTATTCAAAATACACAAACTTCCCACACATAGCTGCTGGCTGGCTTTCAGCCTGCAGTCTTGGGCAGAGGTTGGCTGGGTATTTACTCCTGGGGCTGAGCTGTATGGGGTTGTTAAATGTTTGTATACCCAGTGTTCAATATATAGATGCTTGGAACACCCTTGAGTTCCTCAGAAGGACTTTACATCAAGTGTTTTCCCATTGGAGGTAACCTTGGACTTCTGAACTCCGGCTTTCTTCTAAGATAGCCTCATCCATCATTACCTTTGTTCTCCTCCCCTCAGGGTTTCATGCCTCTGACCTCCAATGACACCTTGGCCTCAAGTTCAGGATGCATCCTATGTCCCTTCTCCAAGCCCCATCTTGAAATATCCTTACATGAAAACATCACTGTGATAGCTTTACACAACAGCATACATCTGTCCTAAGGACAGGGAGGGCACCTTCCAGGCAAGTCCTGCTTTCAGAGTTACAGATTGACTTTTTCTGCCCAGTGATTTGCCTTCTGACATTCCACTTGCCCATAAGCTCTCTTCCATCAGGTGCAACGTAATAAAATATCTCATTCGAATTCGGGGCTGGAGAGATGGCCTAGTGGTTTAGAGCACTGACCGCTCTTGCAGAGGACCCGGGTTCGATCCCCAGCACCCACATGGCGGCCAAGAACCGTCTGAAACTCCAATTCCAGGAGAACTCCAGTTCCAGGGGAATCCGACACCCTCTTCTGACCTCCGGCGGCATTGCACACGGGTGCACAGACCTACATGCAGACAGTGCATTCATACACATACAGAAATAAATTAAAAAAAATAAAAATTTTAGCTACTTTTCTATTCCTAGGAAAGTTGAGAACCAGTCAGTACTTTTTTTTAAATTTTATTTATTTCTGTATGTGTATGAATGTGCTGTCTGCATGCAAGTTTGTGCACCCGTGTCGTGCAGTGCCGCAGAGGTCAGAAGAGGGTGTCGGATTCCCCTGGAACTGGAGTTCTCCTGGAATTGGAGTTACAGACGGTTCTCGGCCGCCATGTGAGTGCTGGGGATCGAACCCGGGTCCTCTGTAAGAGCGGTCGGTGCTCTTAACCACTAGGCCATCTCTCCAGCCCCCCAGTCAGTACTTTTAATGTTTTTGCTTTGTCCCAGCATTTGAGCCTAAGAAGGAGAAGGAGGAAAAAGAGGAAGAGAAGGAAGAGGAGGAGGAGGAGGAGGAGGAGGAGGAGGAGGAGGAGGAGGAGGAGGAGGAGGAGGAGGAGGAGGAGGAGGAGGAGGGGAGAGGAGGACAGGGGGCATGTAGCTCAGTTAGTAGAGTACTTGCTATCATGTACAAGCCCTAGGTTCAATCCCTGGCACCACAGAAGCCAGGTATGGTAGTGTACACTGTGATCCCACCACTGGGGAGGTGGATGCAGGTGGATTGGAGAGTTTAACCTTGGCCACATAGGCAGTCTGAAGCCAGGCCAGCAAGACGGCTCAGCGGGTAAAAGTGCTTGCCACCAAGCCTGACAATCTGAATTTGATCCCCAGGACCCAGGTGGTAGAAGAGAATGGATTACTCCTGAAAGTTGTCCTCTTAAGGCCATACTTGTGCAGTGGCACACACATGCCCAGACATATTAATAAATAAATAAATAAATAAATAAATAAATAAATAAATAAACAAATAGTATTTTTAAAAATATTAATCATGTACACAAAAGGTAGACACAAAAAATGGGATTGTCACTTCCCCTCCTTTAACCTAATAAAGCTCTTTTCTCCAGATGTCCACTGGGTAACATGGACCTGTTCATGCATCCTACCCCCCCCCGACTCTACGCTGGATACTCCCGGTGCAACTCCATCTCTTTGAAGCTAGTTTGCTAAACTCCCTTGCTCTAGAACCTCTAAAGGGGCTGCCCAGAGAGCCTCACTTCCTCAAACTGGCTATAGCTGAGGATGACCTTGAACTCCTGATGTTCCTCCTGCCTCAACCTCCCCAGTGCTGGGATTCCAGTCCTGTACCACCACGTCTGGTTTTATAAGGTTGCTAGGGGTCAGGCTCAGGGCTTGATGCATTCTAGACAAGCACTTTACCAACTGAGCTACATCCCCAGCTCCTCCAGTCTTTCTCTCAGAAAGCACAGCTGGGGTTATACATTTATAGTTGGAAACTTCCTCCCGGAGCTCGTCCACGCAGTTGGCCTCTGGACTTTGTCTCTAGGGCTGGTCCTCAGAGCTTCTCACTGGGTCTTTGCCTTTTTTGCCTGATTTTCTGGCATTTTTATTCTTCTTGTTGCCACAGCTACAGAGCAACACTCACCGCTGCAGCTCTGATAAGACACTGGCTGGAAGGACCTCCTTAAATTTAATGAAGAAGGTTTTGGCCACTGTCACTGAAGGGGGGTTGAGAGCAGCCAAATCTGGGTGATTTTAAAAAGCGTATCCCAAAATAACTTTCCCACTCTCAGGGGACTGTCCCTACAAGAGGCTAGCAGCTGACTGCTCAATAGCAGCCCTTGAGAATCCAGTGGAGCCCTGCAGCACACAATGGTTCCTACCCTGAGAGCATTCCAAAGATAGCTCCACACTCCAGGATGCAGAATGCAGATGAAGTCCCTCCTCGGGGCCAAAGATCTCTTCTCTGAACTCCCCTCGGAAACTTCAAAAGATTTCCACAAATTTGAATGTTCCCACCATCATCTCAAAATTACTCCATGTTTTTGCTCTTTGTGATAATCTATTATATAAGCCCGAGGGAATGACATTTCAAACCTTTGTTAGATATTTAGATTTGTTTTTAAGATTTTATTTGTATGCCAGTTGTGGTGGCGCATGTCTTTAATCTCAGCACTCAGGAGGCAGAGGCAGGAAGATCTCTTTGAGTTCAAGGCCAGCCTGGTCTACGTAGTGAGTTCCAGGACAGCTGGGGCTACAGGGAAACCCTATCTCAAAAAGACAAAAAAAGGAGGGGGGTTATTTGTGTGTGTGTGTATATCTGTGTGTCTGTGTGTCTGTGTGTGTGTGCAGGTAGGTGCCAGAAGAGCAGGTCAGATTCCCTGGAGCTGGAGATATAGGCGGTTGTGAGCTGCTTTATGCAGGTGCTGAGATCTGAGCCAGTGTCCTCTGCAAAAATAACAAGTACTCTTAACTGCTGTTAAGGACTCTCCTGTCCTTTATTTGTTTATTTTTCTTTTATGCATATAAGTGTATTGCCTGCATGTATATAAGTACACCCATGCATCCAATGCCCACGGAGGCCAGAAGTCCAATCTCCTGACACTGGAGTTACAAAATGTTATTTGCTATGCTACCATGTGGTTGCTGGGAACAGAACTGTGTCCTCTGCAAGCAGCCAGTGTTTTTAACTGCTGAGTCTTCTCTCCAGCCCCCCTTTTTTTTTGAGACTGAAGGTACAATTCTGTGGTGATACATTTACTTAGCATGGATAAGGCCCTGGATTCAATCTCCACTCCCCTTGATAAAGAATTTTCTATTTCTTGGGCTGGAGAGATGGCCTATCGGTTAAGAGCGCCAACTGCTCTTGCAGAGGACCCAGGTTCGATCCCCAGCACCCACATGGCGGCTGAAAACCGTCTTTAACTCCAGTTCCAGGGGAATCCGACACCCTCTTCTGACCTCTGTGGCATTGCATGACACGGGTGCACAGACCTACATGCAGACAGTACATTCATACACATATGAAAATAAAATTAAAATTAAAAAAAGTGCCTCAAGGATCTTGGATTGTTTTATAAACACATTTATACATGGCATGCTTAGCAATTTTTACACCTAAGTAATATATACCCTAGGGAGAAAAATCTCTACTTTTGTAAACATTCATTATAATTTTGTAATCTATCATATAGATTATTTCCTAGATTTTTCTGTTCTGTAGAGTGCTGTTAGAAACCTTTTTTCATTTTTTTTTTATGTCTTTTTTTGAGACAGGGTCTCCCTTTAGTCCCAGCTGGACTAGAGCTCACTATGTAGACCAGGCTGGCCTTGAACTCATAAAGATTCACCTGTCTCTGCCTCCCGAGTGCTGGGATTAAAGGCATGCATTACCACACCCGGCTTTCTTTTACTTTTTCTTTTTCTTTTTTGGTCTTTTTTTGGGGGGGGCAGGTTCTCCCTGTAGCCCCAGTTGACCTGAAACTGGCCCCAGCTGACCTGAAACTGGATATGTAGACCAGGGTAGCCTTGAACTCACAGAGATCCACCTGCCTCCTGAGGTCTGGGATTAATTAAACGCGTGCGCCCCCATGCGGTTTATAGCATACTCTTTTTTTTTTTTTTTTTTTTTTTTTTGTCTTTTCGAGACAGAGTCTCCCTATAGCCCCAGCTGTCCTGGAAATCACTCTGTAGACCAGGCTGGCCTTGAACTCACAAAGATCCACCTGCCTCTGCCTCCCAAGTGTTAGGATTAAAGGCATGCACCACCACGCCCAGCTAGATACATCTTTTTTTATAGTTGTCTTTGCTCATAGATATTGAAGAATTGAACCTAGAGCCTCACATGTGTAGGGCAATGCTATATCCCCAATACTTTTTTTTATTTTTTAATTTTGAGACAGGGTCTTGTTAAGTTTCCAGGCTGGTCTGGAACTCATTCTGAGCCCAAGAAGATCTTGAACTTGCAATTCTTCTGCTCCAGTTTCCTGAGTAGCTCGGATCACAAGCCTGAGCCACCAGGACTGACTTATGTCTTCCTTTTAATTACTTGGGTTTTGATAAATTCTCAGAAATATTTGGACTGGAAAAATAGAAGAGCAGTTAGAAGCACAGATCCTTCTGAAGGATCCACATTCAATTCCCAGCAACCACATTGGGCAACTTACAAGTGCCTATAAGCCCAACTCCAGAGAATCTGATACTTCTTCTGACTTGTACTCACATGCATAGAAACACACATATACACATAATTCAAAAATAATAAAGATAAATCTTTTAAAATTTCTCAGAAATGCCAGCTTTAATCCCAGCACTCAGGAGTCAGAGGTAGGCAGATCTCTATGAGTACAAAGCCAGCCTGCCTACATAAAAAGTTCCAGTCCAGCTGGGGCTACAAAAAGACCAAAAAAAAATTTTTTTTCTCAGAAATTAAATTATATGATCAAACAAAATTTTTGTGACTTTTGTTATAAAAATTTCAATTCTTCAAAGAAAATACTAGTAATTTGCAATTCTACTGATAACATATGAGATTGTGTTTTTTGGGTTGTTGTTTTTTTATGTGTATGAATGTACTTTCTGCATGTAGATCTGTGCACCCATGTCGTGCAAAGTCGCAGAGGTCAGAAGAGGGCCATGGATTCCCCTGGGACTGGAGTCAAAGATGGTTCTCAGCCGCCATGTGGGTGCTGGGGATCGAACCTGGGTCCTCTGCAAGAGCAGTCCGCTTTCTTAACCACTAGGTCATCTCTCCAGCCCAAGATTTTTTTTTTCTCAAATAGGTATTTGAACTTTTATGAGTTCACTATTAAGCAAATGCCAGCATCCAGTTCTTAGGTAAACTCCTGGCCTAAAGTATTCAGAGGTCAAAGGCCCTTACTTGGGGTATCTGCGGTCAGAGAATCCAGACCCAAAGAAGCACTGTCATTTCTGGGGTTTGCTTTTGTTTTTGAGAGGTAGATGCTCATAGATCCTCATGTGGCTCAGGCTGGCCCAAGTAGCCAGGGATAACACCGAACTCTTGACCTCCACTTCCCAAGAGCTGGTATGCATCATCCTCCTCCATTCGAGAAGTGCGGAGGATTGAACCAAGGATTGAAACGAGGGCTTCCTGCATGCTAGGCCGGAACTTTATCAATTGAGCTACGATCCCCACTCTGTTTGTATGTAGACCAAGTCTCACTCTGTAGCCCAAACTGGCCTGGAAAGCTGTGTAGACAGGCTGGAGCCAGAGGACATCTCACAAGAGATGGTTCTCTCCTTGTACCATGTGGGTCCTGGGGCTCTAACTCAGTTCTCATCAGACTTAGCAGCAAGCACCTTTACTCACTGAACCATCTCCCCAGTCTTCTGATTTCCTCACTGGCTACTAAAAACAAAAGCCTGCTGGGCATGGTGACGCACACTTTAATCCCAGCACTAGGGAGGCAGGGGTAGGCAGATCTCTGTGAGTTCAAGGCCAGCCTGGTCTACATAGCAAGCTCCAGGCCAGTTGGGACTAAAGGGAGACCCTGTCTCAAAAACAAACAAACAAAAAAAGCCTAACTTGAGCATAAGGAACTACACTTCATTGAATAAACAAACATCAATTCTGACTCAATTTGTTTTCACATTTCCAGTGTTAACAAACACTAAATGTATCTTTACTTCAGGATTTCCAGAAAACCACCATGTTAAGTGCAACAAGTTGTTTTGTTAATGGAGAGAAAAATCTAAAAACTCAAGAGTTCACTGTTTCCTTAAAATTTGGGATTCCCTGATTGCAACAGCAACTTGATAAGGACCCAGGAGCTCCTCACGACCACTCAGGTTCTGTGCTGTGAGGACACAACATTGAACTTGGCACACACTAGACATGATGTCTAACATTGAGCTTCAGCCCCAGCCAGAGGCCTTCTAGAACATTCTATTTATTCTCTTGGGAAGATGTGGTACTGTATTGTATGTGCTTGAGAAAAAAAATAAAAAAAAAAAACAGAAAAGGAAGCTACTGCTATGTGTCCTACACTCTGGGGCCATGAAAACTATCCTTGAAAACCAGAATGTTCTCTATTAAAAGAAAAAAAAAGGCTCTATAGTCATTTCTCACACACAAGGACACCGCATAAAATTACCTTCTATTAATTTGACTAGCTCAGAATCTGTTTCCAAACTTTCAACTCCAAAAACACCTCCCATTTTGGGAGAGGGAATTTCCTATTCCCTTTGTGTTTTTGTTTTTGCTTTTTGTTTTTGTTTGGGGGGGATGGTTGGTTGGTGTTTTTTGTTTTTGTTTTTGTTTGGGTATTTTTGAGCTGTCCTGGAACTCACTGTGTACACCAGGCTGGCCTTGAACTCACAGAGATCCACCTGCTTCTGCTTCCCAAGTGCTGGAATTAAAGGCATGCGCCATCACACCGCNATATGATCAAACAAAATTTTTGTGACTTTTGTTATAAAAATTTCAATTCTTCAAAGAAAATACTAGTAATTTGCAATTCTACTGACAACATATGAGATTGTGTTTTTTGGGTTGTTGTTTTTTTATGTGTATGAATGTACTTTCTGCATGTAGATCTGTGCACCCATGTCGTGCAAAGTCGCAGAGGTCAGAAGAGGGCCATGGATTCCCCTGGGACTGGAGTCAAAGATGGTTCTCAGCCGCCATGTGGGTGCTGGGGATCGAACCTGGGTCCTCTGCAAGAGCAGTCCGCTTTCTTAACCACTAGGTCATCTCTCCAGCCCAAGATTTTTTTTTTCTCAAATAGGTATTTGAACTTTTATGAGTTCACTATTAAGCAAATGCCAGCATCCAGTTCTTAGGTAAACTCCTGGCCTAAAGTATTCAGAGGTCAAAGGCCCTTACTTGGGGTATCTGCGGTCAGAGAATCCAGACCCAAAGAAGCACTGTCATTTCTGGGGTTTGCTTTTGTTTTTGAGAGGTAGATGCTCATAGATCCTCATGTGGCTCAGGCTGGCCCAAGTAGCCAGGGATAACACCGAACTCTTGACCTCCACTTCCCAAGAGCTGGTATGCATCATCCTCCTCCATTCGAGAAGTGCGGAGGATTGAACCAAGGATTGAAACGAGGGCTTCCTGCATGCTAGGCCGGAACTTTATCAATTGAGCTACGATCCCCACTCTGTTTGTATGTAGACCAAGTCTCACTCTGTAGCCCAAACTGGCCTGGAAAGCTGTGTAGACAGGCTGGAGCCAGAGGACATCTCACAAGAGATGGTTCTCTCCTTGTACCATGTGGGTCCTGGGGCTCTAACTCAGTTCTCATCAGACTTAGCAGCAAGCACCTTTACTCACTGAACCATCTCCCCAGTCTTCTGATTTCCTCACTGGCTACTAAAAACAAAAGCCTGCTGGGCATGGTGACGCACACTTTAATCCCAGCACTAGGGAGGCAGGGGTAGGCAGATCTCTGTGAGTTCAAGGCCAGCCTGGTCTACATAGCAAGCTCCAGGCCAGTTGGGACTAAAGGGAGACCCTGTCTCAAAAACAAACAAACAAAAAAAGCCTAACTTGAGCATAAGGAACTACACTTCATTGAATAAACAAACATCAATTCTGACTCAATTTGTTTTCACATTTCCAGTGTTAACAAACACTAAATGTATCTTTACTTCAGGATTTCCAGAAAACCACCATGTTAAGTGCAACAAGTTGTTTTGTTAATGGAGAGAAAAATCTAAAAACTCAAGAGTTCACTGTTTCCTTAAAATTTGGGATTCCCTGATTGCAACAGCAACTTGATAAGGACCCAGGAGCTCCTCACGACCACTCAGGTTCTGTGCTGTGAGGACACAACATTGAACTTGGCACACACTAGACATGATGTCTAACATTGAGCTTCAGCCCCAGCCAGAGGCCTTCTAGAACATTCTATTTATTCTCTTGGGAAGATGTGGTACTGTATTGTATGTGCTTGAGAAAAAAAATAAAAAAAAAAAACAGAAAAGGAAGCTACTGCTATGTGTCCTACACTCTGGGGCCATGAAAACTATCCTTGAAAACCAGAATGTTCTCTATTAAAAGAAAAAAAAAGGCTCTATAGTCATTTCTCACACACAAGGACACCGCATAAAATTACCTTCTATTAATTTGACTAGCTCAGAATCTGTTTCCAAACTTTCAACTCCAAAAACACCTCCCATTTTGGGAGAGGGAATTTCCTATTCCCTTTGTGTTTTTGTTTTTGCTTTTTGTTTTTGTTTGGGGGGGATGGTTGGTTGGTGTTTTTTGTTTTTGTTTTTGTTTGGGTATTTTTGAGCTGTCCTGGAACTCACTGTGTACACCAGGCTGGCCTTGAACTCACAGAGATCCACCTGCTTCTGCTTCCCAAGTGCTGGAATTAAAGGCATGCGCCATCACACCGCCCAGTGTTTTTGTTTTTGATACAAGGTCTCAAGTAATCCAGGCTGGTCTCCGATTTAGTAGCAGCCAAGAATAACATTGAACTTATGGTCTTCCCACCTCCACCTCTTACTTCCTTGGATAACAACCAATCAATCCTATCCAGTGCTAGGAATCAAACCACGCTGCCTCCCAGTTACACCAGCACTCCAGCAACTGAGCCCAAGTCATTTTCTAAGATCCAAGGAAAAAGAAGGTCATATTTCAGGCTGGAGGAGATGCCTCAGCACTTAAGAGTACTGACTGCTCTTGCAGAGAACCTAGGTTCAGTTCCCAACACTCACATGGTGGATAATAACCATCAGTAACTCCAGTTCTAGGGTACCTGATGCCTCTTCTGGCCTCCTCAAGCATTTACATACATGCAGGCAAAACACTCATATGTATAAAATAAGAATAAATCAAAAAAAGAAAGTGGTATTTCAAGCATAACGAGAAATATCCTTCTGCTTAAAAAGAAGTAAATACATAAAATCAGACCCACAAAATCTGCTTTTTTTCTCATATATACAACTTGTGAAAAAATCTAGGCCTGGAGAGAGGACTCAAATTCAGTTCCCAGCACCCACATAGCCAATCACGACCACCTGTAACTCCAGCTCTAGGAGATCTGACCCCCTGTTCCTGATCTGCTTGGGCAGTACACACATGGTGTGCCCAGGTGAGACCCGCCATGATGGAAGGACAGAACTACTCCAAAAAGTTATCCTCTGACTTCCATACAGGTGTCATGGCACATGAATGCACACAAACACACACACACACACACACACACACACACACACACAAAGTCACACACAGATTCACAGATAAATAAAAACAAAAAAGCTATTTTGGGTGAGCCAATAGAGTTACACTCAGATTCTTTTTTTCTTTTTTTCTTTTTTTTTTTTTTT
>VZQC01015117.1:952641-977524 GCA_009823505.1 Rhizomys pruinosus
AGACAGGGTCTCCCTATAGCCCCAGCTGTCCTGGAACTCACTCTGTAGACCAGGCTGGCCTTGAATTCACAAAGATCCGCCTGGCTCTGCCTCCCAAGTGCTAGGATTAAAGGCGTGCACCACCATGCCCGGCTTAACAGTTGTTTTTTTTTTACTTTATTTTATTTTATTTATTTTTTATGTGTATGAATGTACTGTCTGCATGCTGGTTTGTGCACCTGTGTCATGCAATGCCTCGGAGGTCAGAAGAGGGCGTTGGACTCCCCTGGAACTAGAGTTAAAGACAGTTCTCAACCACCATGTGGGTGCTGGGGATCGAACCCAGGTCTTCTGCAAGAGCAGTCAGCACTCTTAACTGCTAGGCCATCTCTCCAGCCCCTTGACTTCTTTGGGCATTGCATGACACAGGTGCACATAAATGCATGCAAGCAATATACTCATACACATAAAAATAACAAATAAACCAGGCAAGCTGGCACATGCCTTTAATCCCAGCACTCAAGAGGTAGAGGCAGGTGAATCTCTATGAGTTCAAGGCAGCCTTATCTACATAATGAGTTCAAGGCCAGCTGGGGCTACAGGGAGACCCTGTCTCAAAAAGACCAATAGTGATAATAATAATAATAGTAATTTTTTAATTGTGATGGACTTCACCTCACCGTAGACCCCCACCTTTCTCTTTAAACACCAGATCCTCCCAAGTATGATGGCTCATGCCTGTAATCCTAGCTCTGGAGGCTGAATCAGGAAGACCTCAAGTTAAAGGCCAAGCTGGGTATTCCTGGATCACTTTCCCCCTCTACATGGAGGAAGGGTCTGCCACTGAACCCAGAGCTTGCTGGCTCACTAGTCAGGCTAGCCGGCTTGCTCTGGGGGTTCTCTGTGCCACCTTCCCAGTGCTGTGATTACATGCAGGCTGCCACGCCCACCCAGTTTTTTGTGGATTCTGAAGATCCAAGCTCCTATTCTCAGTATTGCATGTGGTAAGCGCTTTACCTGATTAGCCATTTGCCCACGCTCCATTTTTTTTTTTTTGAGACAGGGTCTCCCTTTAGTCGTCCCAGCTGGCCTGGAAGTGTGGAAGTAGCTACATAGACCAGGCTGGCCTTGAACTCACAGCCACCTGCCTCTGTCTCCCCTGGGCTCGGATTAAAGTCATGCACCACCATGACCGGCATCCTCCCCTTTTTGGTGTTTGTGCCACAGTCTTGGATCTCCCAAGCTGAACTTCATTGACTCTTCCTCATGTGAGCAGGCCCTGTTCCTCACATTTCACATTAATTAACCCACATCACTATCAGAACACCTGGAAGTAATATATATCTCTACCTTCTAAAGGAAGAAAATGAGACAGAACACTGAGCAAATTGCTAAGGATGAAGCTCAGCAGTAGGGTGCTTGCCTGGCAAACATGAGGCCCCGGGTTCCATCGCCAGCACTGCATCAACTGGATATGACGTTGCATGCCTATAATCCCAGCGCTCAGGAGGTAGAGGCAGGGAGATCGGAAGTGCAAGATCACACTTGGCTACAAACTCAGTTGGAGGCCATTCTGGGCTGCATAAGACGCCATTGCAAAATTTTACAAAAGAGCCTGTGAGATGGCTCAATAGTTAAAGTTACCTGCTGCCAAGTCAGATGACCTGAGTTTGGCTTGGAAGACCCACACGGTGTATAAGGAGAGACCTGACCACCACACACATCCCACTAAAAAATTAAATAAATGTAATTTTATTTATTTTTTAAAAGATTTTATTTATTTATTGTCTTTTAAAATATTTATTTATTTGGGCTGAAGAGATGACTCAACAGTCAAGAGCGCCAACTGCTCTTGCAGAGGACGGGGTTCGATTCCCAGCACCCACATGGTGGCTAAGAACCGTCCTTAACTCCAGTTCCAGGGGAATTCGCCACCCTCTTCTGACCTCCGTGGCATTGCACAACACTGGTGCACCAAACAACATGCAGACAGTACACTCATACACATAAAAAATAATAAATAGGCAGGCGTGGTGGCGCACGCCTTTAATCCTAGCACTTGGGAGGCAGAGGCAGTCGGATCTCTGTGAGTTCAAGGCCAGCCTGGTCTACAGAGCGAGTTCCAGGACAGCTGGGGCTACAGGGAAACCCTGTCTCAAAAAGACCAAAAAAAAAAAAAATAATAATAATAATAATAATAAATAAAGAATTAAAAATAAATAAATATTTATTACTTGGGGGGTCTTATTTATTTATTACTTTGGGGGGTCTTTTCGAGACAGGGTCTCCCTGTAGCCCCAGCTCTCCTGGAACTCGCTCTGTAGACCAAGCTGGCCTTGAACTCACAAAGATCCACCTGCCTCTGCCTCCCAAGTGCTAGGATTAAAGGCGTGCACCACCACGCCTGGCTAATTTATTATTTTTAATGTGTATGAGTGTACTATCTGCACATAAGGTGGTGCACCCATGCTGTGCAATGCCATGGAGGTCAGAAGAGGGTGTCGGATTCTCCTGGAACTGGAGTTAAGACAGTTCTTAGTCACCATGTGGGTGCTGGGAATTGAACCTGGATCCTCTGCAAGAGTAGTCGGCACTCCCAACCACTGAACCATCTCTCCAGCCCCATAAATGTAATTTTAAAATTAAAACTATAACAATCTGGCTAAGGCTAAGAACTGTCTTTAACTCCAGTTCCAGGGGAATCCAATGCCCTCTTCTGACCTCTGAGGCATTGCACAACACAGGTGAACAAACCTACATGCAGACACTACACTCATACACATAACAAATAATAAATAAATTTTAAAAATTAAAAAAATAATAATCTAGCTAAAAAGACAGGTCATTGGTTAAGAGCACACACTGCTCTTCCAGAGGACCCGAGTTCAGTTCCTAGCACCCAAGTACAGTGGTTCATAACTATCTAATATTAGCTCCAGCTCCAGGGCCATCTGATGCCTCTGGCCTGCACTCAAGTGTACAGACACACATATGCACATAATTTTTAAATATTAAAAAGAAATATATATATATTTGGTCTTTTTGAGACAGGGTCTCCCTTTAGTCTCAGCTACCCTGGAGCTCGCTATGTAGACCAGGCTGGCCTTTAACTCACAGATATCTACCTGTCTCTGCCTCTCGAGTGCTGGGATTAAATGTGAGCACCACCATGCCCAGCCCAAAGAAATAATTTTTGGGAGAAATGGAACTTCCTTGTAGTTTCAGTTAGCCTGGAACTCACTATATGGACCAGGCTGGACTCAGTCTCACAGAAATCCACCTGCCTATGCCTCCTGAGTGCTGGGATTAAAGGCATCCACCACCATATCCAGCCAAAAATAAATAATTTTTTTCTAAAATAAAGGTCTGGACAGAGAGCTCAGTATTTAAGAGTACTGACTAGTCTTGCAGAGAACCCAGATTTGATTCCCCACACCCACGTGGTGGCTAACAGCTGTCTGTAACTCCAGTTCCAGGGGATCTGATGCCCTCTTCTGAGTTCCTTGGGCATTGTAGGACATGGGTGCACCAACCTACATGTAGGTATAATACTCATACATATAAATAAAAATAATAAATAAAATATTAAAAAATAAAATAAAAGAAAGCCTCCAACCTGAGTACCTAGAGCCATAAGTCCTCAACTTCTAAAGCCAAAAGCAATGAACCTCCAGCTCTGATGGCTTGCACAGGCCTCTGGGTCTATCAGTCCAGCCCACTCAAGGACTCAGGACTGCCAGCCTTGAAAGAGCTCTTCCTCACCTCCCCAAGAGCAGGCAAGAAGCAGAGTAAAAGAACCTTACCAGCTGTTGGTAACAGCTGGAGTCAGAAGACCAGAGAAATGAGCTGGAGTCAGAAGACCAGAGAAATGAGCATGTGCTAGGGGCTAAGACTTTGCCAAGCTCTTGTGGCTTAGCAAGTAAAACTACAGGATCTAACTCTACTTTAATTCCAGATAAACAGTGAAAACCTACATGGGGTATACTTAGAAAATTTTTTAAATTATTCATTGTCCGAAATCCAAGTATAAGTGGAGAGCCTGTATTTATTTTGCACCCTTCTTGTAGGTCAAGGTAAAGATTTGCTTTGTTCCTCCTGAGAACAATGTATTAAAGGGTTATAAGCAAAGAGTGCATAATCTGATTCGAATTTTGTGTAGACGATTCTGGCACGAGTGTGTACCAAGAAGTAGGCCACTCGGGAAGCAGTTACCATGGTCCTAGTAAAAGAAGGGGCTTGGAGACAGCAAGATGGCCTGGGAGGTAAATGAGTTTGCCATCAAGCCTAATGATCCACATTTCATCCCCAGGGCCCAGATGGTAGAAGAAAAGAACACACGCCGTTGACGGGTTGTCCTCTGACCTCCACTTGTATGTTGTGGTTCATTGACCAAACCACCCTCCACAAATCCATTTTAGTTAAAACACTCGAATCTAGCAGACTGCCCAAGGCAAACGGAAGGAACTAGCTCTCATTGTGATCATCTCCCTCTCACCACAGCACTCAATCCGTCCACCATCCTACTGAGGCTACCTGCAAGCTGCTTTCTGAATTGGTCTGCTTTTCCTGGTGTCCACTGCTACCACTAGCAAGCCACTGTCTCTTGCTCCCAGCCCCATGACCTTAAATTCCAGACATGAATCCATTAGAACAGCTGTTATTGAACAAACAATTTTTTTTTAATTTTTTTTATTATTTATTAATTTTATTTATTTCTGTATGTGTACGAATGTACTGTCTGCGTGCAAGTCTGTGCACCCGTGTCGTGCAANTCTGAACATTGAAAGGAAGAAAAGCCTCAGATTGCCATAAACATCGAACCCTTCTGTGGATCCTACATGTAACAACTATTTATAATGAGTCCTAATGAAACTTATACCTTCTAGGTGCCACAAAGGTTTTGATATGAGAGACTTTCTTGCCTTCCCCCCCATAGAACAAGGAGAAATATGATGATGATGAGGTCGTTCTCCAACTGATTTTTGCTATTTCTTCCTGTCTGCTACATTTGTTTCATTTGTTGTTGTCTTTAAAGTGTTCTTAGCTGCAGTGTTAGCTAATTTATTTGTGCTCTGTTTTTTTAATGTAGGCACCCAGGGCTATAAACTTCCCTCTTAGGACTGCTTTTAAAGTATCCCATAGGTTTTGTTGTGTTGTACTGTCATTGTCGTTTAGTTCCAGGACTGCTTTTATATCTTTCTTTATTTCTTGACCCATTCATTATTCAGGAGTGTGTTGTTTAGTCTCCATGTGTTCCTGTAGATAGTAGGGCTTATCCTGGTGTTGATATTGAGCTTTATTGCACTGTGGGGTGATAGAATGTTCTGGGGTTAATCTGTGCCTTGAGGTCCTGGAGCATTGTCTTTATAAAGTTAGGTGCACTGGAGTTTGGTGCATAGATATTCGTGATTGTTAAGTCTTCCTCACAGTCTGCACTTCTGCTCCTGCCTCCAGGTTCCTGCCCTGAGTTCCTACTTTGGCTCCCTGTGATCCACGTGATGTGAGCAGGTAAACTCTTTCCTTCCCAAGTTGGTATTGGTCAAAGTGTCTTGTCACAGCAATTGAAGTCAAGCTGGAATGAAAGCACGCATGCCTACTGCTCAGCTCATTTTCTCCACTTCTGTCCAGCTCAGCATCCACGCCTAGGGAATGGTGCTGCTTGAAGTGGGCTGGGTCTTCCCACACCAATTGACATTATCAAAACAATCCCCACAGACATGCTCACAAGCCAATTTGTCCTAGATAGTCCCTCATTGAGACTCTCTTCCCACATCATGTTGTAGGCTGTGTCGAGTTGACAATGAAAATTCACCAGCACAGTTACTAAGTAAATTTGCACTGGTGGATGAGTGCTCTCTAGAACGTTTTCAACTCATTAAACAAAGTCCCCATTTCTTTCTACTTCAGCCTTGGTCACTGCCTTTCTACTTTCTGTTTCTGTGACTTTGACTAATCTAGATGAATTACACAGAAGTAAAATCATGAATATAATAGTCTTCTGTAACTTCTTCAGTTCACACACCACAATGTCCTTAAGGTTTATCCACACTGTAGCCTGTGTCAGAATTTAATATCTTTTTATGGTTTAATAATAGTCCTTTTTATGCAGTTATCAATTTTGTTCATCCATTCAGCTGCCCATGATGATAGGTGGGTCATTAGAGACATCTTATCCCTGGCTACTTCCTGCTGGGCTCTCTGCAGAAGCCAACAAGTTGAAGAACAGTCTCTGCCCCATGTTCCCACCACTGTAATGTTCCACTCAAGTGCACAGGTCAAGAGATGGTGGATCCTTCTGAAATTGAATCCAAAATAAACCCTTGCTCTCTAAGTTCTGGTTGCAACAATAATACAATAACTCGTACATACCATGGAGTTGGATTTGTGCATCATATGTTATTTCTAACTTTCTTAGGACTTGAAATACTGTTTTCTTTTTTTTAATACTATTTTCTACTGTAACTATAGGCCACAAGAATTAACATTTCTCTATACCTAAATGAACAGTTGTTACTATTTTTATAGTAGCTATAAAGTGGTATCTCACTGTGGTTTCTATTCCTATTTCTCTAGTGCAGAGTGATGCTCACCATCTTTTGCATGTGTGTGTTGGTCATTTATATAAACATTTTTGGAGAAATATCTATTCAAGTCCTTATTTTTCATCAGATTGTTTTTATTTATTGTTTTTGTTAAAGGTGGCACACACCTTTAACCCCAGCACTTGGAAGGCAAAGAGACGGTGGATCTCTGTGATTTCAAGGCCAACCTGGTCTACAGAGTGAGCTCCAGGCCCACTGGGACTAAAGGAAAACGCTGTCTAAAAAATACCAAAAAAGAAAGAAAGAAAGAAAGAAAGAAAGAAAGAAAGAAAGAAAGAAAGAAAGAAAGAAAGAAAGGGAGGGAGGAAGGAAGGAAGGAAGGAAGGAAGGAGAGAGAGAGAAAGAAAGGAAGATAGAAAGAGAGAAAGAAAGAAAGAAAGAAAGAAAGAAAGAAAGAAAGAAAGAAAGAAAGAAAGAAAGAAAGAAAGAAAATGCAGCGATGGCAGCCGCAATGTGCCACTCGTGCAGCTTATGTGTGCTCTGTGCACTGTGGGAACCATAGACTCTACTTCCACATATCAGATAGACAGAGAAGTGCTGCTTCAACGAGGAAATCCCCAACGAGACCATAGTTATCTGCAATTATCCACTCCAGATGTAGGAAAAGCAGGAGGTCCCGGGCTGGGCATGCACATGGAAGTGAAGGATCTGACAGCAAAGTGGTACTGTCTTGGCAGTACAGTTCGGAAGGCCACTTCACGTTCACCTCCCACGCATGACGTGACCATCAGATCTGCCGGCTTCCCAACTCCACTAGGGAGGTGATCTTCACTGGAGGCAAACTGCGTGTGCGCCTGGACATCCAGGTTGGGGGCATGCCAACAACTACCCTGAGATTCTGCAGCTTTGTGCCCACCAGTTGCTTGATCAAGTGGAACGGATCCAGAAGTGTGGGAAAGCTTAGTTATGTGGGTTGAGTTCTAAACCAATGGCCTGGCCACACCCATGGGGTGGGCTCTAAGCCAATGGTACCTCCCTGGCCACACCCATGGGGTGGAGTGTAATGACGAAAAGATTTAGCATTGGGCCCTGAGAATTGAGTCATGATGGATATTTAAGTGGACACGTTGGAATATACTCTCTCTCTGCGTTTGAACCTCAACCTGCCTACACATGGTATGCTTTCCTACGCGGGCTTTCCACATGGGTAGTCCTAAGATTAAGTGGGCCCCGCCACAAATCCCGGCGGCAACACCACAAATGGCGTCCAAACATGGGGCAGAAGGAACCTTTCACAACTTAGGTATGCATATCCCTAAATCTTGCTCTTTGCTTCTTTTTCTTCTCTCTCTCCTGATATCTATCTGTTGTGGTGGAGCCGTCTTTCCTGCTGGTTTTGGTGAATGGGACAGCAGTCTGAGGGCATGTGACTTTGTACATGTGGAGAGACTGCCTCTGATTTGGTTCAGAGGGAACACCCAGTGCCTCCCAGGCATGTGCCTCCTGGCATGGTCACTCCTGCAGGCTATAAAAGCCAGTGACCTCAAGGCTGAATTTAATATTGAGCCTTAGCAGTTATGTTTGGCCTTAAAACAATTTTTCATAATTCTACAGGTTTGAAAAACTTTCTGGTTTTAAATCCCATCCCCCCAAAGAAAGACTCCTGCTGCAGGCTCCTCAAGTTCAGTTCCAATCTTGTTCATATGTAAATTTTCTCCTCGTAGCTCTCTTAGACCTGAGCACACTTCTTTATGTTGTAAACTAAGGCCTTTCACAGAACCACCCTCCTCCAAGAGAATCCTCTTCCAAATTTCAAGCCTTGGTCATTTTTCTCTTAAATTCTGTATACAAAATCTGTTTTGGGATAAAAGTGTGTTGCTCTCTTGTCTTCTTATGGATTTTCTCTAAATCTAACTTCTTACCTAAAACCTGCCATCTATTTGTAGATCCAAAGTTGGGATCTAGTTAATAGTAATTCAAATCCATTTCAGCATGCTTAACTTAAAGTGTAATATTTTTACTTAACCCCAGGTACCCTAGATATGGTTGACTTAATTTTATCTTGCTCCTTTTAAATGTGTTTCACCTTAAAAATCTCTTCTCACAGAATTCTAGATCACACGTGGTCTGAGCTCTGGTCTGGCGCCATAAGCCTGCCTGCTGTGCATGCATACCAGCTGCCCCACTGAGCACATGGCATCTAAATCATGCCCACTAAATTTTGATTTTAGGTAACATCCTTTTGACTTCAGCACTTTGGAAACAAGATAGATGGATTTCTAGCAGAATTTACAGGCCTTGAAGTTCTAACAAAACAAACTTGCTCCAATAAATTGTCTTTATTAAGGACCATTGGTAAAAGTCTCTTTAACAACGTAAATTGATATTTTGGTTCAATTTAAATGAGACATTTTTTGAATAAAACTGCTTTATGTTTCTTTAAGCCCATCTTCAAGCTGCATGTATGTGTGAGTGAATGTGAGTTCCCGCTTTTAATTCATTATAATCCTACAGGTTTAAATCTATTTAGCTAACTCTAAACAAAAATAGATTCAATTCATAGAAAATGTTTATGTTATACCCCTTAGTGATAACAATTTTTAATTGGTTTATAGTATGCATATTATTCAGTTTAATGATAAATTGTTAATTATTATTGATGGTTATAGTTATTGTTGTTGAATATAATTATTAATAACAAAAAAATTCAGTCTAATGGTAAATTGTTGGTTATTATTATTGACAATTATTCATAATAATTATTAGTGATTGTTGTGACTAATAATGGTTAATTATTGGTAATTAATAATAATTAATAATGGTTGTAATTGTGATTATGGATAATTATTATTCCAAAGTCCTTAATAATAAGACATGATGGATCAGGCCTGTCTACTTTTGGAAATCCTCAATCTTTAGATTTGTAAATAGCATAGATAGAATTTAGGCATAGTTAACCAGAAGGGATAGGATAGGGAAAGAATAGTAAACTTTAGGTATAGTTCATTAAAGGCAAGTGGTTGCGAATGGGCCTAAGAGATGGCATATGTATCTCAGCTGTTTCATGTATTACTAGGACATTTATTCTAATTATGTAAAAATAACCCTATAACAAATTATAAAAATTTCATGTTTCGCATTAAACATCAATCAATATGGCTTTCTTCTCTTACAGGTCAACCTAACAAATCTTTATTATGTATGTATGTGTGTGTGTATGTATGCACACGCACACATGTGTATGGATGTGTGTACCTGTGTTCTAAGTATATTTCAATGTTAACAGCTATGATACCAGTAAAAACATTGCCTCTGAGTTGGAACGTGGCCCTTCCTTCTCAAGACGCAAATTTATATTAAGCAGTCAAAACAATTCAATTTCAACAAAGGTTATGGGTAATCTATTAAAAATTTAAAATAATGAATCTACACTGCCACCTACTGGTTACGCCCTTTCAACATATAAAACAAAGATGCAACCAGGTTTTCATTGTATTAAAGTGTTAATAAGTTTTTGGGTATTTGGGAATAAAAAATAAAAGATATAAAAGTTAAAAAAAATTGAATTCCAATTAACATCATTGCGGAATTCGTGGCCGCCATTTTTAAATTTTTTGTGTGTATACAGGCTGGGCCTGCATTTTGTTCTGGTGTTGTGGGTGGCCAGTTGGTTTGGAAAAAGGCTCCCTTTGCGGACCACCAACCTGAATAGCTGGTGTGAAATTCCTGTCCTGAGCTTGGGCAGGTGAAAACTTTTGGCCAAGAGTGGGATACGTGTTTCGTTGTCCCAGGCTAAGGACCCGAGTAGGAAGATACCTCTCCGGTCAGGTCACGGAAGTGACCGACTGTCCTCTACGCAATGAGGCCAGTTCCCCACACTGTCCACAAAGTGGGCACTGTGCGTCCCTTTCCCCTTAGCAGGACTGCGTTGCACCTGTTCGACAAAGGAAGCTTCCTAGAAGCTCCCACAAAAACCAAAAAAAAAACAAAAAAAATCAAGATGGTAATGATGGTAGCAACATCTCATGGGGCATATCTAGCCAATCTTTATTTAACTGGTGGGCATAAGAACTGTAAAAGAAAATCTTATTAAGAGCTAGATATTGTAAAATCTTTAAAGCAGGTTTTCATGCCAGGCCTGGAGAAGGCCAAGAGCTTGGAGTAAGATAGTTAAAATGGTAACACATTTGAACTAATTGGGAATCTAAAATGTTAATTGTTTTATGCATAATCTGTATTGACTTTCCAACAATAACTTTGGGGTTAAGGTACACAAATGGTCTCCATATTTTTCTGTGTTATACAGTATCACCTTGTAACATTTTTCCTTTACTTGTAGGACAACTTAGGCATCTATAGATCAAAACATAAAAATTAAAAAAAAAAAAAAGAGGGAGGTGGTATAATATTCCTTCTGTATTCCAAACCTTTTGATAAATTTTTAATTTTGAGGTCTTGAAACTAACAATGGGAGGAGATTTGTATGTTCCCACAGGTAAAAACACCAACCTAAATGCCTGAAAATATACAACTTTTGGCTGTGCAGGATGGACTGGGAAATTCCAGCAGAGAGGCTGACCCATCTGAACATGAAAGAAAAAGGAACCTCAGATTGCCTGAGTCACAGACACTGAGCATCTCTCTGAATTCTATTTGGGATAACTGTTTATAATGTGCCCTAATGAAGTTTACCTTCCAGATGCTGAGAAACCTTCCTACCTCTCCCCTTTATAGGAAAAAGAAAAACATGATGGTAATGAAGTCATTCCCTAACTGTAAATTAGAGCCAACTGTTATAGTGGTAATTTCTTATAAAACAGGTATAACTACCCTTTTTAAATTGACTGATAGGCATAGGAACTGTGAAAGGATAATTCTCTATCTAGAGCCAAATTCAATAGTAAAGTCTTTATAAGCTGTGTAATTAAGCAAAATATATTACTACAGGAAAGCTCTGACATCAGCAATGAATTATTCTGCCTAGGAGATGTTGGCTAGGGGATTCAAACCCCCCCCCCCAAATTATAAAGGCCTTTTGCCTATAAGTGGGATATATGCAAGGAGAAAGGCAGTAAGTCCCTGTTGTCGAAGACCTGGTGTGAGCATGAAAAATGTTATGAGACGTCACTTGCTAGCGTACAACTGGCCTCTGAAAAGGCTAGAGAGCGTTACCAAAGGCCACTAAAGCAATACAGCAAAATATTGGTCTCCCTGAGACAAGCAAGACTCCTCCGTCAATATCAGCTACACCTCAACAGCCTGGAGATACTGTGCAACAGTGGCAGCCAAGTGTCTATATATATCCCAAATCTATTTGGCTATTAGCTCTCTCCTTGGAGGAATAACTCACAGCGGATGCCACAAGCTTATGTCCTCTAGTGGTTAGGAGATGTTATAAGCCACAATAAGAACTTGTCACCCTTTATAGAGAAACCACAGTTTGTGGATTAGCATACCATCCAAACATCTGTGTCTGTGCTCACAGCTTAGCTTGCCATAATAATAATGTTTAAATGCCTGTACATCTAATTGCTTGTGCTTTGTTAGTAGGATTAAAAAGGCAACCTGGATTAGTTGTCAACCCATGAAGGGAAACAACCTGACTAGAGTCCAAAATGACATCTCCAGAGAAAACAGACTGCTTTGCTTCTCACCCACGTGTGCCCCTTTTCCAAAGCCTAGGGAACAACTTGTGGAAGAGGAGGTGTGGTAGAATGTAAGGGCTGCGGAGAGATTGGTTGAATCGTGAGACTAAAGCAATATAGACTGGACTCTTATTTGATCAACATGCTTGTGCATATAAGCTTCTCCAACTGGACAATGGGAACCCTGGGTTGTTCAAAATATAAACATAGATACTTGCTGATTGGTTTTACATGAATGTTACTTACATTCATTGCTTATGCTTGACAATCAGCTTACTTCATGCTTGGGATTTTTGGATATTAATTGGCCTTAGTGTGAAAATAAAGTTTTAGGTCTGACCTGTCCCCCACTGCCTAGCACTCAAAACAGGCTTGACCAGCTGGCTATTTAAAACTCAGGTTCCTTTGGGTTGTTAGCCTCACCCATGGGCTCCCCTGCCTCTCAGAAAAATTAAAATAATAAAATTAAAAGGGTGAGATGTGGGAAAGCTTAGTTACGTGGGTTGGGTTCTAAGCCAATGGTACCTCCCTGGCCACACCCATGGGGTGGAGTGTAATGATGAAAAAATTTAGCATTGGGTCCTGAGAATTGAGTCATGATGGATATTTAAGCGGACATGTTGGAATAAACTCTCTCTGCGTTCAAACCTCAACCTGCCTACACGTGGTATGCTTTCCTGCGTGGGCTTTCCACATGGGTAGTCCTAGGATTAAGTGGGCCCCGCCACAAATCCCGGCAGTGACACCACACAGAAGGAGCAGGAATACCAGAGGTATCAAGAAGAACACTTCTGTCTGACCAGTGAGAGCACCAACCAGAGAGTCTTGTGCTGGTCCGTGGCCCAGGTTGCCATCCTCATGCTCACTGGCATCTGGCAGGTGTGGCACCTTAAGAGCTTCTTTGAGGCCAAGAAGCTGGTGTAGGACCATTGCGATATAACCTTTCCTTTTCACCTCAGCTATTTGGCATTCCCTGTCCAGCCCCTTGTCCACTTGTATTTTTGGGGGGAGTGAAAAAAGAATGTGCCACCTTGGTATCATGTCAGCAAGCCATTCAGATCAGCTACCTGTTAACCCTACAAGACATTGCACCAACCTTTCAAAAATCTGTCTAGGGCTTGGGAAAAGTTTGAATTAACCCAAGATCAAGTCATTTCTTTTGCGTCCAGTGATTCTCCTCTGTAAGAAATGAGCAAATGCCCTTCTGCTTTCTGTTTGCTTATGCAGGAGGCAACTGGCGTGCCCCATGGAGGAGGCCCTGCCTCACTGCACCCAGTCCGTTCTGGAGTCTCTCAATGGCCTTGTGAATGTAAGTAAGGGGCGGGTCTTAGCCCTGGAGGATGAGATCTTTTTTTTTTTTAATTTTATTTATTTTTATATGTGTATGAATGTACTGTCTGCATGCAGGTTTGTGCACCCGTGTCGTGCAATGCCTCGGAGGTCAGAAGAGGGTCTCGGATTCCCCTGGAACTGGAGTTCTCCTGGAATTGGAGTTACAGATGGTTCTTAGCCGCCATGTGGGTGCTGGGGATCGAACCCAGGTCCTCTTCAAGAGCAGTCGGCCCTCTTAACTGCTAGGCTATCTCTCCAGCCCCGAGATCTTTTTCTATATATTAGAACTATTTTTTGATAAATTATGTATTTTCCTTCCTGATTGAATTGTCACTGACTGTAAGTAGCTGAAAACACTAATCCAGACCATGTTTACTCTGTTTAGTCACATTTTAATAACTGCCAATGGTGCTCAGGATTTCAGCAGTCTGAGGGTCAGAAAGCAGCTATTACAGTTGTTCTCAAAGCCATATTAGAAGGCCAAGTAAGGTTCTCTTGGATTTCTTTGGGTCAAAGAGTCAGGCACCATAGCAGCAGAGCTTAATACAGGGCAGTGTACTGTTCCCTCAACTTTTACTTAAGCTGTTGAAAATGTTTTCTTCAAGGGAACCAGATTTTGGTTTTTGACTTTTTCCAATGAAATAAAAAATATTATAGTAAAAAGAAAAGAATATCTGGTCATAGGCTAGAGAGATGGCTCAGTGGTTCAAAGCACTTACTGCTCTTGCAGAAGAAGCAAGTTTGGTTTCTAGGACCTCCCTGGGACCTAACACCCATTCTCAACTCCAGTTCCAGGGGATCCAATGCCCTCTTGTGGCCTTCATGCACACCAGACACACATGTGGTACTCTACATACATCCAGGCAAAATGTTCATATATACAAAACGAAAATAAATTTTTTTAAAAAGTATGAAGTCACTCATCATGCCCAGAACTACTCCACCAAAGAAAGGAAGTCCAGTGTCCATGCCCTGAGCATGGACTAGCCTAGGCTAAGTCCAAAGGAATCCAGGACACAATTATATAATGCAATTTAATTTTATTAATTCCACACAGGTCTATTCTATAGTTCTCAAATCCTACTTCTGTAGTTCTAGCAATCCTAATCCTATCCTGGACTGGCCTACTCCCCCACGGCCGCTCACCTAAGGCGTCTCTTAGCCCCTTGGAGGAGATGGACGTCGTCCTCACCAAGGAGTTCCAAGAAGCCGGATGATTGGCTCAAGCTGATTTCTGGGTCTGGTGCTGGGGCAGCTTCAGTAGAGCCGGTCCAGGCAGCATCAGGAACCCAGAGTCAGGATAACCTTCAGGTGAACCAGATGTCAAGGAAGCAGCATGGCTGGTTGCTCTTTAGCTGCAGTTCTCATTTCACACAGCGGGGGTCCTGGGAGTGGGGTGTGAGTGCTGACCATTTTCACCCCCTGGTTTAAATAGGCCACAGCTGGGTGTATGGGGTGCCCTGAGTCTCAGGTGCTAATCTCAGGTTTGTGCCCAGGGTCTCCCTGCACGGCAGGTGGTTATCTTTCCTGTCTGGGGTCACTTCTTGGTCAAGACAGGGGACCCAGGACTGGTTATCAGGTCCTTGTGTCCATGCCACCTCTGCCTACCTAATCACTTGAGTATGGTCACTCTTTTGCGCTCTGTTGAGCCCCTCTGTGGCAGCCTAGTGCTGAGTGCTTATCTCTAAAGCAGCCCTGAGCTGGAGCAGGCCTCTTGCCGAGCTAAGTTTAACATTTGCTAAATTTTTTTAAGGTTACATTTTTACACATCCCTGAGCCCCAGCTGTCCTTTGAACTCCTTCCATAGACCAGGCTGGCCTTGGACTCACAAAGATCTCGCCTGCCTCTGCCTCCTAATGCTAGGATTAAATTTGTTGATCGCCATCCACGCCCTGGATCCTGAACTATTTTTAAGTCACACAACTTCTACATATTAACTATGCTCCTAACAGCCCAGCATGCAGCTGAAGGACAGGAAGTTCCATATCCCAAGAACCTGAAATCAGGGTTTTGGGGAGTCAGTGTGGCTCAGGGTTGTGGACTCTGGGATCAAGCAGACTGAATTCCAGTCCCAGATCCCTACTAATGAGCCAAGGTATGTCATATTGACCTGTATTGAGAGTCTTGGAGGGTTTTTGTTTTCTGCTTACAAGAGAATTAAGCACTTCTCGCACCCTTATTATGGATTGAGGATTGAGTGGGATGGGACATCTCAAGCACAGGGCCCTCCCAAATGAAAACCCCATAAATGTCAGGTAATGTAATGCATACTGACTGCCTGATGGGGCGGGGAAGAAGAGGGCAAAGAGGCAGTCACCTGTCTTGAGTCCAGACCTCTCACACTGTATCTTTTTTCTTTTCTTTTTTTTTTGTTTATTTTTAAGGGATGTCAACAATATAATAAACACAGTTGTTTGCAGATACATTGATGTTACTCAGTATCTGTTGTCATACAATTGGGTAATTGGAGCATTTTGCAAGTATCTATGCCAAATTTTGAACAACCCAAGCTTCCCATAGTCCAGTTGGAGAAGCTTGTTATGCACAGGCATGTTGATCATTAGGAGTCCAGACTATATACCTGTAGTCTCATGATTCACCCCTATCTCTCCTCCATAGTTTGTTCCCTGCTTTTGGGGAAAAGGGCACAAGTGGATGAGAAACAAAGAGTCTATTTTCTTTGGAGTTTGTCATTTTGGACTCTAGTCTGTTCAGGTGGTTTCACTTCATGGGTTGACAACTTATCCAGTGATACCTTTTAGTCATAAAAACAAAGCACAAGCAATTTAATGTACAGGCATTTAAGCGAGACTAATTTATTATGTCAAGCCTAAGCTGTTGAGGCATTAGACACAGATTTTTGGGTGGTATGTTAATCCGTAAACTGTGGTTTCTCTATAAAGGGTTGACAAGTTCTTATTGTGTCTTATAACATCTCCTAACCCAGTAGAGGACATAAGCTTTGTGGCATTCCACTGTAGTTATTCCTCCAAGGAGAGAGCTAATAGCAATTAGATTTGGCAGATATATAATATACATATACTATATAATATATATATATATATATATATATATATATATATATTTGGCTTGCCACTGTTGTGTAGTAATCTCCAGGCTGTTGAGGTGTACCTGATATTGACGGAGGAGTCTTGCCTTGTCTCAGGGAGACCAATATTTTGCTTGTATTGCTTTAGTGGCCTTTTGGAACACTCTCTGGCATTTCATGAGGCCAGTTGTACGCTAGCAAATCACGTCTCATAACATTTCACCCGCTGCTCACACCAGGTCTTTCGACAACAGGCCGACTTACTGCCTTTCTCTCTTGCATATATTCCCACTTATAGGTGAAAGGCCTTTATAATTTTTGGGGGGGGCGGGTTGAATCACCCTAGCCAACATCTCTTGGCAGAATATTCATTGCTGATGTCAGGAGCTTCCTGTACTTAAGTAATATTATTTGCTTTAATTACACAACTTATAAACACTTTACTATTGAATTTGGCTCTAGATAGAGAATTATCGTTTCACCAGGCTTCCCTTATGCCTATCATCTCAATTAAGAAAAGGGTAATTTATTCCTGTCTTTATAGCAAATTACCACTGTAACAATTGGCCCTAATTTACAGTTAGGATGTGGTTTCATTACCATCATGTTCTTTTTCCTATAAAAGGGGGGAGGTAGGAAGGTTTCTCAGTATCTGGAAGGTAAAACTTCGTTAGGGCCCATATAAACAGTTAACTCCAATAGTATTCAAAGAGAAATGCCCCATCAGTGTCTGTGACTCAGGCGGTCTGAGGTTCCTCTTCTTTAATGTTCAGATGAGTCAACCTCTCTGCTGGCATTTTCCAGCCATCCTGCAAGCCATAAGTTGTATGATTTCAGCATTTGGATTTGGTGATTTTTTACCTGTGGGGAACATAAAATTCTCCTCCCATTTGTTAGTCTTCAATATTCAGAAAAATTGAAAATTTATCAGTAGGATGGGAACACAGAGTTTTCCTTTTTTATCCCAGAAAGGATAGTACCCACCTCCCACCTCTCCTCTTTTTTTTTTTTTTAGGTTTTTATTGTTTTGACCTATAGATGCCTAAGTTGTATTTACACATACCCATAAACAGGATGCAAGCATAAGGCTTTCATTAAATTTACCCAAACTGTTTCTCATTGACTGTATGCTACTTATTTGGCGAAAGGAAATTTAATCTTTAGTAACCTTAAATTGTCTTACAAGTAAAAGAAAGTTTAAATGTGATGTTGTAATAATTCAGAAAAATATAGAAAAAAAAAAAAAAAAAAAAAAAAAAAACAAATATATAAATAAAACAATTAAAATTTTTATATTCCCAATTAGTTCAATTTTATTACCATTTTCACCAAAACCTACACCTAAATTTAACTAATCTAAACAATTCACTAGCCTTAAAATATCCTATACTTTTTGGATAAAGCTTGGGCAGAGCTGAGTACCTGCTAAATTAAATTTTACCCAATAAACACTCTGCTCTTTAACACTATATGACTGGACTATGACTTCTACTTATTTCGGAAGTAAAATTTAAGCTTAATTCCTTTAAATCGTCCTACAAATAAAAGAAAGTGCTACACTGTGATGTTGTATAACTCAGGAAAAATATAGAGACCAACCCAATACAACTATAAATAAAACAACTAGCATTTTATATTCCCAGTTAGTTCAAATGTCAGTATCTAGCTCCTTTTTTTTTTTAAATTTTAGCACAACATCCTCATATTAAATACCAATTTGCAAGCAGTTATAAAACCAATTTGCAAGCAAACCCACACAGCCCAAGGCTCCCAACCATCCAGCTGGAAGGGGCTTGAAGTTCAATCAAGTTGATCAAATAAGGTCCAGACTATATTGTAGTTTTACCGTCACCCCAATCACAGCCCCCTACAATTTCCCACCACTCCCCCTCTTCTGCAATTGTCCTTAGGACTATAAATCAGGCCTTTTGAAAAAAAAATTTAAGTTTTTTTTTTTTTTTTTTAATTTTTTTGTTTGTATGCAACACAGAAAACAAGTTTGAGTGCCACTTCGTTTTTGACAAAAGAACAGGACCATGACACATGGCAGGTTACAAAGGCACATTGGAGAATGGTTATAACACACAGACAGGTTTGGACAGACACATGACCTAACTATATCCATTAACTCTGGATTAGCATGGTCACCATAGGAACAATCTGCAGCATTTCTGTTTGAATGCCAGGCGAGACAGAAAGCCACACGTGGTGCATGGCGACTGGGGCTCTTAGTTTCAAACATTTCAGGATTAAACACCCTCTATATCCACTCAGGCATCCATGCCGCTTGCTTTATGGCAGGAATGCAAATGGTCAATGACAAATAACTTCACACAGCAACTTTTAAAACTTTTTTCTGGGCCAAAGACTATGTCTATGAGGATTTGAGTAGCCCTGTCAGGCCTCCAGCAGCAGATTTGTGCTTATAAGAGACAGAGGGACAGGGTGCGACAAGAAGGCACAACAGCCTAAATGCTACCTTTGTCCTGCTGCCCTTTCTTTCCAGATACAATGTATCAAGTTAATCATTAGCATTAGATGCAAGTATATTCATTTTTCTTAAAAACATGCTCCATTGTAGACTACAGATATGGTTCTAACCCTTAATCGTTTCAAAAGAGTTCTCGCCGCCAACAACTTTCTTTAAGCTCACTCTGTTCATGAAAACTCTATAAATAGAGATGAAAACCTAAATCAGTGTAAAATATGACTCTTTCTTTTGTAAACATTTTAGATATTTATTTATTCTCTGGTATGTGTCCCCGATTGCCCAGAGATTTAAGCTGAATTCTGTCACTGAATCCCTGACTAATGAGCACAAGTTAACTAGCATGCAGGTTTTTAAGGATCAATATACATATAAATCATTCCTAGTTACTATGGTTAGGTCTTACGTTTTTGGTTTAGACATGCCAAATGTCCCGTTTGTGTCTAGCATGTGCCGGCTGCTCGCTCTCAATGCTGTTCAGATCCCAGAGGTCCACGTGCGAAATTACTTTTTTTTCGAGGGTGCCTGGAGAAAAGCTAGGATGACCATACCTCCAGGCCCCTTAGCTGAGATGCTGTGAGTTCTCCTGAATTGAGACCAGTTATAAATCAGTCTCCTAAACGGTTATCCTCAGCAGCACACTGTGGTTGCTGGGATCGAACCCGGGTCCTCTGTTTAAAGAACGGGTCAGCAGCTTTTAACACCTAGGCGCATCTCTTCCAAGACACAAAATATCTTGACTTCTTAAGTTTGTAACAGTAGTACAATTTTTATGAATTTGATTCACCAAGTTCTCTGAGACCAACTCTCCCACAGCACAAACACACAGCACACAAAAGGGATTGCCTGCCAGATCAGCAAGGAGGGCACAGACCCTGAGAGGTCCCTTTTCCTCCCAAGAGGAAGGGAGGGAGGGAAACAGGCTCAAAAATTCTTGCAGAAACATAACAGAGCCCCAAAAAGGCTGCTCCAGACTGCTCTCCTTTGCGCCTTGGAGGCAAGAGCCTATAATGCACCCCTGGAAACAATGCAGCACCCCACTGATCCAGATACCAGACCCCCAAATCAGTCTCTAGCAAAGATGGAAAGGTTGCCACATATGCACTCCAGAGTGTTCAGAAATTCCCCAAGCTCTAAAATTTTCCTCTCAAGGGCAGAACTGGCTGATTGGCAAATTTTTACTTAGCCTGTTTAAGAAGCAGAATCTCTGGGTCCTTTTGAGAAGCAACCTGGGGTGATTTTTGTAAATACATGTTATAACCAAGGTGCTGCTCATGAAACAGCCTGCTTCTCACAACTACTGAAGCACCCTACTGGGTCATTAGAAACAAAGGAGTTCACCTTCCCAGATGAGCCTTCCAGAGTCCTGATCCAGAGTCTAGTGTGGGGCTCTAAGTGGGTGTGAACATTAAAGTGACCCACCTCTGTGCAGTGGTCACCAGTGCAGTCAGGGTTCAAATGTGTCTTGAGTCTGAAGCAAGTACAGGTGGTGAGAGGTGACAAATGGCCATAAGACCAACCTCTAGCCCTGTCTGATGCATCACCAAAAATCATGTTGGCAACATACCACGAGTTACATTTAAACCCCTCTCTCAAGGTCTTTCTCAGAGAGACAGCTCTCAGAATAAGTCAAAATTAACATTCTATGGAGAATAGTATTAAAGACATGATGGCTCTGCCACTCTGCCCACTATTATCTACCCAGTAACAAAAACAGCACAATCGATCCCGCTGGTAGGGTTTTGCTAAGCGCTTTGCTACCTATTAGTTCTTTTCTCTGCATAGAAAACATCCACAGCTCCTCCCAGTGCAGGGACAGTAAGACCCAGCCACCTCAAAGATTGAACTTTCCATCTTGTGCCCAACATTCCCTCTTTTACTGGAGAGGAGTTTCCTTGCTTGATCCAATTCTCATGCTTGGATAATGGCGAAGTCACTCCTAACAATTTGTACTTCTCTATATAGGAATTTCAACTTCATCGTGGCCCCCTCACACGTTTGGTAAACACCTCTCTTAGGCCAGGTCCATTACCCACTGAACCAGATGGGAGAGGATTCCCGGACCTGGAGTCAAAGGCAGGAACCTTAAGCTATTCTACCAGGTGGTGTGGGTTCCCACTCTTTAGCCAGAGTTGTGTGTATGGTACACACCCCTGGGGCCAAGACGCTGTGTGGCAGCTCCCTGGAGGGAGCCTGACCCCAATGCCTCTCAAGAACTATCTTCAATGGAGATAGTGAGGGTTAACCTAGTATTTATTTACATCATCCTCTATACCACCCCACTGGTTTAACATCATGAGGTTCATTAGAAGCAGGGTACTTGTCAGGGTGCCTTTACCACCTCTTCCTTGCCAGAGAAAATTATTCCCTAAGCTTTACAAGGCAATAACCCTATTTACTCCTTGATTTTTTACCGCCACGATGCGATGGAAAGTTACACAGTGGGACGCTTGTTGGGTCCCTGCTGGTGTAAATCTTTCCACTAAAACATCATCTGCCAATTTCTGGGGGAATTACCACAAACTCACCCAGCAATAATGACTTTCTCCTCTTTTTTTTTTTATTTTTTTTTGTTTTTCTGGTCTTTTGGGTCTTTAATCATGGAAGTCGCTACTTGCCGTATTAATAATTTGTATTAATGCCGACCACTTTTAAAGCAGACCTTTAGCTATTATATTGGTTCTGAATGTATACAATGTAAATCCATGTATTTAACCACGTAAAATGGCCGCAGCCTAGGTAGAGATGGATGTATATTAGTCAATTAAAATAAAGAAGCGGAGTTTTTTTACCAGTGTGTAGGTATAAGGAGATACTTCGTTATAACAGTCCAGCCTGCTAATTTTACAGTACGAGGATGATCTCATTACGCAACCCCGAGATTTTTTCTTTGTTCTACTTGAGAAAGAAAGGAAAAAGAAGGATAACTTATGTCTTTTTAGTCTCAGAAGGGAAGAGAGAGAGAGAGACGAGAGGAGAGGGCAAACGAATGCCCTGTATACAAGCATTCTGACCATTTACCAGTGTGCTGGCAGAAGTCTCTCCAAAAAGAGCGCTGATCGAGAATTTGGAGATTGTCTAACCCATAATGAAACCCTGCATGCTTGCATCTAGAAGTAAATTTCATTAGGACGTTACCAATTGCTCCTACAGGCCAGACAGTCTTTTGTAGCTCAATTGGGTTATCCTGAAAACCAGTTTCAGATAGTGGAGCATAGTTTCTTAAGAACCTTAGGGTTGATTTCCTTGGAGAGGTTGTATGGCTTTCCCTACCTTCCAAAGACTATGGTGTCCTCACGTAAGGAGACACCAATGAGGACCACGTCAGGAGAGGCCTGCTAGTCNCACTACTCACCAAAAAAAAAAGAGAGTATCAAAAAAAGACCAAGAAAACAAACGGTATGACACGCCCACTCAATAGATTGGAATAGCAAAAAGGCTGAACAGAGCGATTCAGAAAGTGTGTCCCAGGATAGGAATATAGTAGATTGTCTTGAGAAGCACCTCTAAGAAACCGTGCCGTTTCAACCATCTAATACTAATCATTTAAGCGTGGATAAAAATGCAAATAGGGAGTGAACAACCACTTGTAGATGAGATCATCTTCTACCTCTAACTTAAAGATCTAAGGAGTAGGAATCTAAGGAGAAAACCAATTTACGATACCAAGTGTGACTGAGAGCTTGTTGGATTATATAGGGAACCACTCATCATCCACCTGCTGGAGGCTGTATAGTCAGGAGAACACTGCCGGACACGGTCGTAGGCTCTCACAGCGATGAAGTTCAATCTCACCTCGGGATCATCAGGTGGTAAATACTCGTACAGTACCACTATGACCGACGCACCGTCGCGCTTCTTTGAGAACCCTTGGAAGACTTGGAATTGAACTTGCCACAGCCGACCCAAGCCATACCACTCCTGGCATCTTACCCTCAAGACTCACCCCCCACCACAGAGATACATTGCACGGCCGGCCAGTTTTTTTACAGCTCTCTTCACAATAGCAAGGTGATAGAACCAACCCAATAATGCCTTCTCAACTGTATGATGTGGATAGTAGGAAAATGGTCCGGTACTAACAAAACTACACCAATGGAGTTATGCAGCAGTAAACCAGGAAAATAAGATGACATCACAAGCTTTGCAGGAAACTGGCTTGGAGACATAGAGACATCATGCTGAGTGAAAGTAACACAGTCCCACAAAAAAAATGCCGAACAGCAAATGATGAATGGTTTTCCCTCATCTGTGGATGCTTAGTGCCAATTACCTAGTATGTAAAGATTCTTTCGTGTTAAGCGGTCCCCCTGAGTTTTTGTCCAAAGCAGTTGGGTGTTAATGCATATTGGCAAACAACAACAACAACAACAGAAAGCGACTGCATCAAAGAAGGTGAACTGACTGAACACAGGTGAACTTTCTGCTACTTCCAAAACAGTCAACTTCCTCATTGGAGTACTAATTTTGAGAAAGACTTGAGAAAGAGAATGAACGCATGTTTGGCCAAGAATCATGAGCTCTGGCGGGGTGGGGGGAATGGGCAGGAACAACGGGTTTCTAGATTTTGTTAAATAAAATAAAAATAAATTTATGTTGGAAAAAAAAAAAAGGCCAGCCTGGTTCTACAATAGTGAGTTCCCAGGACAGCCTTAGAGCTGCTAGGGAAACCCTGTCTACAAACAAAACAAAAAAAAAAAGGGGGGGTCGTGGGAGAGATGGCCTAGTGGTTAAGAGCGCCAACTACTCTTGCAGAGGACCCGGGTTCGATCCCCAGCACCCACATGGCGGCTGAGAACCATCCATAACTCCAATTCCAGGAGAACTCCAGTTCCAGTGGAATCCAACGCCCTGTTCTGACCTCCACGGCAATGCACAACATGGGTGCACAAACCTACATGCAGACAGTACATTAACACAAATAAATAAATAAATAAACAAAAACAAAACAAAACAAAAAGACAAAAAAGGGCAAAAATACAAAATAATGTCACCCTTTGCACTGGTATTTTTAAATATTTTTCATTAAGAAATGGTGTTCAGGGGCTGGAGAGATGGCCTAGCCGTTAAGAGTGCTGACTGCTCTTACAAAGGACCCGGGTTCCATCCCCAGCACCCACATGGCGGCTGAGAACCATCTTTGACTGCACTGGTGCACTGGTATTTTTAAATATTTTTCATTAAGAAATGGTGTTCAGGGGCTGGAGAGATGGCCTAGCCGTTAAGAGTGCCGACTGCTCTTACAAAGGACCCGGGTTCCATCCCCAGCACCCACACGGCAGCTGAGAACCATCTTTGACTCCAGTTCCAGGGGAATCCAACACTCTCTTCTGACCTCCATGGCATTGCACGACCCAGGTTTGATCCTCAGCACCCACATGGTAGCTAACAACTGTCTGTAACTCCAGTTCTGGGGGAATCCCAGCCCCTCTCTGACCTCCATAGCTATTGCAAGACACAGGTGCACTTACATGCAGGCAATGAGTTCATACACATAAAATAAAAATAAATAAAATATTTTAAAAATATATTAAAAAATAAATAAAAATGTGTAACTAAAAAATCTTACTATATGGGGCTGGAGAGATGGCCTAGCAGTTAAGAGCACCAACTGCTCTTGCAGAGGACCGGGGTTTAATAACCAGCACCCACATGGCGGCTGAGAACTGTCTTTGACTCCAGTCCCAGGGGAATCCGACGCCCTCTTCTGACCTCCGCTGCATTTCACGACACAGGTGCACAGACCTACATGCAGACAGTACATTCATACACTTAAAAAATAAATTAAATTAAAAAAAATCTTACTATATTAGATGAATACCATTTCTTTTTTTTTTTTTTTTTTTTT
>VZQC01015117.1:984156-1047379 GCA_009823505.1 Rhizomys pruinosus
CTGATGCCACAAGCTTACATTCTCTAGCAGTTAGGAGATGTTATAAGCCACAGTAAGACCTCATCAAAAAAAAAAAAAAAAGTATAATTCATGGGCAGAGCCCTGGCTAGCATGTGTGAAGCTGAGAGTTCAATCCCCAACACCCCAAGAATAAAAAACCTAATTAAAATTCATTTATTGCTGGGTGTGGTGGTACATGCTTGTAGTCCTATCCCTTGGAAGACAGAAGCAGAGGCAGAGCTCTGTGAGTTCAAGGCTAGCCTAAGCTACATATCCAGTTCCTGAGTTATATAATGACAACATTATATAATATATAATGCTGTCTCAAAACAGACAGCAGCAACAACAACAACAAAAAAACAAAAACCACCTATACTGGCTAGAATCCCTGAAGCCTGTGGGAAGATAGATGAGGAAACCATAGACATAGGAGTCCTAGAAAATGTTGGAGAAGTACTTGAAAATAAAATTGGTAATCCCAGAAGTCCAAAGTCTTTGATTGTGTCATAGGGCCCTACCTAACTACCAAGTCACAGCCCTTTCCCTTGGAGAAAAGCATAGCTTGTTAGTGAGGTCATGATAGTGCTTTAAGGCCTCTTCTTCTCCAGATTCTGGAATAATACTGGGCAGGTAACTCACCCAAGTGATAGAAGGATGATTCTTGTTATTTCATCACATTTCCTGGTCAGTTGACTTGCTTGCTCTCCAGGTCCACCTGGTGGAAACTAAATTTCAGAGGGTACAACAAAGACTTTGTACATAGTAAGTGAACAGTGGCCAGCTGAACTATAGTCTGACCAAGGCATGCCTCTGAGGTATGAGCAGCTGTTGGGAATAACCTTGGGGTCCTAATCCCTTTTGCCACAAACTGGCTAGATTGCCTTAGCTGTGAGAGTCCCTTAGTTTCCTTGTGGCTTATCTCTGTTGCTTGAAGAAGGCAGGTAAGATCCTGATGTTTTCCTCAGAACAGTAGTCTCCAAAGTAATTCTGAAGAAAAGCAGGGCTTGTGGGAGTCAAGTTGTGAAAGCTCAGCACACCGTTACCCCTCTCAGGCCCTGGAAATTTCAACAGCCTGTGCTATAGCCAGAAATTCATTTGGCAGAACTGCTTGGTCTTTTTGAAACAAGGTCTTCCTGTAGCTCCAGCTGGCCTAGAACTCTGTAGACCAGAGTTTGGCAGAACTGCTTGGTCTTTTTGAAACAAGGTCTTCCTGTAGCTCCAGCTGGCCTTGAACTCACAGAGATCCACCTGCCTCTGCCTCCCAAGTGCTAGGATTAAAGGCATGCGCCATCATGCCCAGTAGGTGGTATACAATTTAAAACATTAAGTTTATTGATAAAAATGCTTCTCAGGGGCTGGAGAGATGGCCTAGCGGTTAAGAGCACCAACTGCTCTTGCAGAAGACCCAGGTTCAATCCCCAGCACCCACATGGCGGCTGAGAACCATCTGTAACTCCAGTTCCAGGGGAATCCGACGCCCTCTTCTGACCTCCTCGGCATTGCACGACACGGGTGCACAAACCTATATGCAGACAATACATTCATACACATAAGTAAATAAAAATTAAAAAAAATGCTTCTCAACTGATTTTTGTGTTTTCTAATTTTTCTCTTTTTAAGGTGGTCCAAGTTTTTCATGGTGATACGGCGTCCTGTTTTACTTTTTATTACTGAAAAAGTAAGTGACATCTGCAATTTGAGGCTGTTTTGTGACATTTTAAAGTATTATTTTCATTTCATTTTATATTATTTTTAAACACTAAAATGACTGAGATAGGCGTGGCGCACATGCCTTTAATCCCAGCATTAGGGAGGCAGAGGCAGGTGGATCTCTGAGTTCAAGGCCAGCCTGCTCTATATAGCAAGTTCCAGAAGGTAAAAACAAAACAAAAAACAAAAACCCCAATAAAATGACTTATAACTATTCCCATGCCTTAATTTTATAGAATTTTTATTTATTTATTTATTTATTTATTTATTGGTCTTTTCAATACAAGGTCTCCCTGTAGCCCCAGCTGTCCTGGAACTCACTCTGTAGACCAGGCCGGCCTTGAACTCACAAAGATCTGCCTGCCTCTGCCTCCCAAGTGCTAGGATTAAAGGTGTGGGCCACCATGCCCGGCTAGAATTTTTAATTTAATTGAAGTCAGGTGTGATGACCCATGCCGGTGATCTCAGCACTTGGGAGACTAAGGCAGGAAGATGAAGAGTTTGAGCTCAACTTGGGCTCCATAGTAAGACACTGTATCAAAACCCAAGGACTGGGGACATAGCCCAATGGTACAGCTCCCGATTACCAGGCACAAGACCCTGGATTGATTCCATCCTAAGCAAGAGTGGAGAAATGTTTTTAATTGAGCAAAGCGTTTGTTTGTTGATTTAGTTCTTAGCATCTCTGTGTAATTCTGACTGGCCTGGAACTCATTATGTAGACCAGGCTAGCCTGGAATTTCTAGCAGTTTTCCAATCTTCTGCCTTCTGGGTGCTGGGGATTATAGGTTTATTCTACCACACCCATCCTGAGCAAGAAGTTTTTAAATATTATTGAAGTAATTAAAATGGAGCAAGAACTTGCAGTTTTAACATTTAACTAAAGTTAGTTGAAATAAAGATATTTATAAGTGAAATTTTTTTCTTGCAGCATGGAAATTATTTTGCTTATGTACAAATGTGCAAATCACATAGCTTAAGCAAATACACACTCTTACTTGGAAAAGAGGAAAAATCTGTTACACCGAAGTTTACTGCATGTGTGGGTCGGAAATTCATCTCCTTGATGTCATTAGGTAAGTTTTACTCTACATCCAGAGTGGTGAGTTAGAAGGCTGTTAGAGGGTGGCTCGCAGTTTTCATTGTGGGCTCTCCCTTGTAGAAGGCTGTTAGAGGGTGGTGCGCAGTTTTCATCCTGGGCTCTTCCTTACAGGCCTCTATGCCTTCGCTTTACCAGTTGGCCATATCTGCTCATGTATTAGATCAGTGGGGCTGTATCTGAGCTGGGACTGAAATAATGGTTCCAATACAGCACAGTTCCAGTCATCACTTTTATAACTTTTTTTTTCTAGGAGACAGGGTCTCAGATATCCCAGGCTGGTCCCAAACTCACATAGCCAAGGATGACCCTGAAACTTTTGATCCTCCTGATTCACCTTACAAGTGCTAGAGTTACAGGAATGTGTGCCACCTTTCCTGGGTTTCTGGAGTTGATTCTCCTTCCATCATGTGGACTTGGAAAGCCCAGGTTGTCAGAATTGGTGGCAAGTGCCTTTACCTAGGGAACCATCTCACTAGCCCCTGGTCCATGGTCCAGGTTTTCTGAGCATGTAATTGGTGGACCATAAGATACCTGTGCCTAAAAATGGGCATCAGACCAAAAACAAAAAACAAAAAAAAAAGCCAGGTGTGGTGGCTCACACCTTTAATCCCAATACTCCAGGGGCAGAGGCAGGTGGATCTCTGTGAGTTCAAGGCCAGCCTGGTCTACAGAGTGAGTTTCAGGACAGCTGGGGCTACAGGGAGACCCTGTCTCAAACAGACCAAAAAAAAGGAAAAAAGAATGGGCATCAATTATCAGTCAAGAGGGTCATGAGGCCAGCCTAGGCTACTTAAAGGTAGCCTCAGCTCATAGTTCCCCATAGCAAAAAATTAAGAGCTAGAATATAGCTCAGTAGAAGACTACTTGCTTACCATGTACAAAGCCCTGAGTTCAATCCCCAGTAAGGGGGGGGGGTGCTATTTGACATCGAATGGTCCCTTGATTCCTTTTTTTTTTACCCCTCAAGTAGATTCAGTTGTTAGAAGTACTTGCAGATTCTGTTCTGTTCTCTTTTGTCTGTTGTGGGGAACCAGCCCCACAGCCAGTGACTGCTAGACCAGTGCTCTACCGCTAGGCTACCTGCCTTCCCAGCTCAGGAGTTTTTATTTTTTGGCTATTGTATTTGTTGTTTTGAGACAGAGACACCCTACACACCCCATCACTGGATGTGGTGGCGCACACCTTTAATCCTAGCACTTGGGAGGCAGAGGCAGGTGGATCTCTGTGAGTTCAAGGCCAGCCTGGTCTACAGAGTTCCAGGACAGCTGGGGCTACAGGGAGACCCTGTCTCGAAAAGACAAAAAATAAAATTAAAAAAAACAATACTGTGAGAGGGGCCAGCCTGGTCTACATAATGAGTTCTAGGCCACCAGCTGTGGCTACAGGGAGACCCTGTGTGGAAAAAAAAACCAACAAACCAACACCCCCCCCCCCACGTTGAATCCAAGAGCATATTAAAATTCATATCCAAGTATTCCAGGGCTGAAAGTGTACCTGAATGTAAGAAAATGAGCCAAGATCATACACTATCTTAACAGAAGAAACGCAATAATCTCAGTTGGGACAAAGAAAACATCTGATAAAAGCTTAAAGCTCTTTCATGATAAAGACACCTAGAAAAACAGGAACAGATTAGGGCATCTATGAGAAAGCCAAGGTGCTCATCAAACTAATGGTAAGACTGACAGGCCTCCCTCTAGACTGGGAACCGGACAAGGGTCCCACTTGCCACTGCCACGCAAACACTGACAAAGAAAGAGCTTCGCCTCCAGGTATAAGAGAAAGTAAAATTATTTCTATTTAATTCAGTTAATAAAATACAAACAAAAAAAAACACACAAACACATAAAAAAAAAAAAAAAAATTAATAATCAAAAAAAAAATTAGCTATGACGTGGTGGTGCATGCCTTTACATCCTAGCACTTGGGAGGCAGAGGCAGGCAGATCTTTGTGGTTCAAGGCCAGCCTGGTCACAGAAGCAAATTCTAGGACAGCTGGGGCTACAGGGAGCCCTGTCTCCAAAAAAAAAAAAAAAAATTAGCTGTGATGCTGGGTGTCACCTTTAATCCCAGCACTCGGGAGGCACAGGCAGGTGGATCTCTGAGTTCAAGGCTAGCCTGGTTTACAGAAGGAGTTCCAGGCCAGTTGGGACTAAGGGGGACCCTGTCTAAAAAAAAAAAAAAAAAAATGCTGTGCTGTGTTCCTACAACCTAGAATGAAAGGTTTTTTTTTTTCTTTTAGACAGGGTCTCCCTGTGCCCCGCTGGCCTGGTATCACTCTGTCGACCGGGCTGGCTTGACTCCCCGAGATCCACCTGCTTATCTTCCCAGTGGTGGGATTTAAGCCATGTGCTACCACACCTGGCTACAACCTGAAATGAAAAATCTGAAGTCACAAAGAATCCATTGTGGTAGGTGGTCACTCTGAGTTCAGCCCGCCTGGTCTACCAGTATAGTTTCCAGATGAACTGGGGCTACAGGGGCCCTGTCTCAAAAGATGATTTAAAGAGAGAGAGAGAGAGAGCGAGAGGTAGAGAGGAGTACAAGGAGAGAGAGAGAGAAGAGAGAGAGTAGAATATTTAAAACACGAAGGAAAGGAGGCGAATAACTGTACACAAAAAATGACAAAGTACTGCTAATAGAAAGTAAGGAAAACAGAAAGCAGAGGACGGATAGGCCACCTTGAACATCGACAATGGGAAGATTGTAATCAATGTTAATATCTGGGCATGGCTGGTGACACAGCTGCTATATTACAGCTGCTGTCATCCCAGTGTCTGGGAAGCTGAGGGAGAAGATCTTGAGATTGGGGCCAGCCTGAACTACATAATGAGACTTTGCTGAAAGAAAAGATGAAAAAAAGATAAAGGCTAAAGATAAATTTGAGGGGTCAAATGCAAAGGCTTCTGAAGTGATTGTTACCACTTGTGATGACTGGAGTGGAGGTCCAGATGTGCCACGTGGTCTTAGATCCAGGACAGTGATGCTTGCAGAGAACCATATCGAGCACGCGACAAAGGAACACAAACAGCCTTGAGCAACAATGACCTAACTAACCTCTGACTTTTTTCTGTGTCATTTGAATATATTGGTATCAAGGTTTCATATATACATCCATCAGAGCCTGTTGGGAGAAAAGACTTGTTGCTTAGTAAAGGGTAAAGGACAGTTTCATTATATCTACTAAAGTTAAATCTATTAGAATGTTTATAACACTACCCTTTCAGTAAATAATCTGATCCATTCAACAAGCACATCATTCTGTGTTTTCCCTTAACAAATGTACACAATTTAGAAGAAATGGATGGAATCATTCTTACTTGGTAAGTATAGCAAGAAAATGCCATAGTTTCACATCAGGCATGATTGGCACACGTCTTTTATTTTTTTTTTTTTTTTTGTCTTTTCGAGACAGGGTCTCCCGTTAGCCCCAGCAGGCCTGGAAACTCTGTAGACCCGGGGCTTGAAACTCACAGGATCACTGCCTTCTGCTCCCAATGTGCTAGATTAAAGGTTGTGCGTCCACCACTATCCAGTGAGGTGTGTAGTAAGGGTTGTCTCTGTTCAAAACAACAAAGATACAATAGCAAAAAATAAATAAACTCCTGAGTGGGGAATGCAGGTAAGCTAGAGGTAGGACTGCGTCTAGAGTCACTGGTGTGGGGCTGGTTCCCACAACAGGACAAAGAGAACAGAAACAGAATCTGCCAAGTACTTCTAACAACTGAATCTACTTGAGGGGTAAAAAAAAAAGGAATCAAGGGACCATTCGATGTCAAATAGCACCCCCCCCCCTTACTGGGGATTGAACTCAGGGCTTGACATGTAAGAGCAAGTAGTCTTCTACTGAGCTATATTCTAGCTCTTAATTTTTGTATGGGGACTATGAGTGAGGCTACCTTTAAAAGTAGCCTAGGCTGGCCTCATGACCCTCTTGACTGATAATTGATGCCCATTCTTTTTTCCTTTTTTTTGGTCTTTTGAGACCGGGTTCTCCCTGTAGCCCCAGCTTTCCTGACAACTCACTTGTAGACCAGGCTGGCTTGAACTCACAGAGAATGTGAGACCCTGCTATGCCCCTGGGAGTCTTGGGATTATTAAAAGGTGTGAGCCACCACACTGGACTTTGTTTTTGTTTTTTGTTTTTGGTCTGATGCCCATTTTTAGGCACAGGTATCTTATGGTCCACCAATTACATGCTCAGAAAACCTGGACCATGGACCAGGGGCTAGTGAGATGGATATTCCCTAGGTAAAAGGCTTACTTGCCCACATTCGACAACTGGGCCTTTCCAAGTAGCTCAACATGAGTAGAAGGAGGAATCAACTCCAGAAACCCAGGAAAGGTGGCACACAATTCCTGTTTAACTCTAGCATGTAGGTGGAATAAGGAGGTCAAAAGTTTCAGGGTCATCTGGCTATTGAGCTTAAGGCTAGCTTGGGATATCTGAGACCCTGTCTCCTAGAAAAAACAAAAAAGTATAAAGTACAGATGGAACTGTGCTGTATTGGACCCCATTATTTCAGTCCCAGCTCAGATACAGCCCCACTGATCTAATACATGAGCAGATATGGCCAACTGGTAAAGCGAAGGCATAGAGGCCTGTAAGGAAGAGCCCAGGATGAAAACTGCGCACCACCCTCTAACAGCCTTCTACAAGGGAGAGCCCCACAATGACCAACAACAAACACAACAAAAAACTGCGAGCCACCCTCTAACAGCCTTCTAACTCACCACTCTGGATGTAGAGTAAAACTTACCTAATGACATCAAGGAGATGAATTTCCGACCCACACATGCAGTAAACTTCGGTGTAACAGATTTTTCCTCTTTTCCAAGTAAGAGTGTGTATTTGCTTAAGCTATGTGATTTGCACATTTGTACATAAGCAAAATAATTTCCATGCTGCAAGAAAAAAATTTCACTTATAAATATCTTTATTTCAACTAACTTTAGTTAAATGTTAAAACTGCAAGTTCTTGCTCCATTTTAATTAACTTCAATATAATATTTAAAAACTTCCTTTGCTAAGTGATGGGATTGTGGTAGAATAAACCCCGCATAATCCCCAGCACCCAGAAGGCAGAAGATTGGAAAACTGCTAGAAATTCCAGGCTAGCCTGGTCNGATCTCTCTCTCTCTGCCTCTCTCTCTCTAAATCATCTTTTGAGACCAGGGTCTCCCTGTAGCCCCAGTTCATCTGGAACTACTATGTAGACCAGGCTGGCCTTGAACTCAGAGTGACCAACCTACCTCACTAAATGGATTTTCTTTTGTGACTTCAGATTTTTCATTTCAGGTTGTAGCCAGGTGTGGTAACACATGCTTTAATCCCACCACTGGGAAGATAAGCAGGTGGATCGCTGGGAGTCAAGCCAGCCCGGAGACAGAGGTACCAGGCCAGCTGGGGCTACAGGGAGAACCTGCTCAAAAGACAAAAAAAAAAAAAACCTTCATTTCTAGGTTGTAGGAACACAGCACAACGCCTTTTTTTTTTTTTTTTAGACAGGGTCTCCCCTTAGTCCCAACTGGCCTGGAACTCCTTCTGTAAACCAGGCTAGCCTTGAACTCAGAGATCCACCTGCCTGTGCCTCCCGAGTGCTGGGATTAAAGGTGACACCCAGCATCACAGCTAAATTTTTTTTTTTTAATTGGACGATAGGGTCTCCCTAGCCCCAGCTGTCCTAGAATTTGCTCTGTGACCAGGCTGGCCTTGAACCCACAAAGATCTGCCTGCCTCTGCCTCCCAAGTGCTAGGATTAAAGGCATGCACCACCACGCCCGGCTCATAGCTAATTTTTATTTGTTGAACTTATGCCTAAAAACTTTGCTAAATTTATTAATGCTAGTTTGTGTGTGTTCTTAGAAATTTTTGTCTGCTGCAGTTATGTCAACTGTAAATAGAAATAATTTTACTTTCTCTTATACCTGGAGGCTGAAGCTCTTTCTTTGTCAGTGTTTGCTGGCAGTGGCAAGTGGGACCCTTGTCCGGTTCCCAGTCTAGAGGGAGGCCTGTCAGTCTTACCATTAGTTTGATGAGCACCTTGGCTTTCTCATAGATGCCCTAATCTGTTCCTGTTTTTCTAGGTGTCTTTATCATGAAAGAGCTTTAAGCTTTTATCAGATGTTTTCTTTGTCCCAACTGAGATTATTGCGTTTCTTCTGTTAAGATAGTGTATGATCTTGGCTCATTTTCTTACATTCAGGTACACTTTCAGCCCTGGAATACTTGGATATGAATTTTAATATGCTCTTGGATTCAACGTGGGGGGGGGGGTGTTGGTTTGTTGGTTTTTTTTTTCACACAAGGGTCCTCCCTGTAGCCACGCTGGTGGCCTAGAATTAACATTATGTGACCAGCTAGGTCCTCTCACAGTATTTTTTTTTTTTTAATTTTATGTATTTATTTCCGTACGTGTATGAATGTATTGTTTGCATGCAAGTCTGTGCACCCGTGACGTGCAATGCCGCGGAGGTCAGAAGAGGGCGTCGGACTCCCCTGGAACTGGAGTTCTCCTGGAATTGGAGTTTCAGACGGCTCTCGGCCGCCATGTGGGTGCTGGGGATCGAACCTGGGTCCTCTGCAAGAGCGGTCGGCGCTCTTAACCGCCAGGCCATCGCTCCAGCCCCCCTCTCACAGTATTTTGTTGAGGGTGGTTTGGGGGTTTTGTTTTTGCATCTGTATTCATAACGTACATGGTCTGTAGGTTTTCATGTGTCATCTCTGATCTCAGGGAAATATGGACTTAATGGAATGTGTTAGGAAGTCTTTCTTCTATATTCTGAGTTTGGTGTTAATTTTGTAAGTGGTTGATAGAGTTCACCCATGTACTCATCTGGTGTTAGGCTTTTTTTTTGTTGGGTGTTGTTTTTTTTTAATTATAGACTCTTACCTGACCATTAAGATCTTCCTCAGCTTGTTTTTCCATTGTATTTCTTCCATGTCCCCTGTTTGTTTGAGTTGGGGGGGGAGCAGTCACTCTGTTCTGTTATTCTTGTTTATATTTAATAAAGCAAACTGTTACATCTTTACTTCTGTCTTCTTCCCTCATGTAGAGATACCACATATTTATATTTAAGTCTATTTCTGAATTTGCCTAACTCATTTTATAGAATGCCTTTCCATATGGAACAGAAAGTTTCAGACATTACAGTCTTCAAAAGAGTTCCCGCAAGGAACCAGTGGTCAAGTAAGTTGTTTTTTATTGTTGTTGTTGTTGCTGCTGCTGCTATGCTGCTTTGTATTTTCTTGAGGACTGTTCAGATAATTGGTTCTAGTAACCCGGGACAGCCTGAAACTCGAAGTCCTTCTGCCTTAGCCTTTGAGTACTAGAATTACAGATCTGTGCCACCATGCTGGGCCAAATTTAGTAATTTGACTTTCTAGTATTTTGTGAGGAGACACAACTCTTTTCACATCTAAATATTATTAGAATTACAATTATTTTTTTACCTGAAAGATTGTATTTGCTTTTTGTTTAATATCTTATTTATATGTTTATCCCTTTGAAAAAACTGAACTATGGCTAGTTTTAGATTAAGAGAACAATTATTTTGGTTTTAGCTGCTCTTTGGTTTGATCTTTTTTTTTTTTTTTTTAATCTTTTTGAGACAGGGTCTCCCTGTAGCCCCAGCTGGCCTGGAACTCACAGAGATCCGCCTGCCTCTGCCTCCCAGGTGCTTAGGATTAAAGGCGTGCACTACCATGCCCAGCAGGTTGATCTTTTTATATTTGTTTTACCTGCAACCTAATGTGTTTCCTTTCCACTGTAAATTAGCTATCTGGACTGTCTGTTAGATGTTACTGCACTGGTTACCTTTCTGTTGCTGTGCTAGAACACCATGGCCAAAGCAGTAGAAGGAAGAGTTGATTGGCTTTTGGTTCCAGAAGAGTCCATCATGATGGGGGGAGGGGGGCAGCTGGATCAGAAAGCTGAGGGCTGACTTCCCTCAAGTATGTGCAGGAAGGAGAGAAAGCCAGACTGGAAGGGGGTCGACCTATGTACTGTCAAGCCCCAGTCCCAGTGACTTGCTCCCCAAAAAACAGCACCATAAGTTGAGGACCAAGTGTCCAAATACTTGGAGCTTATGGGGGACATTCTCATTTGAACCACCATAGGTACTGTGATTGCTTAAAGAATTAGAATTTAGGCTGACCCAAACTCTGAAGGCCAGGTCCTTGTCTGTTTTGAGTGATGTGTTGAACCTCAGTGCCTTTCAAAGATACCAGATAGTTAGTGTTTAGCAACTAAATATTTGTTTGCAAATAAAGCCAATTAAGACACAAGTTACTTTGTTTGTTTGGGGGGGGGTTGTGTGAGTTTTATTTTGTTAATTTGAGAGGTCTTTTTTTGAAAAGGGTCTCCCTGTACCTCCAGCTGGCCTGGAACTCCACCTCTGTGTAGATCCCTCTGGCCTGAGTCTCACAGAGATCCACCTGCTTCTGGCTCCTGAGTGCTGGGATTAAAGATGTGTACGGCCACACTCAGCTTTATTTTATTTTTAAACTATGTGTGTGGATATGTGTCTAGTCGGGGGTATGTACACATGAATGCAGGTCTCCATGGAGGTCAGAAGAGGGCATTAGATCCCCCTAGAGTTGGAGTTAACAGGAAATAGTGAGCCACCCAACCTGGTTGCTTGGAACTGAATTTGTGTCCTCTGCAAGAGAAGTACTTGCTGTCAACCACTGAGTCCTCTCTCCAGCTCCAAATGTTATTGATTTAGTTAAAGGCTAGGTTTCTCAGCCTATAATTAGAATTGAACAAAAGGTTTTGGAAAAATCAACCACTCACAGCCCGGCATGGTGGCACAGGTCTTTAATCCCAGCACTTGGGAGGCAGAGGCAGGCAGATCTTTGTGAGTTCAAGGTCAGCCTGGCCTACAAAGTGAATTCCAGGACAGCTGGGGGTATAGGGAGACCCTGTCTCAAAAGACCAAAAAAAAAAAAGACAGGGAGTCTGCCAAAAAAGAAGTTGGTGGCTACTATTGAATCAGAGCTTAGGAAAAAAAAAATACATGCTTATTTTTTTCTTTTTTTCCAGCTCTGGTATTATGGGGAAACATTATTTATGCTGCATGGAAAATGTCTGACTGTAATTCCATACAAGTGCGAAGTGTCTTCTTTAGCAGGTGCCCTTGGGAAACTCAAGCATAATCAAGATCCAGGTAGAAACAAACTTGCATACTTGTTTGATTAACACAGAGCATTCTCTTAGCTCCCAGTGACATGTGCAGATTCCGACAGCTCCGTTTGCAGGAGGCCCTTTCAATGAAACTGCCCTGACCCACTGGCTACCTTGGGAATGGCCCAAATTTTAAGTGCTGCCAAACACTGAAAAGCTAAACTATTTTTGTGGGTTTGGTGGTTGCTTTTATTTATTTTGGTGTTTTCGAGACAGGGTCTCCCTGTAGCCCCAGCTGTCCTGGAACTCACTCTGTAGACCAGGCTGGCCTTGAACTCAACAAAGATCTGCCTGCCTCTGCCTCCCAAGTGCTAGGATTAAAGGCATGCGCCACCATGCCTGGCTTTTTGGTGGTTGCTTTTAAATTTTATGTGGGGGGCTGGAGAGATAGCCTAGCAGTTAAGAATGCCAACTGCTCTTGCAGTGGACCCGGGTTCGATCCCCAGCATCCACATGGCGGCTGAGAACCATCTGTAACTCCAATTCCAGGAGAACTCCAGTTCCAGGGGAATCCGACACCTTCTTCTGATCTCCGCGGCATTGCACAACACGGGTGCACAAACCTGCATGCAGACAGTACATTCATACACATAAAAAAAATAAATAAATAAAAATAAATTTTATATGTGTGAATGTTTTGCCTCAATGTATGTAAATGTACCACATGCATGCAGTACCCTGCAGAGGCCAAAAGGTGGTCCAGATCCTCCCAGACTGGAGTTGAGATCAGCTGTTAGCTGCCATATGGGTGCTGGTTATTGAACCCAGGATCTGTGGAAAAACAGCAAGTTCTTAACCTGTGAGCCATCTCTGCAGCTCTGGTTTTTGTTGTTTTGAGATGGCTTCTCTGTATAGCCCTAGCTGGCCTGGAAGTCACAGAGATCTGCCCATCTTGCCTCCCGAGTGCTAAGATTAAGTATGTGTGCCACCACACCCAGCCAAACTGTTTTTAGTGCCTGTGTTCTTCTGAGTAGGGCAATGGGGTGCTCCCCAAGGCAGTCAGCAGTGCCACGACCCTCCTGTTCTCCTTGGACATTATGAATGTTGCTGATCTGGCACGTAGCACTCAGCACTGTTATGATTTATCAATCTGAGGTTATCAATAGAATTACAATTTTTTAAATTAAAAAAATTTTATTTTTTTTTATGCATATAAGTGTACTGTCTGCATGTAGGTTGGTGCACCCTTGTTGTGCAATGCTGCGGAGGTCATAAGAGGGCGTCGGATTCCCCTGGAACTGCAGTTAAAGACGGTTCTTAGCCACCATGTGGGTGCTGGGAATCGAACCCGGGTCCTCTGCAAGAGCAATCAGTGCTCTTAACACTGAGCCATCTCTCCAGCTCCTAGAATTACAATTTGAAGCCTCCCTTGAATTATTCATAAGTGGTTACTTCTGTTCTTTAATTGGATAACAGTGGGTCAAAATAGTCCAATAATTTTATGTTGTGTTTCCTTAGGCACTTGTTCCATGCCCCATTTTGTAAACTGGGAAATGTGCCGGGGATATGAACTTGAACCCCACAGTGCAGAGCAGTCGACGAGAACTGTAAGTTTAGTAGTTCAATGAAAAGTGTTAGAGCCAATGGTGAAAAAAGGAAAAGGCTGAATTATTTTAATGTTTATATCTGTGTAACCCTTAAGTGCTTGGTCTTAATGACAGGGCAGTTTGAGGTTTCAACCCTGTAACATAGCCTTTATCCAAAATTCGTATTGTAGTATGTTATTTTCTATTCTATTTGTAACTGGGGAACAAAGTTTCAGTGTGTACACATGAGTGCCAGTGCTCAGGGAGACCAGAAGAAGGCTTCAGACCCCTTGGAACGTGAGTTACAGTCAGTTGTGAGCCACTTCACATGGGTGTTAGGAACGGAACTGTCTTCTGCAGGTGCATCAAGTGCTCTAACCACTGAGCCGTCTCTCCAGCCCTTATCTGTTCATTTTTATGGGTGTGTGTGGTATTAACTAAGTTTCAGGTAAGAAAATAAGTCAGCCGGGTGTGCTGGTGCACACCTTTAATCCCAGCAGGGCAGAGGCAAGCCGAGCTCCATGAGTTCAAGGCCATACTGGTTACATGGTCATACTTTCTGTCCTAATCTCTGCTTCGTACTCCTTTATGTTTTTGGTGGATCTTTTGCAATGTTTGAAATCCTAATGAGTTTACTTAATTCCAGCTAAGGAGGAAAAAGATGGAAACCAATTTACAGCCAGAAGCTCCAGTATCTGAACAACTTTTATCAATAATAAAGGTAAGGAAAAAGCACTAAGGTTAGGTCTGGTGGGATGGCTCAGCAGACACTTGCCATACAAGCCTGGCAACCTTGGTTTATCCCCTGGGACTCATGTAAAGGTGGAAGGAGAAAACCAACTCCACTCATACCATGATGCATACACCACACACATGCATCCTTGTGCACACACAACACAAACACACAGACACACCTTTTTATTCATTTTTTATGTATATGAGTATATTGTCTGCATGTATGTAATTATGTGTGCCCATGGCATGCAGTGCCTGTGCAGGGCAGAAGAGGGCATCACATCCCCTGAAACTGGAACTACAGGTGGTTGTTAGCTGCCATGTCAGTGCTGGGAATTAAACCCAGGTCTTCTGCAAGAATAGTCAGTGCTCTTAACCTCTGAGCCATGTCTCTAACCCCCCTAATAATATTTTTTTTTAAGTACTAAAAGTATTGGAGGGGTTCCTTTTCGAGACAGGGTCTCACTGTAGCTCCAGCTGTCTTGGAACTCACTATGTAGACCAGGCTGGCTTTGAACTCCCAGAGATCCACCTGCCTCTGCCTCCCAAGTAGTGGGATTAAAGGTGTGTACCACTACACCTGGCAAAGTAATGAAAGTATTTTTAAAAATTAACTCGGGCTGGAGAGATGGCTCAGCGGTTAAGAGCACCAATTGCTCTTTCAGAGGGCCCAGGTTTGATTCCCAGCCCCACATGGTGGCTAAGAACCATCTTTAAGCTGGGCGTGGTGATGCATGCCTTTAATCCTAGCACTGGGGAGGCAGACGCAGGAGGATCTCTGTGAGTTCAAGGGCAGCTGAGGCTATAGGGAAACCCTGTCAAAAAAAAATATTTTAACTTGAAGCTGGGTGCATGCCTTTAATCCCATCCCAGCACTCAGGAGGGAGAGGCAGGCAGATCTCTGGGAGTTCAAGGCCAGCCTGGTCAACAAAGTGAATTCCAGGCCAGATGGGGCTACAGGGAGACCCTGTCACAAAAAGATAAAAAAAACAAGTGGATGAGAGGAACTCATCCAGTTTTCATTCTACCTTTTTTTTTTTTTTTTTTTTTTTTTTTTGGTCTTTTCGAGACGGGTCTCCAGTAGTCCCAGCTGTCCTGGAACTCACTCTGTAGACCAGGCTGGCCTTGAACTCACAAAGATCCACGTGCCTCTGCCTCCCAAGTGCTAGGATTAAAGGCGTGCGCCACCACGCCCAGCTCATTCTACCTATTCTAATGTTTCATGTTAACCTATGATGAGTATTCTATCTTAAGCTTGTCAGAGTTAGTATAAAACTTTCATTTATTTAACTACTATAAGATTTGTGGTCTGGTTGTACTAATGGAGCCCTCTAAAGATTTAAGTGTTCAAACTGGAGAGTGGCTGAGCAGTTAAGAAGACTTGCTGCTCTTACACAGGACTGGGACCCGGTTCCCAGCACCCTCAGTTTGGCTAACAGTCATCTATAACTCCAATTCTGGGGATCCAGTGCTCTTTTCTGACCTCCATGGGCATTACATTCATATGGTACACTTACATACATGCTGCCAAACACTTGTATACATAAAAATAAAGAAAAAAATTTTTGAAGAGATTTAAGAGGCCAGACATGGTGGCACATATCTTTAACCCAGTACTCAGGAGGCAGAGTCAAGTAGATCTCTGTGAGATCAGCAGTGAGCTCTATGTATTTGGTTTGGTATGGTTTTTGTTTGTTTTTTTGCCGAGTCTCCCTAGCCTATTTGGAAGTCACTGTGTAGACCAGGCCCTCCTCGATCTCAGAGAGATCCACTTACCTCTGCCTCCCAAGGGCTGGAATTAAAGATGCCACACCCTGTGTTCTCCTTTGCGTTATAGGCTGTACTGTCAGCTTGTAGTGGGTGTAATGTCAACTCATTTCATGGGAACACATGAATATTGTTAGTGTTTTAAGAAAATTTTGTACTAGGAGGGTTTTTGTTCTTTTGTTTTGTTTTGTTTTTTAGTTTAGTGTGAAATTTATTAATATGCCATACTAAATTCTTCCATTTCAGAAAGAGTCAGAAAAACACATTGAAGTAGAGCTACGTAAATTTTTGGCCACGTCAACACCTGACTTCCATACTGTAGTTGGAGATGTGGTAACAGGACTTCTGGGAAGATGTAAAGCAGAGCTGTCCTTTTATCCCCGGAACTGTCTGATGCAGCTCATCCAAACACATGTGCTTTCCTACAGGTAGATGTGTACCAAACTTCATATGAAAAGAAAAAAAAAAGGCCAAGTGTGGTGGCACATACCTTTAATCCCAGGACTCAGGAGGCAGAGGCAGGTGGATCTCTGTGAGATCAAGGCCAACCTGATCTACATAGTCCCAGGCCAGCTGGGGCTACAGGGAGACCCTGTCTCAAAAAATTAATTAACATGACTTTTTTGTCTCAGCTTGTGCCCTGGCTTAATGGAGATTGCCTTAGAACACAAAGATGTACAGATGTTACAGCTCTGCCTGCAGCAGTTCCCGGACATTCCCGAGTCTGTGACCTGTGCCTGCTTGAAGCTTTTCCTAAGGTAGAATGGTCTTTTCCTTCACTTCATTCTAAACCTATGACAGAATTTGAGTTCTAAAACTTTGAAAGCTTAGAAAATGAAATTTCTTCCTGAGTTTCAAGTCTTGAGAACTAACCTCTTGCTTCCACTGTAGCATTGGGGATGACAGTCTTCAAGATGTTAGTGTCAACATGGACTCAGTTTTTGACTATAGTGATACCATGCAAGATGAGAAAATGGAAGAACAAACTGAAATTGTTCAGAATGGCTTCAGTCCCAAACACAGTAACTTCAGTAACAGTAATCAGGAGTTAAGTGAAAAGCCTCCTGATGCAGCAAAGACGAGCATCTCATGCCCTGTGACTCCAAAGCGAGCGGCTCTACTGTATCCTTTGAAGCCGTGTGCAGCTTTTCTAGGGGTGCAGTTATATGCTAGGCACTAAATATGGACTATTAAGTAATTTAAAGATCTTTTTTTTCAACTTTTCAGTATCTGCTTGAATTATTAGTATTATATTCAATACTACATTCAACTGAAGTTACTTAAACCTATTTCCTTACTCCCCCCCCCATGCGTGTACATACATATGTGTGTTAACAGGCACTCAAAAGATCAAATCCATGGTCTTGTCTGCTCTTGGCAAACATTCAACTGCAAGGCTACATCCCAGCCATTTATGCCTGTTTTCTTTGTTTAGAGGGAGAGTTTGAGTTTGGGGTTGATTTTGTTTTGAAAAAGAGTCTCACATTGCCAGGGAGGGGCCTTGAACTCCTCATCCTTCTGTCTCTACATAAATGCTCAGATGCTGGTGGATGCCAGCATGTCCTGCATAACCTATTTTCTTAAGAAACTGTACTGGGGGAGGGGCTCAAAAGATGGCTCAGCAATTAAGAGCACTGGTTGCCCTTGGCACAGGACCCAGGTTCAGTTCTCAGCCCCCATGTACATGGTGGATAACAACCATCAGTAACTCCAGTTCCAAGGGAATCTGCCACACTCTTCTGGCCTCTGCAAGTATTGCACAATACAGGTGCACTTTTATACACATACAGGCAATACAATAATACACATAAAATAAAAATAATAAGTTTTTGGTGTTTTTTGGGGGGGTTGTTTGTTTGTTTGTTTGTTTGTTTGTTTGTTTTGAGACAGGGTCTCCCTTTAGTCCCAGCAGTCCTGGAGCTTGCTCTGTAGACCAGGCTGGCCTTGAATTTACAGAGGTCCGCCTGCCTCTGCCTCCCAAGTGCCACCACGCCCAGCCCCCCAATTTATTTTAATTTATTTATTTTTATTTTATTTTTTATGTTTATGAGTGTACTGTCTGCATGTAGGTTGGTGCACCCATGTCATGCAGTGCCGCAGAGGTCAGAAGTGGGCGTCGGATTCCCCTGGAACTGGAGTTAAAGACGATTCTTAGCTGCCATGTGGGTGTTGGGACTTAAACCCACGTCCTTTGCAAGAGCAGTTGGTGCTCTTAACTGCTGAGCCATCTCTCCAGCCCCCCCAATTTTATTTTTATTTATTTATTTTTTTTATCTTTTCAAGACAGGGTCTCCCTGTAGCCCCAGCTGTCCTGGAATTCACTCTGTAGACCAGGCTGGCCTTGAACTCACAAAGATCCGTCTGCCTCTGCCTCCCAAGTGCTAGGATTAAAGGCATGAGCCACCACACCCGGCCCAAAAAATATTTTTTAAGAAAGGAAATTTAGAGAACTACTTTATCCTGGCATGGTGGTACACANGGGGGGGGGGGGGCAGAGGCAGGTGGATTTCTGTGAATTTGAGGCCAGCATAGTCTACACAGTAAGTTCTAGGCCGGGCAGGGCTCCATTGGAGACCCTATCTCAAAGAAAAATGACAACTGCTCATGTTTTCAGGGCAGCAGCCTTTTCCTTAAGTCTTGCGTAGAAATGGAATTCTTCATTCAGCATACAGTGAGACCTTCCTTCTGTCACACTTGAAGGACATCCCTGCACAGGACATCACGGTAAGTATCTGCCAATCCTGTGGTATTGCATTGCTCATTTAATTCTGATCAGCTGATTTCACAGAGCCAAGCTTGTCCCCTCCTGTCCCCAGCTAAAGAGTTTCATGGCAGCAACTGGGACTTCAGTTTAGAGTTTCTGTGTTCCCACAGATCTGTGTCATGGTTGTTTGATAGATAATTTAATTGAACAGCTTCCTAAAAGCCTTTTATCATCTGTGGGTGGGCATAGTGGCTTATACCTTTAATCCCAGCACTTGGGAAGTAGAGGCAGCTGAATCTCTGTGAGTTCCAGACCAGCTAGGGCTATAGGGAGACCATGTCTAAAAAAAAAAAAAAAACCAACCAAAAAAAAGTCTTTCTATGATCTGTTGTGCTTATTTGTAGAGAACGTTTTTCTACCAGTCTGATAAATTGTGCTTTTTCTTTTTTTCCCCTCGCCCAGCTATTTCTCCAGTATCTGTATTTCCTTTACCTCAAGTGTAGTGGGAATGCCGCCATGACTCTTCCTGGAATGAACCCTCCAACTCTGAGCCAGGTAGGACAACTTGACTTTCTGCAGAAACCTTCATGCAGTGTCAGCACCTGCATTTCAGTACCGATCCTCAGCCTGTGCAGGAAGAGAAGACTGCTTCTCCCTCATGGAGTGGTTAGATTTCTAGATTCATAATGCTGTGTCAAAGAATTGAAATTCCTGATTCATCATTATGACCCTTTCAAAGAGTTTGAGCCTCCTATGGAGAAGACAAGGAGTGCCTGACAGTAGGTTGTCTCTCTTCATAAACTTAAGAGAATGGGTGCTGCTGGGATGGCTCAGATGGTGAAGTGCTTGCTATGCAAGCATAAGCACCCAGAGTTTGGATCCCTAGCACCCACTCAGAAAAGCAGAGTGCAGAGTTAGGGGTACAGATATATAGACAGATCTCGCTGGCAGGCCAGCTCAGCTGAATTGGTGCACTGAGACCAATAAGGTAGAAAACAACTGAAGAAGACACCTGACCTCAGCCTCCAGCCTCCACCAGCACATACATACACATGTATACATATGTATGTATGTGCTGGTGGAGCACATATACAGCATGCACACGTATACACACGGAGAATGAAGCCAAACGTGGTAATGTACTCCTGCAATCCCCAAAGTTGTGAGGCTGAGATAGGAGGGGTCACAAGTTCTGGGCCAGCCTGCGCTTCTTAGCACAATTGTCTGAAAACAAAAATAAATGAATATGAGAATGAGGATGAATAAAATAGGCTTCACAAGAATTTCATGATAAGTCGGGCATGGTGGCTCACGCACTTAATCCCAGCACTTCAGAGGCCTTGAAGGATCTCTGTGAGTTCAAGTCCAGCCTGGTCTACAGAGCAAGTTCCAGGCCAGCTGGGGCTACAGGAAGACCCTGTCTCAAAAAGACCCCCCCGGGGCTGGAGAGATGGCCTAGCGGTTAAGAGCGCTGACTGCTCTTGCAGAGGACCCTGGTTCGATCCCCAGCACGCACATGGCGGCTGAGAACCGCCCTTAACTCCAGTTCCAGGGGAATCCAACACCCTCTGTGGCATTGCATGACACGGTGCACAAACCTACATGCAGACAGTACATTCATACACATACAAGAATAAATAAAAATAAAAAAAGACACCCCCCCAAAAAAAAGAATCTCATGATAAACTCTTGAAGTAAAAGTACATTTTTTTTTTAATTTATTTAAGCTGGGCATTGTGGCGCATGCCTTTAATCCTAGCACTCGGGAGGCAGAGGCAGGCGGATCTTTGTGAGTTCAAGGCTAGCCTGTTCTACAGAGTGAGTTCCAGGACAGCTGAGGCTACAGAGAGACCCTGTCTTGAAAAGACAAAAAGCAAAAAAAACAAAACAAAAAAATTTTTTTTATTTATTTCAGTCCTCTGCAAGAGCAGTCAGTGCTCTTAACCGCTAGGCCATCTCTCCAGCCCCAAAAGTACATTTTTTTTAATTGAGAATGAGAAACAGGCATTAATTAATTTGTTATTATTAAGGAATATATTTTATCGTCTTTTTTTTTTTTTTTTTGAGACAGGGTCTCCTTGGAGCTCGGGCTGTCCTGGAAATCACTTTGTAGACCAAGTTGGCTTTGAACTCATAGATCTACCTGCCTCTGCCGCCCAAGTGCCACCATGCCCGGCTAAGTATTTCAGTAATATCATTTCAGAATAAGTTTAAAACTTGTAAATTTTTTCTCTTATTCTTTTTTTCTTTTTTTTTTTTCCTTTGGTCTTTTTGAGACAAGAGTCTCCCTGTAGCCCCAGCTGGCCTTGAACTCAGAGATCCCCTGCCTCTGCTGAATGCTGGGATTAAAAGCTTGTACCACCTGTCTAATATATAGATATATTTGTTTTTTAGAAGCTATTTATTTATTTTTCTTTTTTGTTGTTGTTGCTTTTTTTAAGACAGGGTCTCCCTTTACTCCCTGCTGGCCTGGAGCTCCCTATGTAGACCAGGCTGGCCTTGAATTCACAGAGGTCCACCTGCCTCTGCCTCCCACTTGCTGGGATTAAAGGTATGAGCCACACCTGGCCTAAAATACGTTCCAGGACAGCTGGGGCTACAGGGAGACACTGTATCAAAAAGACAAAAAAAAAAAGTAAACTTTTTCCATCTTTTGTTCCTCCAAGTCCTCATAAAGATAACAAATACCAAAAGTTTCTTCTATATAGAGAAATATCCTTTCTAGACACACCTTTTATTTTGGTGCAGAGAGTTACATAGACATCAGCTCACTTCACTCTGTCTCCAAATAGATAACCATTTTCTATAATATTTTTCATACTTGCATATTAATATCATTTGACAGGAATATGTAGAATAATACTTTAATAGATACATAATTTGTTTACGTTATGTTCATTTGGGTTGATAATAGCTCGTTTGGGATATAGAACACCAAGTGTTTTTCTTTTGCTTTCATGAGACTGGACATTGCTCTGTAGCTCAGGCTGACTTGAGGTTCACATCAGTCAGTCATCCTTCCATCTCTTAGAGCTCAGATTAGAGATAGGAGCCACCACAGTCAGCAAAACAAAAGTTTTCTAAATGAAAAGCCAATACTAAGGGGCTAGAGAGGTGGCTTAGCAGTTAAGAACAGGGGCTGCTCTTGCAGAGGACCTGAGCTCGATTCCCAGCACCCACATAAAAGCTAACAACCATCTGTAGCTCCAGTTCCAGGGGCTCTAACATGGTAAAGTCAGGACAGCCAAGCATAGTGGGCCACACCTTTAATCCCTGCACTTGGGAGACAGAGGCAGCAGATTCTGAGTTCAAGACCAGCTGGGGCTTCTGCAAGACCCTATCTCAAAAAGACAAAAAAGCCAGTATTCTCTTGAATTAAATATACTGATTAATGCTCTGATAAAGACGCAGTTATCCTGTAGATTATTATCCAGATTTTATAAAAGCAGAAAAAATGTATTTCTCTAAAATTTTCAGGCTTTAATAAAGAATTGTTCTTTGTTTGGAACCATAGACATGACTAATAAATTAATCTTTTTGTATTTTCAGATTATGGATTGGATGTGCCTACTTCTAGATGCTAATTTTACTGTTGTCTTAATGATACCAGAAGCAAAAAGGCTCTTGACTAATCTTTACAAGTTTGTGAAATCTCAGGTTTGTGATTATTTAATTAAAAAAAATTATTGTATTTATTTTGTGAGGATATACAGGTGGATGTCATGAAGTCAGGGGATGACATTCCAGAGTTGATTCTGTGTTATTGATTCTGTTTGAACCTAAGTATCACTCATATGATTTATTCTTTTCTTTTTCAATTATTACATTTTGGGGGGGGTGGAAGTGGGGTGGACATGCCACAGTGCATGCGTGGAGGTCAGAGGACAGCCCAAGGGAGGCCATTCTCTCCTTCTACCATGTGGGTCCCAGGGATCAAACTCAGGTCATCAGGCTTGGTGACAAGTGTCTTTACTAGTTGAGCCATCTAGTTGAGCCCAGTATATGTTGGTTGTGATTAAACCTACATTTACTCATGGTAAAGTATACTTAACATAATTGAAGCTATTGATTCTAATCCAGTACAAAAAAAAATATTCCTGGGGCTGGAGAGATGGCTCAGCAGTTAAGAGCGCCGACTGCTCTTGCAGAGGACCCAGGTTCAATCCCCAGCACCCACATGGCAGCTAAGAACCATCTTTAACTCCAATTCCAGGGGAATCCAACACCATCGTCTGACCTCTTCGACACTGCATGACTCGGGTTTACCGACCTACATGCAGACAGTACACTCACACACATAAAAAATTAATAAACAGTAGCTGGGCACGGTGGTGCACACCTTTAACCCTAGCACTTGGGAGGCAGAGGCAGGCGGTTCTTTGTGAGTTCAAGGCCAGCCTGGTCTACAGAGTGAGTTCCAGGCCAGCTGGGGCTATAGGGAGACCCTGTCTCGAAAAGGCCAAATAATAATTTTTAAAATTGAAAAAAATGTTCCTGGAAACATCATTTAGTAATGATAAGCAATGTGTAGAATTTATGGTAAAAGATGCCCTGAATCTTTGTCTTTAGGTGTCTGTCTATTCTGAGCTCAACAAGATTGAAGTGAGTTTTCGGGAACTCCAGAAGTTGAATCAAGAAAAGAGCAGTAGAGGACTGTATTCAATCGAGGTGCTGGAGCTCTTCTGATGTTGGCAGCTTTGCTTCATGGACATCTTATGTGAATCTTCATCCATCCAGGGTAGAAAGTTCTGTTCGTGACCATCAGTGTCAGAAGACTGTGTGTACCTGAACCCCCAGTGTTGCTACTCCTAGCTGGGACTGCAGGTTTCCCAGAAAGGGTTTGTGAACATTTTTAAAATATGTAACTGAGCTGATTGTAATTAAACTTATTTGTATACTGATAAAAGTCTAATTTCTTACGTGTTTTGAATAATTTTGTTTTTTAATTAAAAAAATCATGGGCTGGATAGATGGCTAAATGGAAAAGAGCACATAACTCAGCTCCATGGGATCCTGACTTCGTCAAGTACCTGCATTCGTGTGCACAGAAAAACACAGGTTTTGGGGGTTTGTTTCATTTAAAAAATAAAAACCACCACAGAAGCAGTGCATCTAGGAATAATGTGTCTTATGACCCTGTCTCGAAAAGACAAAAAAAAAAAAAGTAAGTCATAATACAGCTTGTGTTCTTGTCTATATGAAAACAATTGGGGCTGGAGAGATGGCCTAGCAGTTAAGAGCGCCCGCTGCTCTTGCAGGGGACCTAGGTTCGATTCCCAGCACCCACATGGCGGATAAAAACTGTCTTGGGCCGGGCGTGGTGGCGCACGCCTTTAATCCTAGCACTTGGGAGGTAGAGGCAGGCGGATCTTTGTGAGTTCAAGGCCAGCCTGGTCTACAAAGTGAGTTCGAGGACAGCTGGGGCTACAGGGAGACCCTGTCTCGAAAAGACCAAAAAAAAAAGAAAGAAAGTGCCTTTTATAAACCCATCATTATGTGTGCCAATAGGAAAAAGATGCATAACATTAGAAAATATTTTAAAACACAGATGTGTGAAGCATCTAGAACAACCCTGTAAACATTAGAGCACAGCAGTCAATGAGCATGGCTTCTGCTATTTTTCCCCAGGAGGTAAATTGAGAGCACGTCCTGGATCACATGAACCCCAGATGCCCTTACACATATGGCTTACTCTTCTTTTTTTTTTTTTTTGTTCTTCCCAGTATGCACTACTCCCAACTACTTAGACAAAAGCTCAGGGGGGCCCCCACAAGAAATCTTTACAACTGGGTAATGGCACAGCCAAAGCCACAGATGAGGGATACCTTCGTCGTTTGTGTTTTTCTGGACTGTGTTACTCTTTTACTTCATCAAACAAAAAACAAAAAAAAAACAGAAACAAACAAACATCAAACAAACAAACAAACACTGTCCTAGTTAGCTTTCATTATCAACTTGATACAGGCTTAGGTTCTATCGGGGACCAAATCTTATGACATTGTTTTTTGTTAATTTATGTGTAATGAATGTGACCGGGGGGGGGGGGGGGGGGTGGTCGTGGTTGTCTGAGGGTTTCGGTGGCATCCGTGTTTTGCCCATGCAGCGGAGGTCAGGAGAGGGGCGTCGGATTCCCCCTGGGAACGTGTAGTCCTGAATGAATCGGACTTTCTCAGTGACCGCCATGTGGGGTGCTGGGGATCGAACCGGGTCACTCGCAAGAGCAGTCGGCAACTCTAACCACTAGGCCATCTCTCCACAGCCCCACCGGCCCAAAAACTTTTTTTTTTTTTTTTTACTTTGAGACAGTTTTTTTTTTTTTTTTTTTCGCTGTCCTTTTTTCTCTTAGACCAGGCGTTCATTGAACTCACAAAGATCCGCTCTGCCTCTCTGCCTCCTCGAGTGCTGAGGATTAAAGGGGTGCGCCCACCACGCCCTGCTCCTACTTGACTTTAATTGATGTAGGAAAGCCCAGCCACTGTGGGCGTGCATGTTCAAGAAAGCTAAAAAGCAGACGGCATGACCTATGGTAAGTCAGAGTGAGCCAACAGCTCTCCATAATTCTATCCTACTTCTCCTTATCTTGATTTATGTTTTTTGGTCTTTTCAAGACGGGTTTCCCTGAGCACCCAGCTGTCCGAAACCCCGCGTGTAAGCCAGGCTGGCCTTGAACAAAAAGATCCGCCTGCCTCTGCCTCCCAAGTGCTTGGATTAAAGACCTGTGCTACCACGCCCAGAGTCCTACTTCTCTCATCTGTTAGATGTTGACCCTTCCCTCCCCTAAGCGGCTTTTGGTCAGTGTTTCATCACAGCAGCAGAGAGGCAAACTAAGACAGACCATCTAGGATCGAGGGCAGTGTACCTGCTGTGTCCTGTGTGCAAGGGGAAAAGGCACAGCCTTTACTTTGAAGAACTCGGTCTATCAATCAGTATCTCTGTAAAGCCTTATAAAATCCTTATTTATTTTCCACAATTGGTAACTTAATTGCAAGCAACCCAGAAATAACTTGCAACTAGTAAAGGCAATTAAACATTTCCACTCAATTAGAACTAAGTCATGCCGGGCGTGGTGGCAATAGCCTTAAAATCCTAGCCAAGCACTGGGAGGAAGAGGCAGGCGGATCTTGTGGAGTTCAAGGCCAGAGCCCAGGTCTACAGGGAGACCCTGGGTCTTGAAAAGACAAAAAAAAAAAACCAAAAAACAAAAAAAACAATGTAGTAATAAACAGCGTGTGTTTGTCTGTCTATATGAAAAGATTGGGACTGTTAATATATGTCCTATCAGTTAAGAGCACCGACGGCTCGTGCAGAGGACCCAGTTTCAAACCCCAGCACCCACAGCGGGCTGAGAACGTCTTTGGACTTCCATCCAGTCTCAGGGAATCCAACACCCCTTCTGACATCTGTGGCATTGCGAGACAAGGTGCACCAACCTACATGCTCAGACAGTACATTCATACACATACAAGAATAAATAAAAATTGAAGAAAACTTTTAGAATTTTTTTTTTTCTTGTTTGAAACAGTTTCCTCCCATTAGTCCTAGCCTGGCCTGGAACTCACTCTGTTACCATGGCTGGCCTTTGATTCACAGAGATCCATCTGCCTGCGTCTAGCTCCCAAGTGCTAGGATTAAGAGGCGTGCACCACCACACCAGCCCAAGACAGTTTTTTGTTTTTTTTTTTTGTTGGGTCTTTTCCGACAAAGGGGTCTCCCTGTAGCCCCAGCTGTTCTCGAACTCACTTGTAGACCAGGCTGGCCCTTGACACTCACAAAGAATCCGCCCCGCCTCACCTCCCCAAGTGGCTACAGGATAAAGGCGTGGCGCCACCGAACGCCCGGCCCCCAAGACAGTTTTTAGCCGTCCATGTGGGTGCTGGGAATCGAACCTAGGTCCCCTGGAAGAACAGCGGAGCGCTCTTTTAACGGCTAGCCATCGCTCCGCCCCAAATTGTTTCATATAGAAAAGAACAAAAGCTGTATTATTTAATTACTTTTTTTTTTTTTTGTCTTTTCCGAGACAGGGTCATAAGACACATTATTCCTAGATGCACTGCTTCTGTGGTGTTTTTATTTTTTAAATGAACAAACCCCCAAAACCGGGTTTTTCTGTGCACACGAGGCCAGGTACTACTTGACGAGTCGGATCCCCATGGGAGCTAAGTTTATTGCTCTTTTCCATTTAGCCATCTATCCAGCCCCAATAAGTTTTTTAATTTAAAAAACAAAATTAGTCAAAACACGTAATAAATTTAGACTTTTTATATCAGTAATACAAATAAGTTTTTAATTACAAGCAGCCTCAGTTGTACATATTTTAAAAATGTTCACAAACCCTTTCTGGGAAACCTGCAGTCCCAGCTAGGAGTAGCAACACTGGGGGTTCAGGTACACACAGTCTTCTGACACTGATGGTCACGAACAGAACTTTCTACCCTGGATGGATGAAGATTCACATAAGATGTCCATGAAGCAAAGCTGCCAACATCAGAAGAGCTCCAGCACCTCGATTGAATACAGTCCTCTACTGCTCTTTTCTTGATTCAACTTCTGGAGTTCCCGAAAACTCACTTCAATCTTGTTGAGCTCAGAATAGAACAGAACACTAGACAAACGATTCAGGGCATCTTTTTACCAGAAATTCTAACCATTGCTTATCAGTACTAAATGAAATGTTTTTCCAGGACATTTTTTTTTTTTTTTTTAATTTTTCAATTTAAAAATTATTATTTGGCCTTTTCGGACAAAGGGTCTCACTATAGCCCCAGCTGGCCTGGAACTCACTCTGTAGCCAGGGCTGGCCTTGAACCCACAAAGAACCCCCCGCCTGCCCTCTGCCTCCCAAGTGCCTAGGGTTAAAGGTGTGCACCAACCGTGCCCAATCTGTTTATTAATTTTTAATGGGTGGTGTAAGTGTAATGTCTGCATGTAGGTCGGTAAACCCGAGTCATGCAGTGTCGAAGAGGTCAGACGATGGTGGTTGTTTGGATTACCCTGGAAGGGAGTTAAAGATGGTTCTTAGCTGCCATGTGGGGCGGGGATTGAACCCTGGGTCCTCTGTGCAAGAGCAGTCGGGCGCTCTTAACTAATAACGACTGCTGAGCCACTCCCCAGCCCCCAGGAATATTTTTTGTTTGTACGGATGAGAATCATGCGTCAAGGATGGTAAGTAGACGTTACCAGGAGTAAATGTAAGGTTTAATCACAACAAACATTACTGGGCTCAACTAAGGGCGCAACTAGTAAAAACACTGTCACCAAGCCAGATGACCTAGTTTGATCCCTGGGACCCACAATGGTAGAAGAGAGAATAGGCCTCCTCCCTTGGGACTGGTTCCGCTACCTCCACACCACCATGCACTGTGGCATGGTCCACCCACTTCCACAACCCCCCCCAAAAGGTAATAATTGAAAAAGAAAAGAAAATCATATGAGTGATACTTAGGTTCAAACAGAATCAACAACACAGAATCAACTCTGGAATGTCATCCCCTGACTTCATGACATCCACCTGTATATCCTCACAAAATAAATAACATTAATGTATTGGTTAATTAAATAATCACAAACCTGAGATTTCACAAACTTGTAAAGATTAGTCAAGAGCCTTTTTGCTTCTGGTATCATTAAGACAACAGTAAAATTAGCATCTAGAAGTAGGCACATCCAATCCATAATCTGAAAATACAAAAAGATTAATTTATTAGTCATGTCTATGGTTCCAAACAAAGAACAATTCTTTATTTAAAGCCTGAAAATTTTAAGAGAAATAACATTTTTTCTGCTTTTATAAAATCTGGATAATAATCTACAGGATAACTGCGTCTTTATCAGAGCATTAATCAGTATATTTAATTCAAGAGAATACTGGCTTTTTTGTCTTTTTGAGATAGGGTCTTGCAGAAGCCCCAGCTGTCTTGAACTCAGAATCTGCTGCCTCTGTCTCCAATTGCAGGGATTAAAGGTGTGGCCCCACTATGTGCTTGGCTGTCCTGACTTTTACCATGTGAAGGAGCCAGAACTGGAGCTACAGATGTTGTTAGCTTTTATGTGGGTGCTGGGAAGCGAAACCAGGTCCTCAAGAGCAGCAGCCACTGTTCGTAACTGCTAAGCCAACCTCTCTAGCCCCTTAGTAGTGGCTTTTATTTAAAAAAAAAACTTTTTGTTTTCTGCTGTGGTGGCTCCTATCTCTAATCTGAGCTCTAAGAGATGGAAGGATGACTGACTGATGTGAACCTCAAGTCAGCCTGAGCTACACAGGAGGCAATGTCCAGGTCTCAAATGAAGCAAAAAAAAAACACTTGGTTGTTCTATATCCCAAACGAGCTATTATCAACCCAAATGAACATAACGTAAACAAATTATGTATCTATTAAAGTATTATTCTACATATTCCTGTCAAATGATATTAATATGCAAGTATGAAAAATATTATAGAAAATGGTTATCTATTTGGAGACAGAGTGAAGTGAGCTGATGTCTATGTAACTCTCTGCACCAAAATAAAAGGTGTGTCTAGAAAGGATATTTCTCTATGATAAAGAAACGTTTTGGTATTTTGTTAGCTTTATGAGGAACTTGGAGGAACAAAAAATGAAAAAGTTTATTTTTTTTTGTCTTTTCGATCAGTGTCTCCCTGTAGCCCCAGCTGTCCTGGAACGAATTTAGGGCCAGGTGTGGGCCAATACCTTTTAATCCCAGCAAGTGGGAGGCAGAGGGCAGGTGGACCTCTGTGAATTCAAGGGCAAGCCTGGTCCTCATAGGGAAGCTCCAGGGGCCAGCAGGGAGTAAAAGGGAGAACGCCGGTCGTAAAAAAGCAACACAACAAAAAAAGAAAATAAAAAATAGCTTCAAAAAAACAAATATATCTATATATTAGACAGGTGGTACAAGCTTTTAATCCAGCATCAGCAGAGGCAGGGATCTCTGAGTTCCAAGGCCAGCTGGGGCTACAGGGAGACTCTTGTACTCAAAAAGACCAAAGGAAAAAAAAAAAAGAAAAAAAGAATAAGAGAAAAAATTTACAAGTTTTAAACTTATTCTGAAATGATATTACTGAAATACTTAGCCGGGCCAATGGTGGGCACTTGGCGGCAGAGGCAGGTAGATCTATGAGTTCAAAGCCAACTTGGTCTAGCAAATTGAATTTCCAGGACAGCCCGAGACGCCAAGAGGACACTGTACTCAAAAAAAAGAAAAAAAAAAAAAAAAAAAAGAGAATATACTAACTAATATATTCCTTAATGAATCACAATTAAATTAATATGCCTGTTTTTCGCATTCGCCAATTACAAAAAAATGTACTTTTTGGGGCTGGAGAAGATGGCCTAAGCGGTTTAAGAGCACTGACTGGCGCTTGCAGAGGACTGGAAATAAATAAAAAAAATTTTTGTTTGTTTTTTTTTGCGTTTTTGGGCTTTTCAAGACAGGGTCGTCTCTGTACCTCAGGCTGTCCTGGAAGCTCACTCTTAGAACAGGCTAGCCTTGAACTCACAAAGATCCACCTGCCTTGCATCCCAGTGCTAGGATTAAAGCATGCGCACAATGCCCAGCGTAAATAAATTAAAAAAAAAATGTACTTTTACTTCAAGAGTTTGTATCATGAGAATTCTTTTTTTGGGGGGGGTGGTCTTTTTTTATTGTTATTAAAAAAAAAAAAAAAAAAAAAATGATAAAAAAAAAAAAAAAATATAAAAAAAACAAAAAAAAAAAAAAAAAAAAAAAAAAAAATGCAATGTAAGTTTGTGGCACCGTGTCAGCAATGCACAGGAGGGTGTTGGAATTCCCCTGGAACTGGAGTTAAGGAGGGCTGTTCTCAGCGCCATGAAGGTCGTGCTGGGGATCGAACCAGGGTCCTCTGCAAGGAGTCAGCCGCTCTTAACCGCTAGGGGGCCTCTCTCCATCCCCGGGGGGTTCTTTTTGAGACAGGGTCTTCCTTAGCCCCAGCTGGCCTGGAACTGCTCTGTAGACCAGCTTGACCTTGAACTCACAAACATCCTTCAAGGCCTCTGAAGTGCTGGGATTAAGTGCGTGAGTCACCATGCCCGACTTATCATACATGCTTGTGAAGCCTATTTTAATTCATCCTCATTCTCCAATTCATTTATTTTGTTTTTCAGAACAATTGTGCTAAGAAGCGCAGGCTGGCCCAGAACTTGGTGACCCCTCCTATCTCAGCCTCACAACTTTGGGGATTGCAGGAGTACATTACCACGTTTGGCTTCATTCTCCGTGTGTATACGTGGTGGCAGGCTGGAAAGATGTGCATAGGATACATGTGTAATGTATGTGCTGGTGGAGGCTGGAGGCTGAGGTCAGGTGTCTTCTTCAGTTGTTTTCTAAACCTATTGGTCCTCAGTGCAACCAAATTCGCTGAGCTGGCCTGCAGCCGAGATCTGGTCCTATATATCTGTAAAACCCCTAACTCCTGAACTCTGCTTTTCTGGAGTGGGTGGCTAGGGAGCCAAACGCGGGTGCTCAGGCTTTGCATAGCAAGCACTTCACCATCTGAGCCATCCCAGCAGCACCCATTCTCTTAAGTTTATGAAGAGAGACAACCTACTGTCAGGCACTCCTTGTCTTCTCCATAGGAGGCTCAAACTCTTTGAAAGGGTCATAATGATGAATCAGGAATTTCAATTCTTTGACACAGCATTATGAATCTAGAAATCTAACCACTCCATGAGGGAGAAGCAGTCTTCTCTTCCTGCACAGGCTGAGGATCGGTACTGAAATGCAGGTGCTGACACTGCATGAAGGTTTCTGCAGAAAGTCAAGTTGTCCTACCTGGCTCAGAGTTGGAGGGTTCATTCCAGGAAGAGTCATGGCGGCATTCCCACTACACTTGAGGTAAAGGAAATACAGATACTGGAGAAATAGCTGGGCGAGGGGAAAAAAGAAAAGCACATTTTCAGACTGGTAGAAAAACGTTCTCTACAAATAAGCACAACAGATCATAGAAAGACTTTTTTTTGGTTGGTGTTTTTTTTGTTTTTTTAGACAATGGTGCCCTATAGCCCTAGCTTGGTCTGGAAAGCACAGAGATTCAGCTTGCCTCTACTTCCCAAGTGCTGGGATTAAAGGTATAAGCCCTATGCTAGCCCACCCACAGATGATAAAAGGCTTTTAGGAAGCTGTTCAATTAAATTATCTATCAAACAACCATGACACAGATCTGTGGGAACACAGAAACTACTAAACTGAAGTCCCAGGTGCTGCACATGAAAACTTCTTTAGGGTGGGGGACAGGAGGGAAAGCTTGCTTGCGGTGAAATCAGCTGATCAGAATTAAATGAGCAATGCAATACCACAGGATTGGCAGATACTGACCGTGATGTCCTGTGCAGGGATGTCCTTCAAGTGTGACAGAAGGAAGGTCTCACTGTAAAATGCTGAATGAAGAATTCCTAGTCGTTTCTACGCAGACTTAAGGAAAAGGGCTGCTGGCCCTGAAAAACATGAGGCAGTTGTCATTTTTTCTTGAAGATAGGGTCTCCCAATGGAGCCACGGACCCGGCCTAGAACTTACTGTGTAGACCTAATGGGCTGGCCTCAAACGTCACAGAAATCCCACCTGCCTCTGTCTGCTCTGCCCCCCCCCCCCCCCCCCCCGAGTGCTGGGAGTTAAAGATGGTACCACCATGCCAGGAAAAGTAGTTCTCTAAATTTCCTTTCTTAAAAAATATTTTTGGCGGGTGGTGGTGGCTCATGCCTTTATCCTAGCACTGGGAGGCAGAGGCAGACGGAGCTTTTTGTGAGTGCAAGGCCAGCCTGGGCTACAGGTGGAATTCCAGGACAGCGGGGGCTACAGGAGGGAGAACCCTGTCCTTGAAAAGATAAATAAATAAATAAATAAAAAGAAAATTGGGGGGGGGGGCTGGAGAGATGGCTCAGCAGTTAAGAGCACCAACTGCTCTTGCAAAGGGCACCGTGGGTTTAGGCCCAACAACCACATGGCACTAAGAATCGTCTTTAACCCAGTTCCGGGGAAATCCGACGCCCTATTCTGACCGCTGGCGGCACGGCATGACATGGGTGACCAACCTACATGCAGACAGTAACACGCATAAAATAAAAAATAAAATTAAAAATAAAATAAATTAAAATAAATTGGGGGGCTGGGCGTGGTGCGACGTGGGAGGCAGAGGCAGGGGCGGACCGCTGTTAAATTCAAGGCCAGCCCTGGTCTACAGAGCAAGCTCCAGGCCTGCTGGGATAAAGGGAGACCCTGTCCAAAACAAACACAAACAAACAAACAAACAACCCCCGCCCCCCAAAAAAACACCAAAAACTTATTATTTTAAGGTTATGTGTATTATTGTATTGCCTGTATGGTATATAAATGCACCTGTATTGTGCAATACTTGCAGAGGCCAGAAGAGTGTGGCAGAGTCCCTTGGAACTGGAGTTAAATGATGGTTGGTAAATCCACCATGTACATGGGGGCTGAGAACTGAACCTCCTGGGTCCTGTGCCAAGGAACCAGTGCGCTTTAATGCTGAGCCATCTTTTGAGCCCCTCCCCCAGTACAGTTTCTTAAGAAAATAGGTTATGCAGGACATGCTGGCATCCACCAGCATCTGAGCATTTATGTAGAGACAGAAGGATGAGGAGTTCAAGGCCCTCCTGGCAATGTTAGACTCTTTTTCTTTTTTTCAAAACAAAATCAACCCCAAACTCAAACTCTCCCTCTAAACAAAGAAAACAGGCATAAATGGCTGGGATGTAGTCTGCTTTGAAATGTTTGCCAAGAGCAGACAAGACCATGGATTTGATCTTTTGAGTGCCTGTTAACACACATATGTATGTACACACGCATGGGGGGGGGGGGAGTAAGGAAATAGGTTTAAGTAACTTCAGTTGAATGTAGTATTGAATATAATACTAATAATTCAAGCAGATACTGAAAAGTTGAAAAAAGAAGATCTTTAAATTACTTAATAGTCCATATTTAGTGCCTAGCATATAACTGCACCCCTAGAAAAGCTGCACACGGCTTCAAAGGATACAGTAGAGCCGCTCGCTTTGGAGTCACAGGGCATGAGATGCTCGTCTTTGCTGCATCAGGAGGCTTTTCACTTAACTCCTGATTACTGTTACTGCAGTTACTGTGTTTGGGACTGAAGCCATTCTGAACAATTTCAGTTTGTTCTTCCATTTTCTCATCTTGCATGGTATCACTATAGTCAAAAACTGAGTCCATGTTGACACTAACATCTTGAAGACTGTCATCCCCAATGCTACAGTGGAAGCAAGAGGTTAGTTCTCAAGACGTGAAACTCAGGAGAGAAAATTTCATTTTCTGCGAAGCTCATCAAAGTTTTAGAACTCAAATTCTGTCATAGGTTTAGAATGAAGTGAAGGAAAAGACCATTCTACCTTAGGAAAAGCTTCAAGCAGGCACAGGTCACAGACTCGGGAATGTCCGGGAACTGCTGCAGGCAGAGCTGTAACATCTGTACATCTTTGTGTTCTAAGGCAATCTCCATTAAGCCAGGGCACAAGCTGAGACAAAAAAGTCATGTTAATTAATGTTTTTGAGACAGGGTCTCCCTGTAGCCCCAGCTGGCCGGGACTATGTAGATCAGGTTGGCCTTGTCCCAGAGATACCCTGGCTCTGCCTCCTGAGTCCCTGGGATTAAAGGTATGTGCCACCACACTTTGCCTTTTTTTTTTCTTTTCATATGAAGTTTGGTACACATCTACCTGTAGGAAAGCACATGTGTTTGGATGAGCTGCATCAGACAGTTCCGGGGATAAAAGGACAGCTCTGCTTTACATCTTCCCAGAAGTCCTGTTACCACATCTCCAACTACAGTATGGAAGTCAGGTGTTGACGTGGCCAAAAATTTACGTAGCTCTACTTCAATGTGTTTTTCTGACTCTTTCTGAAATGGAAGAATTTAGTATGGCATATTAATAAATTTCACACTAACACGAAAAAACGAAAACAACAAAAGAAGCAAAAACCACCCCCCTAGTACAAATTTCTTAACACTAACAATATTCAGGTGTTTCCCATAAATGAGTTGACATTACAACAAACATACAAACAACACCACTACAAGCTGACAGTACAGCCTATAACGCAAAGGAGAACACAGGGTGTGGCATCTTTAATTCCAGCCCTGGGGAGGCCGAGGTAAGTGGATCTCTGAGATCGAGGGCAGGGGCCTGTCTACACAGTGACTTCCAAATAGGCTAGGGAGACTCGGCAAAAAAAAAAAACAAAAACCATACCAAAAATCAATACTAGACTCACACTGCTGATCGCCAGAGATCTACACTTGAACGCTGCCTCCTGAGTACTGGGTTAAAGATATGTGCCACCAAAAAAAAAAAAAAAAAAAAAAAAAAAAAAAATTTTTTTCTTTATTTTTATGATATACAAGTGTTTGGCAGCAATGTATGTAAGTGTACCATATGAATGTAATGGCCCATGGAGGGCAGAAAAAAGAGCCTGGAATCCCCAGAATGGAGTTATAGATGACTGTTAGCCAAACTGAGGGTGCTGGGAACCGGGTCCCAGTCCTGTGTAAGAGCAGCAAGTCTTCTTAACTGCTCAGCCACTCTCCAGTTTGAACACTTAAATCTTTAGAGGGCTCCATTAGTACAACCAGACCACAAATCTTATAGTAGTTAAATAAATGAAAGTTTTATACTAACTCTGACAAGCTTAAGATAGAATACTCATCATAGGTTAACATGAAACATTAGAATAGGTAGAATGAGCTGGGCGTGGTGGCGCACGCCCTTTAAATCCTAACACTTGGGAGGCAGAGGCAGGGTCGAATCTTTGTGAGTTCAAGGCCAAGCCGGTCCTACAGAGTGAGTTCCAGGACAGGCTGGGACTAAATGGAGACCCTGTCTGAAAAGACCAAAAAAAAAAAAAAAAAAAAAAAAAAAGATAAGAATGAAAACTGGTGAGTTTCCGCTCCTCACTTGTTTTTTTATTTTTTTGTGACAGGGTCTCCCTGTAGCCCCATCTGGCCTGGAATTCACTTTGTTGACCAGGCTGGCCTTGAACTCCCAAGATCTGCCCTCTGCTCTCCCTCCTGAGTGCTGGGAATGGATTAAAGGCATGCACCACCCAGCTTCAAGTTAAAAATATTTTTTTTGTTTGACAGGGGTTTCCCTATAGCCTCAGCCGCCCCGTGAACTCACAGAGATCCTCCTGCGTCTGCCTCCCCAGTGCTAGGAATTAAAGGCATCAATCACCACGCCCCAGCGGAAAGATGGTTCTTAGCCACCATGTGGGGGCTGGGAATCAAACCTGGGGGCTCTGCAAGAGCAATTGGGTGCGCTCTAAACCGCTGAGCCATCACTCTCCGCCCCGAAGTTAGTTTTAAAATACTTTCATTAACTTTGCGCAAGGTGTAGGTACCACCTTTAATCCCACTACTTGGAGGCAGAGGCAGGGTGATCGCTGGAGGTGCAAGCCAGCCTGGTCTACATAGTGAGGTTCCAAGACAGCTGGAAGCTTTACAGTGAGACCCTGTNAAAAATTTTAAATACGCAAAATTGGAACAAGCAGGAACTGTGATATACTAAGAAAAGATCAAACCTCCACATCATTAGGAACAGAGGAAGAAAGTAAATTCCCAACTGAGTAATGTATCTCAGATCTTCAAAAGAATATATAGATGAAATTTCTCCCAAATTAAAAAAAGACAAACCCATACAAATATAAGAAGGACACATTAGAACTGCCCAAGACAGACAAAGATCAGGAAAGAACTCCCTCTCCTATGATCATAGTTTAATACCACTCAGTGAATGGCCAAAACACAAGACAAAATCCTGAATAATTGAAAGAACAATACAACAAGTTTCATACAAGGAGAAGCCTATCAGAATCACAACAGACTTCTCAGTGCAAAACTATGATAGCCAGCTTAAGAGATGTGGAGTAAAGGCTGTATTCCCAGTGTTAAAGGAATATATGATGCGCCAACCCAGGTTACATACCCAGCTAAAATGTTGATTATTAGTTGAAGGAGAGAGAAATTCTTCCATGACATAAAGAAGATAATAGAACACATGTCTGACAGAAAACCAACCCTTCAGAAAATACTTGAAGCAATTTTCAAGGACAGAGAGAGGAGCAACTGTCCCCAGGCACCTAGAAAGAGGGATATTAATAAAAACCATTAACTACCAAGAAGTAGAAACTGAGACTAAAAATGCAAAATAATAAAAATAAGGTGAAAGGATAGCCAACATTGCGATCTTCAAATTTATAACCTTAAATATAAATGAACTAACACTCCCTAAGTCAAAAGACATAGGGATGGTAGGCCTGGTATTAGGAACATCAATAACCCATCGTACTATGCTGTTTTTAAGAAACCCATCTCACTCTCTAGGATAGTCACCAACTTAATGTGAATGGATGGAAAAAATACTCCAAGCAACTGGTACCAAAAAATGAAAGCAGTTGTTGCTATTTAATATCAGACAAAATTAGACTCTCCAAAGTAAAATAGAAGAGACATAAGAGGGGCCATTACATCTTTATCAAAGGCAACAATTGACATGAAGGATTCGACAATCATGACATATATCCATGCACCCAAAACTATTGGTGCAGCAAACTTTTATAAAAGACAATTTCCCAGCGAACCTCAAGGCACAGATTAACCCCAGCATGCTAACTAGTAGGGGACTTCAATGTACCCCACTAAATCCTTTGAACAGATAGACCAGACAAAGAATAAACAGAGAAGAACCTGAACTGATTTGATATGGACTTCACAGACATCTACTGAAAATTCCACCCAAATACCAAAGAATAACCACTTTCTACTCACCACCCCACGGAACATTCTCCAAATAGCCACATACTGGGACACAGAAAAAACCCTCAACAATAAAAAAGATGACAATAATTCTAATATTACAGACCCACAATGAAATAAAGCTCAACTATAACACCAGGGATAAGCCCTACTATCTATAGGAACTCATGGAGACTAAAACAACACTCTCCTGAATAATGAATGGGTCAAGGAGGAAAATAAAGAAAGAAATAAAAGCACATTCTTGGACTGGAATGACAATGATAATACAACACAACCAAACCCTATGGGACACTTTAAAAGCAGTCCTAAGAGGGCAATTTATACATTAAAAAAAAAAAAAAAAAAAAAAAAAAAAAAAGTGAATGATCTAACACTGCAGCTAAAAACTTTGAAAGACAACCAGATGAACCCAAAACACAACAGACAGAAGAAAGAACAAAAATCAGAGCAGAAATCAATGATATAGAAACAAAAAAAGACCATACCAAAAAAAACTCAATGTAATCCAAAAGTGCGTTCTTTGAGAGAATAAACAAGAGAGACTTCTAGCCCAGTTTAACCAAAAAGATAAGAAGGAATAATTCCAAATCAATAGAATCGGTGATGAAGAGGAAATATCACAACAGACAATGAAAAGATCCAGACAATCATAAGGGAATATTTTCAAAAACCTATACTCTACTAAGTTTGAAAATACCTAGAAGAAATGGATCGAATATCTGAAATCCTGGAATCACCAAAGTTTAACCAAGTAGAGATCAAGAGCTTAAACAGACCCATAAATGATGAAGAAATTGAAGATGAATAGAGAAACCTCCCAACTAAAAAAAAAGCTCAGGCTCCAGATGGTTTCACGCAGAATTCTATAAAACATTCAAAAAGACTGACAAACATTTTTACTCAAATTGTTCAGAGAGATACAAAGGCAGAGGAAATCTCCCAAATTCCTTGTATGAACTTGTATGAAGCCAGCATCACTCTAATTACCAAAAACCAGGGAAAGATACAACCAAAAAAGGAGAACTTAAGACCCATCCATTAATGACACAGATGCCAAAATTCTCATCAAAATACAAAACCACATACAGGCATACATCAAAAGATCATCCACCATGACCAAGTGGATTCATACCAGAGATGCAGGGATGGTTCAACATACAAAAATCAAATAAACATCATAAAACATAAAATGGACTGAAAGACAAAAACCACACGATCTCTCAATTGACACAGGAAAAAGCCATTGACAAAATCCAGAAATCCCTTCATGCTTAAAGTTCCTTGAGGGAATTGGTTATGGTGCATCATTCTTTGGTGTAATCAAAGCCATATACAGCCAATATCATCTTAAATGGAGAAGAGGCAGAAGCATTCCCTTTAAAGGTAGGAACTTTGGCAAAGGCTGCCCCTGTCACCACTCCTCATTCAATATGTAGTGCTTGAACACTTGCTAGGGTAACTAGGCAAGAAAAGGAACTCTAAACGGGGTCGTCAGTCACTTAAATTTGGAAAAGAGGAATTCAACTTATCCCTCTTTGCAGATCATATGACTGCTTTCCACTTAAGCCCTGCCCGCTAAAGACTCCACCAGAAAGCTCTAGAAACAATTAAAAGTCTCAGTGAAAGTGGCAGGATTACAAAATTAACCTAGAAAAAACATCAGTAGCCTTTTTTACACCAACAACCAAGCAAGATGAAGAAGGAATACAAGGACCAACATTCCCACTCATATTAGCCTCAAAAACAATAAGAACCTAGGAACAAAGCTAACCAAAAGACACCAAAGATCTCTAAAAAGAACAAACAAACAAACAAAACAAAAACACAAACAAAACAACCCCCCCACCACAAAACTTAACAACCCCTGAAGAAGGAAATTTGAAGAAGACATCAGAAGAGGAAATTAAAACCCATTTGCTCATGGATTGGAAAATTAACATATGAAAATGTCCATTCGCCAGGGCATGATGGCGCCACACTTTAATCCCACTTGGGAGGCAGAGGGTAGGCAGATCTCTGTTTAGAGTTCCTAAGCCAGCCTGGTCTACAGGAGCAAGCTCCAGGACAGTGCCAGAGTTTCAGGGAGGGGACCCTGCCTCAAAAAGACAAAAAAAGTCCTATTCTATCCCAAACTAATATACAGATTCACCATGATCCCAATTAAAAATCCCCCAGAGGTTTCTTCACAGGCTGGGAAAAAATCCTTAATTTGTTGTATGGAAAAACAAAACGCCCCGAATAGCCCAAAGCAACCGTGAGTGAAAGAGTAATACAGGGAGGATCTCTATACCAGACCTCAAACTATACTACAGGCTTATAGTCATAAAAACAGGCCCTGGTACTGCCACAAAAAACAGACCTGTAGACCAGTGGAACAAAACTGAATACCCAAACTAGTAGCACAACAATTTAGGCCACTTCATATTTGACAAAGGGGCCCAAGAAGGACACAAGGGAGGAAAGACAGGCCTTCTTCAGCAAGTGGTGTTGGTAAAACTGGATCACCACTTGGTAGAAGAATGAAATTTAGCCCTTATTTATCACCCTGCACAAAAGTCCAACTCCAGGGATTAAAGACCTCAACGATGAAATCCAAAACCTGAAAGTGATAGAAGAAAAAGTTAGCAGCAGCCTACAAAAAAAAAAAAAAAAAAAAAAAAAAAAAAAAATGACAATAGGTGAGAAAGACTCCTAAATCAGACAGCAGCCTGCACAGGAAATAAGGTCGACACTTGACAAACGGGACCTCATTAAACTCCAAAAGCTTCTCGTTTCATTCAAAAGAAACAATTCAAGGCAAGTGAAAGAGAAAAACCCACATGACTCGGAGCAAACCTTCACCACAGATACATCTGACAAAGCAATTGATTTTGCCAGAATATACAAACTACTCGACGAACCAAAGAAGAAAGAAAAAAAAACTAAGACGAAAACTGACTAGGATCAAGAAAACCAAATTATACCAAGTCCTGGCATCAATGTCTGTGGGGAATAAGGCAAACCCTCATCGCACTTGCTGTGGAAATTAAACTTGCTCACAGTCACTTTCGGTAAAGCAGTTTGTGTTGATAACCCTTGGGACAGACTCAAAAGAGCTCACCCCACCTTCAGTCACTACCACTCCTGGGATATGATACCCACAAGGGACTCATCTTGTAACACAGAGCACCTATGCACAGCCATGTTTACTCAGCAGGTCGTGTTCACGTGAGTAGCAAAAATGCTTGACCAGCCTAAGTGCCCCTCTACTGATGAGTGGGATAGAGAAAATGTGGTATATCTACACAATGGAGTTCAGTTCTATGCAGCAGTAAAGAAAGATTAACATCATGAACTTTGCAGGTAAATGCATGGAACTAAGAAGGATATACTATGTTGAGTGAAGTAACACAGTCCCAGAAAAACAAACACGAATGGTATCCCTCATCTGTGGATGCTATGCGCCAATTACACCATTTAAGTATTTCTTGTGTCAGGTGCCCCCTTGAGCTTTGGTCAAGCCGTGTTGGGAGTGATGAATACTGGAAGAATGAAAGGAAAAAAAGGAGAAGGGAGGGAGGAAGGAGAAGGAGGAAGGAGAAGAAGAAGAAGAAGAAGAAGAAGAAGAAGAAGAAGGAGGAGGAGAAGAAGTCTAGAAGAAGAAGAAAGAAGGAAGAAGAAAAAGAAAAAAGAAAAGAGAAGAGAAGAAAGATAAGGAAGGAAAGACAAGAGGAAACGGAAAAGAAAGGAAAAATAAAACACCAACGACAAAAAAGACTGTGTCAAAGGAAAAAAAAAAAAGACGAAATGTGAACTTCTGCTTGAAATAGTCAACTTCTTTTTTTTTAATTTCTTAATTATTATTATTTATGTTCTCTATGTGTGTATGAATGTACTTCTGCATGCAAATCTGTGCAACCCGTGTCGTGCAATGCCGCGGAGGTCAGAAAGGGTTCGGATTCCCCTGGAGCTGGAGTTCTCCTGGAACTGGAGTTGGAGTTTCAGATGGTCTTGGCCGCCCATGTGGGTGCTGGGGATCGAACCCGGGTCCTCTGCAAGGAGCTGTCGGTGCTCCTTAAACCTAGCCATCTCTCCAGCCCCAAATTAGTTCAAACTTCTATATTGAGAATTTTGGCGAAAAGAGAAAGACTGAGGAACAAAAAAGATGAAAAACATTGCTTTGGCAGAATTGCCCGCATTGAAGCCTCTCGGGGTGGGCAGGGGGGGGTTACGGAGGGGGGACCACGGGTCTCTATTTGATTTGTAACATAATCTTGTTATCATATTATTTATATATTAATATATACTATAATATATATGATATATATATATATATTAAAAACAATAAAAAATTAAAAAAAAAAAAAAAAAAAAAACTATAGAACAACAACAGAAAAGACTGCATCAAAGAACTGACTGAAACAGTGAACTTCTGCTCAAAACAGTCAACTTCCCCATGGAAAATATTGAGAAAGACTAAGAGATGAAAAGCATGTTTGGCAGAATGCATGAGCTCTGGCGGGGTGGGGGAATGGGCGGGAACACAGGTCTAGATTTGTTAAAAATAAATAAATAAATTTATGTGATGTTTGTTTTTTGAAACCGGTCCCAGCTGTCCTGGAGCTCACTCTGTAGACCAGGCTGGCCTTGAACTCACAGAGATCCGCCTGCCTCTGCCTCCCAAGAGCTGGGATTAAAGGCCTGCCCCACCACGCCCGGCTAAGGACAGTTTTTTTTTTGTTTTGGTTTTTTTTTTTGGTCTTTTCAAGACAGGGTCTCCTTGTAGCCCCAGCTTTCCTGGAACTCACTCTGTAGACCAGGTTGGCCTTGAACTCACAAAGATCCACCTGCCTCTGCCTCCTGAGTGCTAGGATTAAAGGTGTGGTATGTGCCACCCTATGGCCATCATAAGGGAACAGTTCTATCAAGTAATAATTCTGAGGGCATGCCATATGGGCAATGCATCTCCTGACTGGAGACTTGATTTTTGAGGATTTTAGCTAATACTTAATCACACCTGTCTTTTTTTATTACTATAAGTTAATATAGTGTGAGTTCACAATTTTCGATTATAATATTTTTCAATTTATTTGTGCTTGTGTGAGGTGCCATTGTGCCTGTGGAGAGGGAGAGGACGTCTGTGAGCCTGTTCTCTCCTTCCATCATGGAAGTTCTAGGAACTTACTGGGCTATCAGACTTGTGACGCAGGTGCCTTTACCTGCCGATCCGTCTCACTGGCCCACAGTAAACATTTAACAAGACACAGACCCCATCAGGATAGGAATTATCCCATCCTGAGTGATACAAAACTGGGTTAATGGGGGCTGGAGAGATGGCTCACAGGTTAAGAGCAATGGCCGCTCTTACAGAGGACCCAGGTTCAATTCCCAGCACCCACATGGCAGCTAACAACCATCCATAATTCCAGTTACAGAGGACTTTAACGCCCTCTTCTGACTTCTGAGGGGATTGTACAACATGGGAACAGTTAACATACATGCAGGGACTCATATCAAATAAAAATAATGTTTTAAAACTGAGTTAACTAATGCACTGTTTACCAAATTGCTCCATTCAGAGCACTAATGTGCTTCACAAGTAATCTGTTTTTTTTTATTATTAATTTATATTATTTTTAAGAAATTGGGTTTGGGGGCTGGAGAGATGGCTCAGGGGTTAAGAGCACTGCAGAGGACTCAGGTTCAATTCCCAGCACCCACATGGTGGCTAAGAACCCTCATAGGCTGAGCATTGTGGCACATGCCTTTAATCCCAGCACTTAGGAGGCAGAGGTAGATGGATTTCTGTGAGTTCCAGGCCAGCCTGGTCTACATAGCGAGCGCCAGGCCAGCTGGAACTAAAGGGAGACCCTGTCCCCCCCCCAAAAAAAAAGACCCAAAAAATTGGGTTTTACATTTTCACACATGTATAAAATGTACCTTATACGCCTACTTACATGCAGACAGTACACTCATACACATAATATACACATAAATAAAATTTTTTTTAATCTTTTTTTTTATTTTTTTATGTGTATGAGTGTACTGTCTGCATGTAGGTTTGTGCACCCGTGTTGTGCAATGCCTCGGAGGTCAGAAGAGGGTCTCGGATTCCCCTGGAACTGGAGTTCTCCTGGAATTGGAATTACAGTTCTTAGCCACCATGTGGGTGCTGGGGATCGAACTTGGGTCCTCTGCAAGAGCAGTTGGTGCTCTTAACCGCTACACTATCTCTCCAGCCCAATAAATAAAATTTTTTTAAAAATTATTTAGAGCCAGGCGAGGTGGTGCACATCTTTAATCCTAGCACTCAGGAGGCAAAGGCAGACAGATCTTTGTGAGTTCAAGGCCAGCATGGTCTACAGAGTGAGTTCCAGGACAGCTGGGGCTACAGGGAGACCCTGTCTCAAAAAGACAAAAAAAAAGATGTCACTCAGTGGTTAGAGCACTGACTGCTCTTGCAGAGGACCAGGTTCGATCCACAGCACCCACATGGCGGCTGAGAACCGTCTTTAACTCCAGTTCCAGGGAATCCAACGCCCTCTTCTGACCTCCAAGGCAATGCACGACATGGGTGCACCGACCTGCATGCAGACAGTACATTCATACACATAAAAAATAATAAATTTTGGGCTGGAGAGATAGCCTAGCGGTTAAGAGCACCGACTGCTCTTGCAGAGGACCCAGGTTCGATCCCCAGCACCCACAGGGCGGCTAAGAACCGTCTGTAACTCCAATTCCATGAGAACTCCAACTCCGGGGAATCCAATGCCCTCTTCTGACCTCCGAGGCATTGCATATCACGGGTGCACAAACCTACATGCAGACAGTACATTCATATACATACAATAACAAAATTAAAAATAATAAATTTAAAAAAAGAAGTAAAATAAAAAAAAACTGGCTGTTCTTACAGAGGACCTGGGTTTGAATCCCAGCACCCACATGGCAGCTAACAACCATCTGTGATTCCAGTCCCAGGGGGTCCAATGTCCTCTTCTGACCTCTGAGGACACTGCATGACACAGGTGCACCTACCTACATGCAGGCATTATGTTCATACACATAAAATAAAAACCAAGTATTTTATTTTTATTTATTTATTTATTTTGGTCTTTTTGAGACAGGGTTTCCCTGTAGCCACAGCTGTCCTGGGATTCACTCTGTAGACCAGGCTGGCCTTGAACTCACAAAGATCCGCCTGCTTTTGCCTCCCAAGTGCTAGGATTAAAGGCGTGCGCCACCACGCCCGGCTAAAAACCAAGTATTTTATAATAAAGAGTGAAATATTTGAAAATGTTTTTACATAACTAACATGTTTGAATTCTTAAAGTTTTAAACTCAGAAAATTGGAACTGAAAAGGCCTTACCAGTGAGATGTTCAGAGATGAGAACTGTGTTCATTGTCAGGTTGTGAGATCCAGAAGCCCAATGGAATGCAGAGACACCTAAGACCGGAGGTCCAAGAACCTGCTCTACCAGGCATAGCCTCTGGCTATGCTAAAGCTGGCCACCACCGATTACTCAGGAATCTTCCCCCTTGCCCTTCGCCCTTCCGGAAGCCAGATTCCAGATTCCGACCCACCCCACTCTTACTGAATCCCACTCCCACCTTCTTCCTTAAATTCCTAAGCCTGATGCCATTCTGTGCTTGGCTCTATCTCTCCCCTGAGCCTAGCCCCGGCTACCCTGAATTAAACTTTGCTCCGAAGAACTTAGACCTCATGGCCTTTCATTCCGGGGAGGAGCGCGCCATAACCTTACATTCATCAGCTCTCTACCTTTGACAGAATACCTGTGATAAACAATAGAAAAGGAAGATTTATTTGGGTTCATGTTTTCAAGCCCTGGTCACTGGCCCCCTGGTTTTGAGCCTGTGGCAGGGCAAACCTGGCAGGAAGCCTGCGGTAGAGCCAGGCTGCTCACACACCACAGCCTAGTTGAAGATGAAGCAGGCCTGGTGCCAGTCTCCCCTCAAGGGCACTCCCTCAGTGAGTGGACTTCCTGCAAGTAGGACCTCCTAATGTCCCTGCACCTCCCAGCACTGTATCAATGGGACAGGCAGCCCATTTAGGGACATTCTTAAGGCATAACTTAAATCAGAAGGGTATTTGGAGCTAGGCCACACCTCAGCGCTCAGGAGGCAGAGGCAGGTCTCTGTGAGATCAAGGCCAGCCTGTTCTACCTCAAAAGTTCCAGGCCAGCTGGGGTTACAGAGAGATTCTGTCTTTCCTTTTTGTTGTTGTTGTTTTTGAGACAAGGTCTCCCTGTAGCCCCAGCTGGCCTGGAACTTTTGACAGAGCAGGCTGGCCTTGAACTCACAGAGATCGGCCTGCCTCTACCTCCCTAGTACTGAGATTAAAGGCATGTACCATCACAACCTGTGAGATTCTGTCTTTAAAAAAGAGGGGGCCGGGCGTGGTGGCGCACGCCTTTAATCCTAGCACTACACTGGGGAGGCAGAGGCAAGCAGATCTTTGCGAGTTCAAGGCCAGCCTGGTCTACAGAGTGAGTTCCAGGACAGCTGGGACTACAGGGAGACCCTGTCTCGAAAAGACCAAAAAAAATAAAAATAAAAATAAAAAAGAGGGGTTAAAAAAAAAAAGGGGTGAAGTGTGGAATGTTTCTGTTTGCTAAGAGCAAATTTGGGGGGTAGAAAAAGTGGACTTTGTTTTATTTGTCGTTAGAAACAAGATTTTAATATGCAGTCCAAATTGACCTAAAAATTCACAATATAGTGCCAGGCATGGTGGCAAATGGCTTTAATCCCAGCACTCAGGAGGCAGAGGCAGGTGGATATCTGTGAGTTCAAGGCCAGCCTGGTCTACATAGTGAGTTCCAGGACAGCTGGGGCTACAAGGGAGATCCTGTCTCAAAAAGACCTAAATAAAATAAATAAATAATAAATAAAATAAATAAATAAATCACAATATAACCCAGCCTGGCCTTGACCTCACAGCCATCCTCCTGTCTCCATCTCCTGCATACTGAGACTACAGGTGTGAGCCACCATGCCTAGGTACAATGGAGTTCTTGAGCAAATAGCTTTGGAATTTTGCACAATGTTTTTATACTGGGGTGTGGGAGAGACACACAGCGTGGCAAATGTATGGAGGTCAGAGACTGTGAGGTCGGTTCTGTTCTGCTGCCCTGTGGATCCTAGGGATCAAACTCAGATTGTCAGGCTTAGCAGGAGACACATTTACACAGTGAGCCATCTCACCAGCCATGCACATTTTTTTTTAATTTATACACATGCAGGCATAATTTAATTATAATTTAATAATAATTTAATTTATAATAATTTATTTAAATTTATAATAATTTAATCCCAGAACTCAGAACCAAAAAATAAAAATAAGAATTAGGAAAGCAGTTTCTCCTATACAAGTACTAACCAGGCCTGACCCTGCTTAGCTTCTGAGATCAAAGCAGACTGGGTACACTGAGGATGGTATGGCCATAGATGGAAAGCAATTTCTCTTTTTTTTTGGTGTTTTTGAGACAGGGTCTCCCTGTATCCCCATATGTCCTGGAACTTGCTATGTAGACCAGGCTGGCCTTGAACTCTGCCTCCCAAGTGCTAGGACTAGAGGGGTATGCCACCATGCCCAGCGGAAAGCAATTTTTTTTTCTCTTCCTTATAGCTTTTCTTACTATTTTCCGTATTTTTTAAAAAAATGTGTATTGACAGGGCTGGAGAGATGGCCTAGCGGTTAAGAGCACCGACTGCTCTTACAAAGGACCCGGGTTCGATCCCCAGCACCCACATGGCGGCCGAGAACCGTCTGAAACTCCAATTCCAGGAGAACTCCAGTTCCAGGGGAATCCGACACCCTCTTCTGACCTCCGCTGCGTTGCACGACACAGGTGCACAGACTTGCGTGCAGACAGTACATTCATACACATACAGAAATAAATAAAAATTAAAAAAAGAAACAAATAAAAATGTGTATTGAGTGTACTGTCTGCATGTAGGTTGGTGCACCCATGTGGTTGGTGCAATGCCTCGGAGGTCAGAAGAGGGCATCGGATTCCCCTGGAACTGGAGTTAAAGACAGTTCTTAGCTGCCATGTGGGTGCTAGGAATCGAACTCCGGTCTGCTGCAAGAGCAGTCGGTGCTCTTAACTGCTGAGCCATCTCTCTAGCCCCGGAAAGCAATTTCTTTTTTATTTGGTCTTTTCAAGACAGGGTCTCCCTGTAGCCCCATCTGTACTGGAACTCACTCTGTAGACCAGGCTGGCCTTGAATTCACAAAGATCCGCCTGCCTCTGCCTCCCAAGTGCTAGGATTAAAGGCGTGAACAACCAGAAAGCAATTTCTAAGAAAAGAAAAAACAATGAGCACTTTTTTTTTCCCTGAGACAGGGTCTTCTTTTTTTTTTAATTTTTTAAATTTTTTATTTATTTATTACATGTATGAATGTACTGTCTGCATGTAGGTTTGTGCACCCATGTTGTGGGGAGGTCAGAAGAGAGCATCGGATTCCCCTGGAACTGGAGTTAAGGACAGTTCTCAGCCACCATGTGGGTGCTGGGGATGAAACTCAACTCCTCTGCAAGAGCAGTTGACACTTTTAACCACTAGGCCATCTCTCCAGCCAGAGACAGGGTGTTCTTGTAGCCCCGGCTAGCCTGGAACTCACTATGTAGACCAGGCCGGCCTTGAACTCAGAGATCTACCTGCCTCTGTCTCCTACATGCTGGGACTAAAGGCATGCACCATAACACCTGACAAATGAGTACTTCTTAAAAAGTTTTTTAGGATTTCTTTTGTTATTTTTTCATGTATGCTTGTTATGTGCACATGTGTGTGGGTGCCCATGGAGCCCAGAGAGGGTGTCAGATCCCCTAGAGAGCAGGAGTTACAGGTGATTGTGAGCTGCCCAATGGACTTCAATCCTCTGCAATAGCAGCAAATGTTCTTAACCACTGAGTCATCTCTCCAACCCCAAAACAGTTTTAAATTAATATATGCTAAGATTGCCCTGTTCGTATTAGGTACTATGTTAAGGTGATTGCTGGATAAACCCAGCCAGTAATTAGAATCAGGTATTTATATGTTAGATGTTTAGGGGTTGTTTGTTTTTTGTTTGTTTGTTTGTTTGTTTCTTTTTTGAGACAGGGTCTCCCTGTAGCCCCAGCTGTCCTGGAACTCACTTTGTAGACCAGGAAGACCTTGAACTCACAGAGATCCGCCTACCTCTGCCTCCCCAGTGCTGGGATTAAAGGAGTATGCCACCGGGCTGGAGAGGTGGCCTATCGGTTAAGAGCACCGACCGCTCTTGCAGAGGACCGGGGTTCGATCCCCAGCACCCACATGGTGGCCAAGAACCATCTGAAACTCCAATTCAAGGAGAACTCCAGTTCCAGGGGAATCCGACACCCTCTTCTGACCTCTGCGGCATTGCACGACACGGGTGCACAAACCTGCATGCAGACAGTACATTGATACACATACAGAAATAAATAAAATTGAAAAAAAAAAAGGAGTATGCCACCATGCCTGGCCATGTTTACATTTTTTTAAAGGTTAAGGAATTGGAGCTAGGCTTGGAATAGGTAATAACCTGGCTTCAACACACTGTAGGCCATGGGTTCAACTTCCAGTAACAAAAAATAATCAAAAAGTAAACTTCACAATATAATAAAATTATATGAAATTCAGATTTTGTGTGTACATGTATATGTATAATACATGCAGTCGTTCATTCATACATATGTGTGCTTATGGGAAAAGTAGAGGGATGTCAAGGTGTCTTCCCCAATGTGTTTCCCACATTTTTTTGAGATATGATCTCCCATTGAAGTTCATCGATTTAACTAAGCTCAGCAGCCAATGAGCTTCACAGTTTCACCTGTCTCCCTCTACCCACAACTCCAGCATTGCACCCAGTTTTTACTTTAAAAAAAAAATTTGCCAGGCGTGATGGCGCACGCCTTTAATCCTAGTGCTCAGAGGCAGAGGCAGGTGGATCTTTGTGAGTTCAAGGCCAGCCTGGTCTACAGAGTTCCAGGACAGCTGGGGCTACAGGGAGACCCTGTCTCAAAAAGACCAAAAAAAAAAAAAAATTTGTGTGTGGGTGTGTGTTGCTTTTTGAATGGGCCTGGCAGATGTCAGCGGATGTCACAACGTTCGAACCCAGTGCCAGGTTACCAGATGCAGGTGGTGCAAAAGAGTGCTGCAAATGCAAGTGCAAGCCTTTTATTTTAGTGATATTTTTATTTCTTTCATTTCTGATTCTTTAATTTAGTCTTTTGGCGGGGTCTCCTAGAGACCCAGGCTTGTCCTGGCACAATCCTGGCCCTTGCTCTGATCGACCCGACAGGGGCCTTGAAGAACTCACAACAAAGATCCATACCCGTGCCTCTGCCTTCCCGAGTGCTAAAAGTAAAGCCCGTGTGCCACAACCAAGAACTCCCGAGGACTAATGGTACGGTGCACCCTTATCTCATTCCCTAATCACTGCAGGATGCAGAGGCAAGTGGTTCTCTGTGAGATTTTGGCCAACCTGGTCTACATAAGAAGTATTCAAGAGCTAGCTGGGGCTGCAGGGAGATACTGTCTCAATTTGTGAAATTAAAATATTTATTTATGCTGGACATGGTGGGGCGGGCACACTCCTTTAATCCTAGCACTGGGAGGCAGAGGCAAGGGGAATCTTTCGGTGAATTCAAGGCCATCCTGGTTACAAGTGAGTTCCAGTACCAGCTGGGGCTAACAGGGAGACCCTGTCTCGAAAAGACCAAAAATATTTATTTATATTAATTTATAATGAATATTGTATTTATTATCTTTATTTCTTTTAGTTGTATTATGTGCACGGGTATTTTGCCTGNATAGAAGAAAAATTTGTCAGCAGCCTACAAGTCATAGATGTAGGAAAATACTACCTAAATTCAGAGAGGAGCAGCTGTACATGAAATAAGGTCAACAATTGCAAATGGTACGAGTCTCTTAAAATACTCAAAATAAGTCTCTGTACATCAAAAGAAACAATTCAAGGATATAGGTGAAATGAGAATCCCATCAGAGTGGTGATGGAAAACCTTCACTGCCGATCCGAGGAAATAAATGACAAACAGCTCGAATCTTATATGTGGATTTCCAGAATATATTAACATTTCAACAAAACAAAGGAATGCAACTGGAAACACCATTAACCTTACTCCAAAAGATGGAGGCCATGCAAAATACTAGTAACACGTAAAAGTAAAAAACCTCGGAGGCTGGAAGATGGCTGCATTCAACACCATCAGTCCACGTAATGTGATAAAAGGAATTTAGATGATGGCTGAGTGTGAAGGCGAAATTCATTGTCTAAGGAAGTTCCGATTCTCGACTACTCGCAGTGGACCCCTCAGCGGTACTTCGATATATCCCATCATATGTAATGGGATACCATACAATGGCATTGAGAGTCGGAAAAACCAGCGCTAAATAGATATATGTATATCTTATCTTACTATTCCTCAATAAGTAAGATAATCGTTGGCTAATATATATTATTGTATTAGTGAATAAAGTCTGTTTAATAAGGAAAAAAAAAAAAAAAAAAAAAAAAAAAACTTTTTTTTTTTTTCAATCTTTTAAAGATTTTTATTTTATTTATTTCTAGTGAGTGAGTGTGTCATAGATGCTTGTGCGCCGAAAGACAGTGTAGGAACACTCATCCACTCGCCTTGGTAACTCGGGCAGAGTGGTTAAACTTCTGTATGAAGGTCACCGTAGGAAAGGCCGAGCATGTGAGAGATACTCTACCTAGAAGAATTACTTTCTGGGAGATGGAACCTCCTTGCCACCTCTGATGCCTTTCAGGGCCTTACCCGTACTCCTAGACGAGTCACTTGCTACCCTTACCTAAGAAGCTCACCCAACCTACTTCACTGCCTCGTGGGCAGTATTTGCCTGCTTACGGAGTGTACAGAACATAGGCGGGGTCAGGTAGCGTTCACGAGAAGGGGCCTTAATGTGTACGAAATCTGTTGTAGTATATTTCTCCTCTTCAGGCGTGCGTATCTCTGATCTCAAGGCACATAAGAGCTAATCGGTCCTGGAATTGGTGTTTCAGACGGGTTCTCGGCCGCCATGAAGTGGGCGCGGTAGTGCTACAGCTAAGAGGTCCAAACCCAGAAAGCGGATATGTATAAGCCCTGACACACGCGCTGCATGTAAAGGTCGTCCTCTGTGTGGAGAAAGTAGAAAGATAAACAAAAAAAAGATAAATCAAAGACCAGTGACTGGTGAGCCGCGGATCTCCGGTCGTGCTCATTTAACACGACAATCAGGCGAGATGTATGCCAATAACTCAGTCTCAAGCACCATATAGCGATCACAAATTTAAGCGACTGAGCAACTACATGTTGAGAAGCACACTTCAATCCGCAGGCGACCGTGGACAGGATAGAAGCAGGGTCGGAATGCGTAGCTCTGTAGAGTTCAAGGCCAGCCTAAATCTACGAGTGCCTAGTTCCAGGCCGCTGGGGCGCTACAGGGGACCCTCCTTTCTCAAGAAGCCTCACAAAGCTAAAACTCAAATGAAATAAATAAATAAAAGTAAATAAATAAATAATTAAAACAATCCTACTTTGCGTCTAATCATATTTTTATTTTATTATATTATTATTATTTGTCTTTCAGCGGTTTTTTTTTTTTCTTTAGTCCAGCTGGCCCTGGAAACTCCCACTTCCGTATAGAACTAGGCGGCTTGAGCTCACAAAGATCATCCGCTGCCTCTGCCTCCCAAGTGCTAGGATTAAACGGGCATGCACCCTACTGGGGCCGGGCATGGTGGCACACGCCTTTCAATCCTAGCACTTGGGAGGCAGAGGGCAGGTGGATCTTTTGTGGAGTTCAAGGCCATGCCTGGTCTACAAAGTGAATTCCAGGACAGCTGAGGCTACAGGGAGACCCTGTCTCAAAAAGACCCAACAAAAAAACAAAATATAATAACTTAAAAAATCAAACTAAGCATGCACCACCACGCCCGGCTATTATTATTATCTTTTTATGTTATGTGACGTGTACTGTCGCATTTAGGTTGGTGCACCTGTGTTGCAATGCCTTTGGAGGATCAGAAGCAGGGCATCGGATTCCCCTGGACTGGAGTTTAAGATGGTTCTTTTTTTTTTTTTTCATAAATTGAATTATACTTTTTTTCAAAATTTGCATATTAACTGTTTTTCAAAATTTTGAATATTAACTTAAAAATATTTTTTATTTTAATTTTATTTTATTTCTGTATGTGGTATGAATGTACTTGTCTGCATCAGTCTGTGCACCCGTGTCTTGCCAATGCCGCGGAGGTCGAGAGAGGGTGTCGGATTCCCCTGGAAGTGGAGTTTTCCTGGAATTGGAGTTTCAGACGGTTCTCGGCTGTCATTGGGTGCTGAGGATCGAACCCGGGTTCTCTGTAAAGGCCTCTTAACCGCTAGGCCATCTTTCCAGCCCCAATTAACTTTTTTTTTTTTTAAGAAAGTTTCTTAGCCATCCATGTGGTGTTCTGGGAATTTTACCGGGTTCTTTAAGAGCAGTTGGTGCTCTTAACCGCTGGAGCCATCTCTCCAGCCCCATAAAACTAAAAAAAAAAAACCAACAGGTTTGGCCTTTGCCCATGCATCCTAGGAGATGATCTTCAAGCTTCAATGCCCCAACATGGTCTATTTGCCTGCAGCTTTGAGCCATACCAGATAGTAACTGACTTATGGTAAGGATTTGGGTCACATGGTATCAATTCAGTCTCTGGAAGGGCAATAAACTACATCTACATAAATGAGCAACAATAAAAGCTGGACACCAAGGCCCAGGGAACTTCCCTGGTTGGCAATGCCCCACCTGTATTGTTACACACCATCATAGGAAAAAGCTAGGCCTGCCCATGACTCCGCTAGGAATGGACTCTGTCCCATGCTTCTCTTCCTTTCTAATCATTTTTTTATTCTTTGAAAATTTTATAAGTACATAAAATGCTTCTTAATTATTCATTCCTCATTCCCTTCTTCCAAATCCCCCCCAACTTCCTCATCATGTCCTTTTATTGCTATTATTATTATAACCCACTGAGTCCAATTAATATTGCCTAGATGCATCTGGGTGTGGGATCAACTACTGGTGTATGTGCAGCTTGCCAGTGGCTACTGGCTAAAGGAGAGTATCTCTTCCTCCTCTAGCAGGCCTCAACTACCAATAGCTCTTCAGCTAAGGGCGGGGCCTCAGGAGACCTTCCCACCTCCATGCTGAAGATTTTTGTTTTTGTTTTCCATGCTGGAGTTTTTAACTGTCTTAATCATATGCAGGTAACCACAGTTGCTGTGTGTTTATGTGTGCAATAGTTCAGAGGACAGCACTCTTTCTCGTCCTCTGGCTCTTACGTTATTTCTCCCCTCTCTTGCACGAAGTCCCTGAGCCTGTGGGAGGGGGCAGTGGTATAGGTTTCCCATCTTTGGCTCAACACTTATAGTCACTTATTCCTGACACTTTGAACAGTTGAGTCTCTTCATTAACTCTACCCACTGTAAAAAGAAGCTTCTCTTCTGGGGCACGCCTTTAATCCTAGCACTTGGGAGGCAGAGGCAGGCAGATCTTTGTGAGTTTAAGGCCAGCCTGGTCTACAGAGAGAGTTCCAGGACAGCTGGGGCTACAAGGAGACCCTATCTCGAAAAGACCAAAAATAAATAAGAAGAAGAAGAAGAAGAAGAAGAAGAAGAAGAAGAAGAAGAAGAAGAAGAAGAAGAAGAAGCTGCTGCTTCTCTGACCAAGGTTGAGCTAGGCACAAATCTATGGATGTAAACAAAAATACTTAGAAGGCAATTTGATTGATGATATGACCACTTAGCAAAACATCAAAAGGTTCCCCCCTTGAGCCAATAATTCCATAGCCGTGGGGTTTGACCATGTTTATAGCACCAGGGATGAATCGATTCTTGTATAGTAGGACTCAAATCCATTCAAGAGACCAGTGAGTTACCCTGATAAGCAGTCTTTCCATGATTATACCCATGGATGCATCTTGCCTAGTAGCTCAGCAGGCAGGATCCAGCACGGGGTAAGAACACTGATGTCTCTCCTCCCTCAGCAGCCTGCACGGTACTCTGGAACTATGAAAACTAGTCATCCTTAGTTAATCTTGGTGTTTCCTTGTACAGCTGAGTATAAGAACTTGCAGTGAGTTCTGTGAATTTAGTGAATTATTAAAATTTTCAGGAAATCACAGGGATACCTCAACTGTAACTAGTATCAGAAGTGGGGACAGGGGGCTGGAGAGGGCTCAGCAGTTAAGAGCACTGACTGCTCTTGCAGAGGATCCAGGTTCGATTCTCAGCACCCACATGGCAGCTAAGAACTGTCTTTAACTCCAGTTCCAGGGGAATCCAAGGCCCTCCTCTGACCTCCGTGGCACTGCACAACATGGGTGCACAACCCTACATGCAGCTAGTACATTTATATACATAAAAAAATAAAAATTTGTTTAAAGAAAAAATAAATAAAATATTAAAAAAAAGAAATGGAGACTATCAGATCTCACCCAGAAACTATTCAAAAAAAAGAAAAAAGGAAAAAAAAGCAGAGAGTAAGGCCTTAAGCCTCAAAGCCTACCCACTTTCTCCACACCCTAAACAGCATCACTAACAGGAGGCCAAGTATTAAAATACATAAGCCAACTGGGAACATTTCTCATTCAAATCACTATACAGTTAATTGTCAAGTACCTGATGTGGGTGCTGGGAACTGAACTCAGGTCCTTTGCAAGAATAGCAAGCACTCTCAATCTCCGAGCCAGCTCTTCAGCTCATGAAGGGTCTTTTGGTGCTAGGACATGAACCCATGGCCTTTATTATTTTTTAAGAATTTTTTTTTTTTATGGCAGGTTTGTGCACCCCTGTCATGCAGTGCCTTGGAGGTCAGAAGAGGGCGTCGGATTCCCCTGGAGCTGGAGTTAAAGATGATTCTTAGCCGCCATGTGGGTGCTGGGAATCGAACCTGGGTCCTCTGCAAGAGCAGTTGGTGCTCTTAACAGCTGAGCCATCTCTCCAGCCCCCCCATGGCCTTTAATATGCTAAGTGCACACTATCGCTGAATTACATACATCCTTAGGCCATTTGTTGGTGAATGATGAATCCACAGATGCTACTACAGGTCATTTGAGAAGTCATTGCTAGGGTTGAAGTGATTGCAGGATCAGCTTCTGTGACTACTCCATGGGGGGCTATAGGTTCATTTTGAGGGGAGACCCAGCACAGAGAGGAGAAAATGTCAGGACTCTGAGAAGGGAGTCGGGTTTATTTCAGGCATGGCGGCTGGCCTGCCTGTGTCGGGATTAGGATGACCAGCAACAGAATGTCCCAAAGTGGCAATTTTTATACGCAAGCATGCAAGGAAATGGGCTTACAATGAAATGGGTGTGGGAAGGTAGGGGAATGGGCGTAGATGGATCTGTGGCTGGTATCAGTAGAAGCATCTCAAGATAAACTGAGGCTTGTGACTGGTATCAGTAGGAGCCTGATTGGAGCAACTTTCTGGGAAATTCTACCTCAGTTGGCTTCCTGGAAAATCCCCAACTTAGGTGGGCTTACAACCTTGCAGTAATATTTTTTTTTAATTTTTTTTTATTATTATTATTTATCTTTGTATGTGTATGAATGTACTGTCTGCATGCAGGTCTGTGCACCCGTGTCGTGCAATGCCGCGGAGGTCAGAAGAGGGTCTCGGATTCCCCTGGAACTGGAGTTCTCCTGGAATTGGAGTTACAGACGGTTCTTAGCCGCCATGTGGGTGCTGGGGATCGNTCTTCTGAACTACACACACACACACAAAAAAAAATACACCCATGGAGGTGGTAAAGTCTCATGCAACTGTATTTACACATTTCTTTTAAAAAACATTACCACTGTTTGGGCTGGGAAGAGCATGGCTGGGCGGTTGGAGCGCTGACTGCGCTCTTGAGGACCAGGAGGTTCGACCCCAGCGACCACTCGTGCAAGCCGAGTACACTCACTCTGAAACTCCAATTCCAGGAGAACTCCAGTTACCAGGGAAATCTGAGACCCTCTTCTGAACTCCGCGGCATTGCACGACAGGGGTGCACGGCACTTGCATGCCGACAGTAACTTCAACACATACAGAAAATAAAGTAAAATTAAAAAAAAAAAAAACTATATATATATCATATATATCTATATATTATATATTATTATAGCGTATACTCTGTTGACTGGGCGTAGTGGCGCAGCCGTAATTTAATCCTGCACTTGGGAGGCCAGAGGCTAGCGGATCTTTGTGAGTTCAACACGGCCCGCCTGGTCTACAGAGTGAGTGTTCCAGGACACTTAGGGCTACAGGAGAGACCTGTCTGCGAAAACGACCAAAAAATAAAATAAATAAATAATTCCTACAGCACTTGGAGGACAAGGAGCAGGTCAGATCTCTTGTGAGGTTAAAAAGCCCAGACCTGGTCTTACAGAGTGAGTTCTAGGACAGCTGGGGCTACAGGGAGACCCTGTCTCAAAAAAGACCCAAAAAATAAAGTAAAAATAAAATTAAAACAAAAACGGAAAGAATATTAAAAATATTCTACTGTTAAGAACCAGGTGTGGTGGCTCATACTGTAATCCCAAATACTTGGGGACTGAGGCACGAGAATCTCTGTGGTTGAGGCCAGCTGGCTTCTACCTAGTGAGTTCTAAGAGAGTTCTATACAGAGTGAGACCTGTCTAAAAAAAAATTTAGTTTTTTTTTTTTATATTACTTATTTTTTTGTTTAATATTTGAGACAAGGTCTCCCTGTAGCCCCAGTTGGCCTGGAACTCACTTCTAGACCAGGCTGGCCTTGAATCACAAAAAAATCTGCCTCCTCTGCCTCCTGAGTGCTAGGGATAAAAGCATGTGCCACCATGCCTGGCTAAAAAAAATTTTATTTTTATTTATTTATCTATGTGTATGCTAATGTACTGTCTGCCAGTAGCGTTTGGCACCCGTGCGTGCATGCCGCGGAGGTCAGCAAGAGGGTCCTCGGATTCCCCTGGACTGGACGTTCTCCTGGAATTGGAGTTTCAGGACGGTTCTCCGCCGAGCCATGTGGGTGCTGGGGATTGAACTCGGGTCCTCTGTAAGAGTGGTCGGCGCTCTTAACCGCTAGGCCATCTCTCCAGCCTCCAAAAAAATTATTTTTAAAGTAGTGTTTAAACCTAAGTTTCTATGTTGTATCATTTTGCAGGGATTTTCTCCAACTCATGTGGCAATCAAGTGTTACTGAATCAGCAATGTCAGAGTGAATTTTAATTCCTCTTATGGACTTAACCACAAAGAATTTCACAAATTTTTGTCTGAGATAGAAGCTGACTATCCTCGATGTGCCCTATCACAGTGTATCCAAAGGACAACAATGCATATATTGGGGACATAGGGCCTCAGCTCAGGCACAGTCCTACCCCCTTAAGGTAGATCCTGAGCTGCCTGTTCTTTGCTTTCTGGTACCCAAGACTCTACTAGCCATTATTGTCTCTCCCCCGTGACTGCTGGGATAGAGTACCAGGTTTGTGGGAAGGGGATATTGACCTCTTTGCCCCCAGCCAGACATAGTGCATTGATCCAGCAGTTGATGGAAAAGAAAATGGTGGGTAGGAGGGTTTGTGCACCCACCATGTTGCAGAACCAGACCCTAGAAAGGGACTGCAGTATTGAACTATAAATAAACACAAATGAAGGGGCCTGGGAGATGGCTTAGCCATTAAGAGTACTCCCTGTAGCCCCAGCTGTCTTGGAACTCGCTCTGTAGACCAGGGTGGACTTGAACTCACAGAGATCTGCCTGCCTCTGCCTCCTGAGTGCTGGGACTAAAGGCGCAGGCCACCATAACTGTGGCGGTAATAGATGATGACACACTATGACCATGCTTGAATACAGACAGCCTTACTCTTAGCATCTATTTTAGCCAAGAAGTAACCCAAACTCCTCTGAGAACCTGTTTCTTCAGAACTTTGCTCTTGAGCAAAGACCTTTTTTGTTGCTGTTGAAACTGTACATCCAGCATGAAATGTGGAATAAAAAGTGGATTTTTATCAGAAGAATTTTGTCCTTTCTGACCTCTACTGACCTAATACAACACACAGCAGTACAACCAGATATTGTCAATTTAATTCCTACTGTTTCCAACCTTGAGGAGCCCAAGGCCTACTAAGCATGTTTTACATTATAAACAAGCTGAAATAGTGTTAAATGATCTCACAACTTAAGATTAACTTTTGGGTTGCAAGGTTAGGTAAAGGTCATTTATCCACAGTGTATCCATATTGTAAAATCATTCCCATAATAATCATCCTATAATAATCAACTCCAGTTTCAGGAGATCCTGCAGTCTCCTTTGGCTTCCATGTGCCCCACACACACCTGGTGCACATATCTACATGCAGGAAAAACACTAATACACATAAAAACAAAAATAAATCTTAAAAAAAAATCACATCAGGGACCTGTGAGGTGGTCATCAGGTAATGGCTCTTGCACCAGGGTTAATGATGTGAGTTCAATCCTGTATCTCACAAGGCAGCAGGAGAGAATCGACTCTCAAGAGTTGTTACCTGTCCTGCACATGCTTGCCATGATGTGCACACACACACACACACACACACACACACACACACACAGAGACACAGAGTAAAGTAAATAAAGTAGGGGCTGGAGAGATGGCTCAGAAGTTAAGAGTGCCAACTGCTCTTGCAGAGGACCAGGGTTCGATTCCCAGCATCCACATGGCTGCTAAGAACTGTCTTTAACTCTAGTTCCAGGGGAATCCAACACCCTCTTCTGGCCTACGGCAGCATTGCATGACACGGGTGCACCAACCTACATGCAGACAGTACACTCATACACATAAAAAAAAAATAAAATTAGCCAGGCGTGGTGGCGCACACCTTTAATCCTAGCACTTGGGAGGCAGAGGCAGGCGGATCTCTGTGAGTTCAAGGCCAGCCTGGTCTACAGAGTGAGTTCCAGGACAGCTGGGACTACAGGGAGACCCTGTCTCGAAAAAGACCAAAAAAAGAAAAAAATAAAATAAAATAAAATAAAAAATTTTTTAAAGTAAATACATATGGGTTGGGTGGTACAGAAGGTTCAAGGATTCTGTCCAGAGGCTTAAAGTTGATCAGCAGAGTCAACAGGTTGATGAAGATACTAAGACTTCTGGTAAACACATCATCTATTCCAGTGACCAGGAGGCAGGTTCAACCTAGTCATTTGTGACACAATATCCAGGAGGCTACGACTCTAGTGACCTCAAGTATGAAGATGAATAAGGGGCTGGAGAGATGGCCTAGCGGTTAAGAGCACCGACCGCTCTTACAGAGGACTCGGGTTCGATCCCCAGCACCCATATGGCGGCGAGAACCGTCTGAAACTCCAATTCCAGGAGACCTCCAGTTCCAGGGGAATCCAACACCCTCTTCTGACCTCCGTGGCATTGCACGACACGGGTGCACAGACCTGCATGCAAACAGTACACTCATACACATAAAGAAATAAATAAAATTTTTAAAAAAGTTAAAAAAAAAGATGGTCTAACATGATTATAAAAAAAAAAGAAATACATTCATACACATAAATTAAATTAAAAAAAAAAAAAAGAAGATGAATAAAACTCAGTTCCTGCCTCAGGCTCCTCGTGTTCCCAAGAGGAGTACTAAAAAGAGGACAGTAGTTGTGACATTTGGTGTTAACTGTCAACTTGACAGTCTACAATCACCTGGAAAATGGGCGTCTGGACATGCCTGTGGAGGATTCTCGTGACTGCATTAACTGATGTAGGAAGAGCCTTCTTAATCTGGATGGGAACATTCCCTAGGAAGGAGATCTTAGACTGTTTGAAACAGAGAAAGCAAGCTGAGCACTGGGTTGTGCAGATTATTGCTTTTTCTTGACGGTGACTGCAGTGTAGCCAGCTGCTTCCAGCTCTGACTGCCTTGACTTCCCTGCCATGATGGGCTGTGTCCTGAATAAACCCTTTCTCCCTTAAGTTGGTTTTGTCAGAGTATTTTTTTTTATTCTTTATGTGTATGAATGTACATTCATACTATCTGCATGCAGATGTCTGTGCACCCGTGTCGTGCAATGCCTCGGAGGTCAGAAGAGGGCGTCAGATTCCCCTGGAACTGGAGTTAAAGACAGTTCTCAGCCGCCATGTGGGTGCTGGGGATCGAACCTGGGTCCTCTGCAAGAGCAGTCGGTACTCTTAACCGCTAGGCTATCTCTCCAGCCCAGTGTATTTTTTTAAAGAACCTTTTTTGTTGTTGTTTTGTTTTAAATTTTATTTATTATTATTATTTTTTATGTGTGTGAATGTACTGTCTGCATCTAGGTTGGTGCACCCAGGTCATGTAATGCCGTGGAGGTCAGAAGAGGGCGTCGGATTCCCCTGGAACTGGAGTTAAAGACGGTTCTCAGCCACCATGTGGGTGCTGGGGATCGAACCTGGGTCCTCTGCAAGAGCAGTCGGCGCTCTTAACCGCTGACATCTCTCCAGCCCCATTCTCTTAAATTTTTGCTATTAGTTAGGTAAATATAGTTTCTTCTTGCTTTTCTTTTTTTTTTTCTTTTTTTTCTTTTTTTTTAATTTTATTTATTTTTTATGTTTTTGAATGTACTGTCTGCATCTAGGTTGGTGCACCCGGGTCGTGTAATGCCGTGGAGGTCAGAAGAGGGCGTCAGATTCCCCAGGAACTGGAGTTAAGGACGGTTCTCAGCTGCCATGTGGGTGCTGGGGATCGAACCTGGGTCCTCTGCAAGAGCAGTCGGTGCTCTTAACCACTAGGCCATCTCTCCAGCCCTTTGTCAGAGTATTTTACCACAGCAACAGGAAAAGAAACTAAGACGGTGGTAGATGTACCTCCTTCTAGAAGTCTTGGGCTGATTTGGGCTTTTTCTCTTAGTTCTTTATTTTTATTTTATGTATATGAGTGTTTTACTCACATGTATGTAAATGCACTACATGTGTGCAGTGCCAATGGAGGCCAGAAAGGAGCGTAATAAGATAACTTAAACTGAAGTAACAGATAATTGTTAGATGCCATGTGGATGCTAGAAACAAACCCAGGTCCTCTCCAAAACAGTCAGTACTCTTTTTTTTTTTTTTGGTCTTTTTGAGACAGGGTCTTTCTGTAGCTCTGGGGTTCTGGAACTCGCTATGTAGACCAGGCTGGCCTTCAACTCACAATGATCTGCCTGCCTCTGCCTCCCAAGTGCTGGGATTAAAGGCATGCGCCACCACACCTGGCTGAACAGTCAGTACTCTTAATCACTAAACCATCTCTCTAGCCCCAATTTATTTTTATTGTCTGTGTATGAGTCTTTTGCCTGCATGTATGTATAAGTGTACCACATGTGTGCAGTGCCTGCAGAGGCCAGAGAAGGGCGTTGGATTCCCCGGAACTGGAGTTAGGATGGTTGTTTGCTGCCGTGTGGGTACTGGGAACTGAACCCAGGTCCTCTGCAAGAGCAGCTAATGCTCTTAACCACTGAGCCATCTCTCCACCCCCTGATTTGCAGACAGCAATAAGGCACATTACATTTTTGGTGGAACTGTAAGTCACTATAGCCCTCTCTGAAGGCAATTCAGTGACATCTGCAGAAATGAAGCCAGTACCTTTTCTCCATACGTTACTAGAAAATTGGCTCTGCCAAAGTGGCACCTGTGCCCATGGAGGTATGTACCAAGGTATTCACTTCTCCCTATTTACAAAAGAATTAAAAAAAAAACAAAAAAAAACCCCACTCAATCCTAGCACTTGGGAGGCAGAGGCAGGTGGATCTCTGTGAGTTCAAGGCCAGCCTGGTCTACAGAGTGAGTTCCAGGCCAGCTGGGGATACAGGCAGGGAGACCCTGTCTCAAAAAAAACAAAACAAAAACAAACAAAAAAAAAACAACACTCAAATGTCCAAGAAGATACTGGTTAAATAAATATGGCCTACTCATGCAATCGTTCAATATTAGCAGCATTAAAAAGACAAGGCGGCTGAGCGTGGAACAAAATGCAAGGTTTAAAAGTGGGTGGTGCACTATGACTCAGGAGCCAGGCATGTTTACACTTCAATACCACTGGGAGAACACATGAAAAATGTGAAAGACTGATTGTCTGTGTGGAGGAAGCATGACTTGAAAGTACTACTGAATTTTCAATCTTTGTATTTTTCTTCCTTCATTTCTTTCTTTTCTTTTGTTAAATTCAAAGATAATCTTATGGGCTGGAGAGATGGCCTAGTGGTAGGGAGCACCACCTGCTCTTGCAGAGGACCCGGGTTCGATCCCCAGCACCCACATGGCGGCTGAGAACCATCTTTAACTGCAGTTCCAGGGGAATCCGATGCCCTCTTTTGACCTCTAAGGCATTGCACGACACAGGTTCACAAACCTGCATGCAGACAGTACATTCATACACATACAAAAATAAATTAAAATTTTTTTAAATTAAAAAAAATAAAATAGGCCATTGGAAAAAAACAACAACAACAAAAAACAAAACAAAGATAATCTTATTAAAGTCTGAGAGAAAAACAATAGCATAGTCAAGCTGAAAATCCCAGCAGCCACCAAGAGGAAGGAAGCTGGAGAAAGAGGTAGAACTGTTGGGGCTGAAGAGATGGCTCAGGGGTTAAGAGTATGGGCTGCTCTTGCAGAGGACCTGGGTTCAGTTCCCAGCACCCACATGGTAAATAGCAGCCATCTTAA
>VZQC01015117.1:1049139-1080615 GCA_009823505.1 Rhizomys pruinosus
CAGCTGGGGCTATAGGGAGACCCTGTCTCAAAAAGACCAAAAAAAAAAAAAAAAACAAAAAAAAAAAACATTTAAGAGGCTCAGTCTTAAGTAGGTAGTCACAGCTGCTATGAGTTCAGAACTGTAATTGTCCTATCATACCAGGAAGACAGTGTCCACAGCATTCCACCCTATGCTTTTACTGTCTTTCTGCCCCCTCTTCCTCAATGTTCCTTGAGCCTTGGAGGGGGCGATATAGATATCTCAGTTAGTTGAGCACTAAACAGTCACTTATTCTCAGCTTTTTTTTTTTTTTGTCTTTTTGAGACAGGGTCTCCCTATAGCCCCAGCTGGCCTGGAGCTCATTATGTAGTCCAGGCTGGCCTTGAACTTATAGACGTCTGCCTGTGTCTGCATCCTGAGTGCTGGGATTAAACGTGTATGCCACCATGCACAACTATTCTCAGCATTTTGACTAGTTAGGAGTCTCTGAATCAATGCTGCCTACTGCAAAAACAAGCTTCTCTGGCCAAAGCTGATAACAACATCAATCTAGGAACATAAACCCAGTGATGTAGAAGACAGTTTGACAAGCACACTATATCCATTTAGCAAAACAGCAGCTTTCTCATTGGGGTATATGATTTCCCTAGCCATGAGCTTTTGATCAGATTTACCCTGTCTCAAAAAGACCAAAAGCAAACCTCAAAAAACAAACACACACACACACACACACACACACAAAATGTAAAAAACAAACAAACAAACAAACAAACAAACAAACAAACAAAAAACCACAATGACAACAACAAAACCCATTATACCAGACTGGGGTGTGGGTCAGTGATACAGTGCTTGCCTGACACGTTTAAAGGGCTCAGCTCGGCCGGGCGTGGTGGCGCACGCCTTTAATCCTAACACTTGGGAGGCAGAGGCAGGTGGATCTTTGTGAGTTCAAGGCCAGCCTGGTCTACAGAGTGAGTTCCAGGACAGCTGGGGCTACAGGGAGACCCTGTCTCGAAAAGACCAAAAAATAAATAAATAAAAATAAAAATAAGGGGCTCAGCTCAGATCAGGGCATCAAGCTTCACCGACTAGTTCGTCTTTGCTCTGAGTTAACTTTTCCAGGCAGGCGTGACTATTATTTCTACTTTGCAGCTGGGGAAACCAAGTTTCAGAGAAGCCAAATAACTTCCCTGAAGTCCCTGAATGAACCAACCAGAGTGCTCAAGCCCAGTACATTCATACCCCACTTGACTGTGTGAGACCCCGGCCTTTATTGAGCCTCAGTGCTTTCAATGCTTCCCACCAAAGCCTCCCACCTACCCAAGGCGTTTACCCTGCAAGTAACATGAAATAATGCACAGGAAGAACCTGGCCCTGGACACAGCCGTTCATCTAGATGTGCTACTACTCTATACCATTACAGAGCTCACACGTTGCCCCAAGGTAGGGCAAGAGGGGACTGAGGGCCCCTTCTCTCTGCTCAGCATCCGAGTTTCCTGGAAGCCCCAAGAACTTAGGGCTGGGATCTCGGAGCTGGCAAAGCCATTGGTCCAGCCTCCTTGTCCAGCCTCCTCATCCCACACACGAGCTCACACACAGATGTTTGCACAGTGAAATTTCCATCTTGGACAGGGAAAGGAATGTATACTGAGGCCTACATAGCCAGAAAAGGAATCCAGCCTGGCACCCTTCCCGGGCCCAGGCATCCCCGTGTCCTCCTGACTGGATGTCCACACCCAGTTATCCTCTAACTCCTGCAAACACTCTCTCTTGAGACGCTGACAAAACTCAAGATCCGGAGAAGAGAAGGCCTTCTCTCTTCAATCCTGCAGGATAATTCTCTGGACCGCTGCCCTCCAGCTAAAGCCTTGTTTACTGCATGCCTCTGATGGTTGGTGGGAGCTGAAGCAGTTTCCTTTAAGACCATTTGGATTGTAGGCAAACAGGACAGAGGATTATCTCTGTTATTCACTTGCCCTGCCTAGGCATAGTGATCAAGTGTCTTTAAACCTTCCTGTTTGGGGCTGGGGAGACATCTCAGAGGGTAAAGTGCTTGCCACACAAGTGTAAGGTCCTGAGTTCGAATCTCTAGAACCCATGGAAAGCTGGGAACAGTAGGTCACATCTATCATCCCAGTGCTCCTACAGCGAGGTGGGAGACAGAGATAGGACAATCTCCAGGATCTCACAAGTCAGCTACTCTGACATAGGCAGCAGCAAACAACAAAGAGACCCTGCTTCAAACATGGCGGAAGAGGGACTAGAGCAATGGCTCAGTGGCTAAGAGCACTGGCTGCTCTTCCAGAGGACCCAGTTTGGATTCCCAGAGCCCACATGGTAGTTAACAACTATCTATAACTCCAGTTCCAGGTCATCTGACACCCTCTTACGACCTTCACAGGCATTGCACAACACAGGTGCACTTAATATATTTATGCAGGCAATACATTCATACACATAAAATAATAATAAATAAAATATTTGTAAAAAGCATAGTGGAGCTGGGTGCATGCCTGTAATCCAAGCACTCAGGAGGCAGAGGCAAGCAGATCTCTGGGAGTTCAAGACCAGCCTGATCTACAGTGTGAGTTCCAGGCCAGCTGGGACTAAAGGGAGACACTGTCTCAAAAAAAAAGACAAAAACAAAAGAAAACAAAAAAAACCACACATACACACAAAAACACAACATAGTGGAAGGCAAGGAATGAAACAAAAGGTCATCTTCTGATCTCCACACACTCTCTTTCTTTCTCTCTCTCTCTCACACACACACACAGACACACACACACACACACACACACACACACACACACACACAGGAGAACAACCCTTCATGTTTCTGGAGCCTGAGGCTGCAGTCAATATGCACTCTCCTGTTTGTAGCTACACCGAGTTCAAACGTTGTCCAGTGGCACCACCCCTCACATGAGCCCTGTACTGTGCCCAAGCGGGAAGAACGGGCTCATGAGCTTAGTGACTTTGGCTTTGTTTCTTAGGGTTTTTTTTTTTTTTTCGGTCTTTTTGAGACAGGGCTCCCTGTAACCCCAGCTGGCCTAGAACTCACTATATAGTGAGAGGCTGGTGTTGAAATCACAGAGATCCACCTACCTCTGCCTCCTGGGTGCTGGGATTAAAGGCATGCACCACGCCTGGATGCAATGTTATCTTTTTATTGATGACCCTCTTTTTTTAATTTTTATTTTGTTTTATTATTTTTTTTATGTGTATGAGTGTACTGTCTACATGTAGGTTGATGTTGTGCAATGCTGCAGAGGTCAGAAGAGGGTGTAGGATTCCCCTGGAACTGGAGTTAAAGATGGTTCTTAGCCACCATGTGGGTGCCAGGAATCGAACCCAGGTCCTCTGTAAGAGCAGTCACAGTCAGTGCTCTTAATCGCTGAGCCATCTCTCCAGCTCTCTATTGATGACCCTCTTATAAACAGATCAGTGCCTGACATCAAATGAGAGGTTGACAAGATGGACGACTGACATGTTCTAATTGGTATTCTTTCCTGGCTGGTCTAAAAACTCCTTGTGTATACCAAGTTGGCCTCAAACTCACAGAGATCCACCTGCCTCTGCCTTTCTTACCTTCAAATAAAGTGTGAGCTACAGCACCAGCCTTTCTAGTTAGTGTTCTTTTTTTCAATTGTATTTATCATTTCTGTGTGTATATTACATGACGCATGTAATATATGTAATATATGTATATACATGTACGCATGGCTCACAAATGCCATGGTACACATGTGAAGGTCAGAAGACAACTTTGTGGAGATGGTTCCAAGAGATCACGTTCAGGCCACCAGACTGGCATAGCAAATGCCTCTACCCCATCCCATCTTATCCACCCCGAAACTGCTATTCTTTTACTTTCAAGGCCAACAAGTAGTCTCAAAAATAACTTTAATTTAGATTATTTATTTCAAAATTTTTGTTAGACTTTTATTATTTTTTTACTTTTTTTTTTTTTTTTGAGACAGGGTCTCCCTATAGCCCCAGCTAGCCTGGAACTCACCCTGTAGACCAGGCTGGACTCTGCTAGAATAAAGGCATGCGCCACCACACCCTACACTAAAGATGGTTCTTAGCCGCCATGTGGGTGCTGGGAATAGAACCCAGGTCCTCTGCAAGAGCAGTCAGCACTCTTAACCACTCTCCAGCCCTATTTATTTATTTTTATTTATGTGTATGAGTATTATGCCTGCATGTATGTAAGTGCACCTGTGTCATGCAATGCCTACAGAGGACAGAAGAGGGCATCGGATTCCCCTGGAACTGGAATTATGGATGGTTGTTAGTCACCATGTGGGTGTTGGGATTTGAACCCAGGTATTCTACAAAACCAGCCAGTACTCTTAACTGCTGAGCCATCTCTCCAGCCCCTTATTTATTTCAATATGTGTGTGTGTGTGTGTGTGTGTGTGTGTGTGTGTGTGTGTGTGTGTGTGTGTGTGCATGTGGAGGTAAGAGGACCTACCTTTCAAAGGAAGCCTAGAAGGCTGGGCAATGTGTAACCAGCTCAGAGTCCCTGCAAGCATCCCTTGAAAAGGTAACTCTTGGGGCTGGAGAAATGGCTCAGCAGTTAGGAGCACCGACTGCTCTTGCAGAGGACCTGTGTTTGATTCCCAGCACCCACAAAGAGGCTGAGAACGTCTTTAACTCCAGTTCCAGGGGAATCCGACATCCTCTTCTGACATCCGCAGCACTGCACTACATGGTTGCACCAACCTACATGCAGACAGTACACTCATATACATAAAACAATAAAAAAAAGTTTTTAAAAAGAAAAGGTGACTCTCGAAACTAAGAGGATAAAGCATAAGTTAGAGTGGAGAGATTTCAGGATTTTACAGATGCCAGGAACTTGGACCATTGCCAAGAAAAACCACAGGCAATGAATAAGCCAACCCAAGAGGACTGCAGACCGGAAGAATGCAGGAGTAGGGCGGCCTAGACTTGTGGTATCGATAGCGTGACACCCTGTGCCCTGCACACCAGGCATGTGGGATGGTTTTTGTTTTCCCCATGGTTTGTTCTTGTTTTGCTATGACCGTCTGTCCTCTGTGGGCATCTCCCAAATCTTCTATTTGGAATGACAATGTTAATGTGTGTCACTGAATCTTTGAAGTATATGACTTTTTTTTTATTAATTTTATTTATTTCTGTATGTGTATGAATGTACTGTCTGCATGCAAGTTTGTGCACGGCACCGGTGTCGTGCAATGCCGCGGAGGTCAGAAGAGGGTGTCGGTTCCCCTGGAACTGGAGTTTCAGACGGTTCTCGGCCGCCATGTGGGTGCTGGGGATCAAACCCGGGTCCTCTGTAAGAGCGGTCGGCACTCTTAACCGCTAGGCCATCTCTCCAGCCGGGGGGAAGTCTTTTTAAAATTTTTAAATTTTTATTTTTAAAATGCTAGTTAAATTTTATTTTAATTAATTAATTAATTAATTAATTTTTTTGTCTTTTTGAGACAGGGTCTTCCTTTAGTCCCAGCTGGCCTGGAGCTTACTCTGTAGACCAGGCTGGCCTTGAACTCACAGAGATCTGCCTGCCTCTGCCTCCCAAGTGCTAGGATTAAAGGCATGCGCCACCATGCCCGGCTTATTTTATTTTTTAAATTTATTTTCGTATGTGTATGAATGTACTGTCTGCATGTAGGTCTGTGTGTGCACCCGTGTCATGCAATACCGCAGAGGTCAGAAGATGGCGTTGGACTCCCCTGGAACTAGAGTTAAAGACGGTTCTTAGCCACCATGTGGGTGCTGGGAATCAAACCTGGGTCCTCTGCAAGAGCAGTCAGTGCTCTTAATCACTGAGCCATCTCTCCAGCCCCCTTAAATTTTTTTTATTTTAAACAGATAAATAAATAAATAAATAAATAAATAAACCAAGTTCAACAGCCTCCAACCCCTAATACTAATTTAGGAAAAACAACAACAACAAACAAACAAACAAACAAACAAAAAAACCCAAGTTCAACAGCCTCCAACCCCTAATACTAATTTAGAAAAAAATAAAATAAAATAAAATAAAAAATAAAGAGACTCAGAGCTAAGAATATGCCTTGAGTCTCAGGAGAAGACTTTGAACTTGAACCCATGTTGGAAGTCCTAAGACTTTGTAGACCCTGGGAGATGGGCTAAATGTCCTTTGTTTTGTGAGTTGCACATAACCCTTTAGGGTCAGGGATGGGGTGTTATAGTTTAAATATGAAATGGGCCAGACATGGTGGCACACGCCTTTAATCACAACACTCTAGAGACAGAGGCAGGTGAATCTCTGTGAGTTTGAGGCCAGCCTGGTCTACATAGTGAGTTCCAGAAAGGCTGGGGCTACAGGGAGATCCTGTCTCAAAAAAGACATAAATAATAAATAAATAAATAAATAAATAAATAAATAAATAAATAAATAAATAAATAAAAAAGAGATGGACCCCTGTTGTGTGTGGCTGTTTCTTGCTACCTGAAATACTCCCTTACTGGGAGGAGCACTAATGACTCCAGAAGTAACCTCGAGAAGTAAAAGCTGCTCACAGGTTGAGGAAGTAAACAAAACTTTCATTAGTTCAGGAAGCTCCTGATTTGAAGATTCATAGGAGAATTTCCAGCCACTGAAGTGCAAGTTGTGAAGGCAGTTTTCAAGAGTTTTCACCCCCCACTAGGCTGGGCTTTTAAGTGGTGTTCGTGCCTTTGAATCACTTCTCCTCCTAAAAACATTTTTCACCCATATCCCTGTGAGTAACTCCAAAACTTACTGTTTCATGAAGCTAGATTCTGGTAGAATTGGTTCTTTGGTCTGTCACACTATCCGAGATGAAAAGATATTAAGCAGAAATCATAAATGAAGGCTTAGAGAGATGGCACAGGGTTAGCTCCCAACCACCAAAATGCAGGCTCCAGGTCATCTGACACCCCCTTCTGGCCTCCACAGGCATTGCACTCATGTGCATGTACCTACACACAGACACACAGACAAACATATAATTAAAAATAAAAATTGGGCCAGGCATGGTGGTGCACGCCTTTAATCCTAGCACTCGGGAGGCAGAGGCAGGTGAATCTTTGTGAGTTCAAGGCCAGCCTGGTCTACAGAGTGAGGTCCAGGACAGCTGGGGCTACAGGAAGACCTTGTCTCAAAAAGACCAAAATAAATAAATAATTAATTAATTAACTAATTAATTAATTAAAAATTGGTGATGCACTTGGGAGGCGGAGGCAGGCGGATCTTTGTGAGTTCAAGGCCAGCCTGGTCTACAGAGTGAGTTCCAGGACAGCTGGGGCTACAGGGAGACCCTGTCTCAAAAAAAAAAAAAAAAAAAAAAAATTGGGTCGGCTCAGTGGCACACACCTTTAATACTAGCACTTGGGAGACAGAGGCAGGCAGATCTCTGTGAGTTCAAGGCCAGCCTGGTCTACAGAGTGAGTTCCAGGCCAGCTGAGACCCTGTCTCAAAAAGACAAAAAAAAAAAAGATTTTTTAATTAAAAAAAAAAAAATTGGCCAGGCGTGGTGGTGCATACCTTTAATCCTAGTACTAGGGAGGCATAGGTGGATGAATCTCTGTGAATTCGAAGCCAACCTGATCTCTACATAGCGAGTTCCAGGCCAGCTGGGGCTACAGGAAGACCCTTTCTCAAAAAAGACCAAAAAAAAAAAAAAATCACCAAATGAATTTTGGCTTGAGATTAGGACAGAATTTCCATCAACTTCTGAAATGGCTCTAAACACATTTCTGCTATTTTTTATTTTTTTCACTACATATTTATACAAAGCACAATCTCTTTGTGAGTTCAAGGCCAGCCTGGTCTACAGAGTGAGTTCCAGGACAGCTGGGGCCACAGGGAGACCCTGTCTCAAAAAAGACCAAAAAAATAAAAAATAAAAACAACAACAACAAAAAAGCACAATCTCAGCACTGATGATGGTAAAATCAAAAGATCAGTCAACTGAAAAATTCAGAAGATGCTTTCCATCCTTCAGTGTCACAAACTCAGCCAAGATTTCATCTTCATGTAAAAATCCACACATGAACCATGTTAGTTACTTCCTATTGTTGTGATGTACACCATGACCCAAGTCCAACTTTGGAAAAGGTTTATTTGGTTTGTGGCTCAGAGTCTGTCATCAAGGGAAGCCAAGGCAGGGACGTAAGGCAGGAATCTGGAGACAGGAACAGAAGCGTGGACTACGGATGAATGCTGCTTCCTCGTTTGCTCCTCTGGTCTGTGCTCAGCCTATTTGTGTGTGTGTGTGTGTGTGTGTTTTTCCTTTTTTTTTTTTTTTGGTGTTTTTGAGACAGGGTCTCCCTTTAGTCCCAGCTGGCCTGGAGCTCACTCTGTAGACCAGGCTGGTAGAGGCTAAATTTCTAACCCATAAGTAGAGTATTTGTGTTGGCTCAGCCCTCAGGACAGAAAAAAAGTAGTTAACTATATGTGGAAAAATTGACACAAAAATCTACACATTCAGTAGAAATGCAATGTTTTTGTTTTGTTTGTCTTGGTTTTGAGACAGGTCTCACTATACAGCCCAGGCTATTCCGGAAAGCACTGTGTCTCCCAGGCTGGCCTTAAGCTTGCTACAATTCTCGTGTCTCTGCCTCCCAAGTGCTAGGATTACACATGAGCCACCAAACCTTAGACAGTTGTGTGTGTATGTGTGTGTGTGTGTGTGTGTGTGTGTGTGTGTGTGTGAATATGTTCCACCTGTGCTTGGTTGAATCAGAATTGGGGAACCTATGGATAAAAACAACCAACAAGGACTAGAAAGAGAGATGGCTTAGTGGTTCAGAGCACCAGACAACCTCCAAAAGACCCATGTTTTGATCTCAGCACCCACGTGGTGGCTAACACCTGTTCTTAACTCCAGTTCCAGGGGATGTGACATCACCTTTTGGCCTTTGTGGGCACCAGGCACATATGTGGTGCACTGACACACATACACATAAAATAAAAAAATATTAAGTAAAATCTTTGCCAGATGTCGTGGTGCACATGTTTAATCCTGGCACTCCAGAGGCAGAAGCAGGTGGATCTCTAAGAGGCCAGCCTAGTCTACATAGTGAGTTCCAAGCCAACCAGTACCAGCTGGGGCTGGGGAGACCCTGCCTAAAACAAAATAAAACAAAACAAAAATAGCTCCCTACCTTTGTCTGTGACCTGGCCAACTTCCCACCAGTAGAAGGGCTCATAGTGCCCCCTACCGTCAGCACCTGTTCACCACACCCCATTTCGGAGCTGTGATAAGGAGGCAGCATTAATGGCCTGTTTTTTGTTGTTGTTGTTGTTGTTGTCGTTTTGTTTTGTTTTGTTTTGTTGGCCTTTTCGAGACAGGGTCTCCATGTAGCCCCAGCTGTCCTGGAACTCGCTCTGTAGACCAGGCTGGCTTTGAACTCACAAAGATCCGCCTGCCTCTGCCTCCCAAGGCCTAGGAGGCATGCACCACCACGCCTGGCAATGGCCTGTTTATAACCCTCCTGGGCTGTCATGGTTCCTCCAGCCCCTGACCCTCTACATCTCACCCTGGCTTTCCACGCTTTCACACTCATCTCACCTGAAGCCATCTGACAAAGGGATACAATTCCACTGGAACTTCAGGGGAGTTAATGTAGCCAGAAACTGTTAGGGCTCTGACCCAGCCTCAAGACAGTATCCAGCATCCATTCCTGCTGATGCCACATGAAAGCAGAAGGTGCTAGTCAACCTGGATTTGGCCTTGAGATTCCAGCTTCTGCACTGCCTCCCCCTGCAAATCCACTGGCCCGCTTTGCCAGCGAATAGATAGTTTTTGGTGTATAGGCCAATCTGACTTTTGACTTCTAACATCTTGTTCTATAACATAGTTCAGTGTGTCCATCATGGCTCTTGATCTTTAACCAATCACCTCTATAAACTAGGCCCTGTCCCTTAGGCATAGCCAGTGTCCTGCAAGTGCCCAGTTCTAGTCCCAGAGTTCTTTTCCACCATCCTCAAGTGGGTGACCAACCCCATAAGTTCTAGACTCATTTTTTGAACCTGCCTTCCATTATCTATCCTATTTTTTTGATTTTTTTTATTTCTTATGTGTATGAATGTACTGGGTGCATGTAGGTTGGTGCACCAGGGTTGTGCAATGCTGCAGAGGTCAGAAGAGGGTGTCGAATTCCCTTGGAACTGGAGTTAAAGATGGTTCTTAGCCACCATGTGGGTGCTGGGGATAGAACCCAGGTCCTCTTCAAGAGCAGTCGGTAGTCTTAACAGCTGAGACATCTCTCCATTATCCATCCTATTGAACTGTGCTGTTCCCTGTTAATATCCAAGGACCATCCTGCTCCCAGTCTTCACTTGACTCAAAAAGCAGTATACTCAGGGACTTTCAACAGATCACGATCAACATTTTGGACAGGAGACTTCTTCATTCCTTAGTACTCTTCTACTATTTAAAAACATTTAGCATTCCTGCTTCAACCCACAAAATGCCATCAATGCCCCAAGTTAATGAGATGATCAAAGGAAAAATAAATCGGCCCTTACATTTGCATTGGCCCAGGAGAGAGCATGACTGCTGTGAGTGAGTACAGACCAGAGCCAGAAGTTATAAATACAAGGTAGTCCTAAAAACACTTCAATGGCTGAACGTGGTGATGCACACCTTCAATCCCAGCACCAAGGAGGCAGAGACAGGCGATCTCTGTGAGTTCAAGGCCAGCCTAGTCTACATTTCTAATTCAAGACCAGATGGGCTACATAGTAAGATCCTGTCTCAAAAACCAAATAGGGGCTAGAAAGATGGCTCAGCAGTTAAGAGCACTGTCAGCCAGGTGTAGCGGTGCACGCCTTTAATCCTAGCACTTGGAAGCAGAGGCAGGCAGATCTTTGTGAGTTCAAGGCCAGCCTGGTCTACAGAGCAAATTCCAGGACAGCTGGGGCTACAGGGAGACCCTGACTCAAAAAGACAAAAAAAAAAATCACTGTCTGTTCTGTTGTTCCAGAGTACCAGGGATCAATTCTCAAATGGTGGCTAACAACCATTCATAATTCCAGTTCCAAGGGATCCAACACCCTCTTCTGGCCTCTGCAGGTTTTGCAGAACATGGGTACACTTACATACATGCAGGCAAAACATTCATACTCATTAGATAAAAACTAATTTTTTTATTTTTGTCTTTTTGAGACAGAGTCTCTCTGTAGTCCCAGCTACCCTGGGACTCCATATGTAGACCAGGCTGGCCTTAAACTCACAGGGGTTCACCTGCCTCTGCCTCCTGAGTGCTGGGATTAAAGTCATGCACCACCACAACCAGTTAACTTTTTTAATTAAAAAAAAATACTTGGGGCTGGAGAGATGCCTCAGCGGTTAAGAGTACCGACTGCTCTTGCAGAGGACCCAGGTTCAATTCCCAGCACCCACATGGCGGCTGAGAACTGTCTTTGGCTCCAGTTCCAGGGGAGTGAGACGGCCTCTGCAGCATTGCATGACATGGATGCACCAACCTACATGCAGACACTCATACACATAAAAAATAATCAGTACATTCATACACATACAGAAATAAATAAAATTAATTAAAAAAATTAAAAAAAAATAATAATAATAGGGGCGTCATCTTTTGTGGTATGTCAGTAGAAGTGGAAACAGGGCCACTCTCACTCTATCAACAAAAAACCTACCACGTAGGCCAAGGAAAGGCCCAGCATCACTTGTGGTCATGTGTCTAATAGATTTTGCACTAAAGACAGATCTTGCAGATTCTGTTCATATTTAGCTTAGGGACTTAGAAAGTGTTAGGTTCGGCTGGTGGGGAGACCCAGTGCAGGGAGGAGAAAATGTCAGGACTTTGATAAAATGGAGGTCGGGTTTATTTTAGGCATGGTGCTGGCCTGCCCGAGTCGGTATTAGGATGATCAGCAGCAGGATGTCCTGAAATGGCAGTTTTTATACCCAAGCATACAAGGAAATGGGGGGCGAGAAGATAGGGGAATGGGTGTAGGGAGGTCTGTGTCTGGTATCAGAAGGAGCATCTTGAAAGACACTGGGATCTGTGCCTGGTATCAGTAGCACCATCTCCGGAGAGACTGAGGCCTGGTTCTGCTCTCCAGGGAGGTAGGATTGCAGGATGCTGAAGGAACTTTTCCCAGGTTTCAGGAGCGCAGTCCAGGATAATGAGTTCTCAGAACTTCTGCTTCAGCTTGGCCTCCTGAAATCCCTGACTTAGGTGGGCTACAACCTGTTAGGTCTGGGCTTCCCAGAATTCCAAGGGACACACGGATGTCCACTTCCTCCAGAGGCTGTCAATCTTCTAACCTCTTCCCCTGTACCTGAGGTCCCACCCCATGGCTATAAATGGGTGGACTCAGGAGGCAGAGGCAGGCAGGATCTTTGGGAGTTCAAGAACAGCCTATTATACAGATATTCTACAAAGTGAGTTCCAGGGCAGCTGGGCTACAGGGATTGAGCCCTGTCTGAAAAGACCAGAAAAAAAAAAAAAAAAAAAAATTACATACATCCAACATAAAATGGCACAGAATATACATTCCCATTCCAAAAAGAGAGAAATGGGGGCACAGTGAGGAAATACCAGCAAAAACAAAATAAAAAAATCAGGCAAAAATCAATCCTTAGGCTCGCAGTTCATGCCCAAGACTTTGAGTTCCAAGGGCTTGAGATGGGTTCTCCCGTAGCCCCAGCTGTCTGGAACTCACTCTGTAACCAGGCTGGCTAGACTCACAAAGATCCACCTGTCTTCGTGCCTCACAAAGAGACGTTCTGTTAGCCACCTCGGGTGCTAGAATCAAACCCAAGTCCTCTGCAAGGCCGTCAGTGCTCTTAAAAACGTAAGGCCATCTCTCCCCCAAAAGCATGACCCTTAAAAAAAAAAAATACTAATCCGGGTGTGGTGGGGCAGCCTTAATCCCAATTCAGGAGCAGAGGCAGGGATCTCTGTGAGTTCAAGGCCAGCTGTCTATAGTGAGTTCCAGGACGCTGGGGCTACAGGGAGACCCGGTCTCAAAAAAAAAAAAAAAAAAAAGCATCAAAAAGAAACAAATACTATTTTACACTAGTGTGTGTGTGTGTGTGTGTGTGTTAGTAGGTCTTCACACTTGCCAGACAAGTAAGCACTCTACCACTGAGCTATATCTTCACCACAAGAAAGAAGAAAGACACGAAGCTTGCCATGAGTGGTATTGCGCACCTGTACTCGGGAAGTGGAGGCGAGAGGATTAGGGATTCAAAGCCAGTCTTGGCTAGATGTTAAATTTGAAGCCTGCATAGGATACATGAGTCTCTGTCTCAAAAAGGCAACAAGGAAGCAGACGGGTTTGTTTTCTTTTCTTTTTTTTTTTTTTTTTTTTGAGACAGGGTCTCCCCATAAGTTCCAGCTGTCTCTGGAACTCACCTTAGACCGGCTGGCCTTGAAACTCACAGAGATCTGCCTGCCCTCTGCCTCCTAGTGCTGGGATTAAGGTGTGCACACACGCCCAGCCTCAATTCACTCTTTTTTTTTTTTTTTTGGTCTTTTGAGACAGGGTTTTGAGAACAAGGGTTTCCTGTAGTTCCCCCATCTGTCCGGGAACTCACCTATAGACCCAGGCTGGCCTTGAACTCACAAAGATCCACTGGTCTCTGCCTCCTGAGTGGCGAGGAATTGAAAGCAGGTGCCAAGCCAACACCACCTGGCATCAATTCAATTTTTAAGTTTATGTATTTATTTTTATTTATTTATTTATTATTTTATTGTATTGTTTATTCTTTTTTTTTTGTACTGAGGGAGATAGCGGGAACACAGTTCCCCACTTCCACAAATTATGCAGTCAAGTTTTCCCTTCCCGCATTTGGGTAAATTGCAGGGTCAGCACATCCCAATTGCAATGGATGAGCCTTGCCTTGGGAAAACCACCTTCACGTCATGGTTATCTCTCCTGCCAGGTATTATAATTCAACTTTTTAAACAAGCATACTAGTCAGTGGACATTACTATAGTAACAAGGTTATGTAACTGTGACCTCTGCTTAATTCCAGAACCTTTTTTTTGTTTTTTTTGTTTTGGTCGTTTTGAGAAGGTCTTGACTGTAGCCTCAGCTGTCCTGGAATAACGTGTATGTAGAACAGGCTGGCCCTGAAACTCACAGAGATCTGCCTGCCCTCTCTGCGTCCCTAGTGCTGGAATTTCAGATGTGTACCACCACCGTGGTGAACTTATCTTTAACTATGCCTTTTACGGTTATTAGCCTCAGATCTCTCCAGCCCCTATCTTACTATTCTTATAGAAAACTATTCAGTAGCATTTAGTATATAGGCTTCCCCCCCGTTTTTTAATTTTAAATTTTTTTGTTTAATTTTTTATTTATGTTTTGCGTTTTACTGTGCTGCATGTCGGTCTGTGCACCGTGTCGCAATGCTCGGAGGTCGAAGAGGTTGTCAGGATTCCCCTGGACTGGAGTTCTTAATTTGAGTTACACGTTCTCAGCGGCCATGTGGTGCTGGGGATCAAACCCGTCCTCTGCAAGAGCATTCGGTGCTCTAAACCGCAGGCCATCTCTCCAGCCCCAATCGTTTTATTTTTTATGGTTATGAGTGTACTGTCCTGCATGTAGGGGGTTATTGTGCAAAAAGAGCCTGTGTTGTGCAATGCGGCTGAGGTCAGAAGAGGCATCGGAGTTCCCCAGGAACTGGAGTTAAAGAGGGTTCTTAGCCCGCCATGTGGGTGCTGGACTTCAACCTGGTCCGTCGCTAAAGCCAGTTGGTGCCCTTAAACCACCGAGCCATCTCTCCCCCCCCTGTAAGCACTATATATACATGTATCAATTTCTATGAGATCTAGGACAGCCTTTTCTACACAGTGGCTACGGGAGACCTGACTCAAAAAACAAACAAAAGAGGAAAGAAGAAGAGAGAGGAGGGGAGAGAGAAGGAAAAAAAAAAAAAAAAAAAAAAAAAAAAAAAAAAAAGGAAGAAAGAAAAGAGAAAAAAAAGCAAACAGGAAAAAGAAAATGTCCTGGGGCTGTAGCTCTGTGAGTAGAGTGCTTTACAGGTATGCAGGAAGTCCTGGATCGCGATTCTCTAGCACCAAATTAACTAGGAGTGGTGGCACATGACTTAGTCCAAGCAACAGGATGTAGAGGCAGTAGTTTCAGAAGTTCAAGGCCATTAATACCAAGTTGAAGGGCAGATTTAAAAAGGAGGAGAATGCACCGGGTGTGGTGGCGCACGCCTTTATCCTAGCGACTTGGGAGGCAGAGGCAGGTGGATCTCTGATGAGTTCAAGGCCAGCNAAGAATGCAGGAGTAGGGCGGCCTAGACTTGTGGTATCGATAGCGTGACACCCTGTGCCCTGCACACCAGGCATGTGGGATGGTTTTTGTTTTCCCCATGGTTTGTTCTTGTTTTGCTATGACCGTCTGTCCTCTGTGGGCACTCCCAATCTTCTACTTTGGAATGACAATGTTAATGTGTTGTCACTGAATCTTTGAAGTATATGACCTTTTTTTTTATAATTTTATTTTATTTCTGTATGGATGATTGAATGTACTCGTCTGCATGCAAAGTTGTGCCGACCGTGTCGTGCACAAGCCGCGGATGTGTCAGAAGAGGGTGTCGGTTCCCCTGCGAAAACTGGAGTTTCAGACGGTTCTCGGCCGCCATCATGGGGTGCTGGGGATCAAACCCGGGTTCCTCGTAAGAGCGGTCGGCACTCTTAACGCTAGGCCATATCTCCAGCCCTGAGTATATGACTTTTAAATTTTTAAATTTTTATTTTTAAAATGCTAGTTAAATTTTATTTAATTTAATTATATTAATTAATTAATTTTTTGTCTTTGAGGACAGGGTCTTTCCTTTAGTCCCAGCTGGCCTGGAGCTTACTCTGTAGACCAGGCTGGCCCTTGAACATCACAGAGATTGGCCTGCCTCTGCTCCCAAGTTGCTAGGATTTAAAGATGCGCCACCATGCCCGGCTTATTTTATTTTTTTTAATTATTTTCAGTATTTGGTATGAATGTATGTCTGCATGTAGGTCTGTGTGTTGCACCGTGTCATGCAATACCGCAGGGTCCGAAGAAGGCGTTGGACTCCCCTGGAACTAGAGTTAAAACGCTGGTTCTTAGCCACCATGTGGGTCTGGGAATCAAAAACCTGGGTCCTCTGCAAGAGAGCAGTCAGTGCTCTAATCACGAGCCATCTCTCCAGCCCCCTAAAATTTTTTTTTATTTTAATTAAACAGATAACTAAATAAAAAATAAATAACATAAAAAAGTCAACAGCCTTCCAACCCCTTACTACTAATTGTTTATGGAAAAACAACAACATACAAACAACAAACAAACAAACAAAAAAAACCAAGGTCACAACAGCCTCCAACCCCTAATACTAATTTAGAAAAAAATAAAATATAAACTAAATAAAAAATAAAGAGGACTCAGCAGCTAAGAATATGCCTTGAGTCTCAGGAGAAGACTTTGAACTTGAACCCATGTTGGAAGTCCTAAGACTTTGTAGACCCTGGGAGATGGGCTAAATGTCCTTTGTTTTGTGAGTTGCACATAACCCTTTAGGGTCAGGGATGGGGTGTTATAGTTTAAATATGAAATGGTGAGCCAGAACATGTGGCCCACGCCTTTTATCACCAACACTCTAGAGACAGAGCAGGGACATCTCTGAGTTTGAGGGGCCATGCTGGTTCTACATATGAGTTCCAGATAAGCCGCTGGGCTACAGGGAGATCCTGTCTCAAAAAAGACAAAATAATAAAAATACATAAATAACTAAATAAATAAATAAATAAATAAACTAAGATACATAAAAAAGAGGGACCCCCTGTTGTGTGTGGCTGTTCTTGCTACCTGAAATACTCCCTTACTGGGAGGAGCACTAATGACTCCAGAAGTAACCTCGAGAAGTAAAAGCTGCTCACAGGTTGAGGAAGTAAACAAAACTTTCATTAGTTCAGGAAGCTCCTGATTTGAAGATTCATAGGAGAATTTCCAGCCACTGAAGTGCAAGTTGTGAAGGCAGTTTTCAAGAGTTTTCACCCCCCACTAGGCTGGGCTTTTAAGTGGTGTTCGTGCCTTTGAATCACTTCTCCTCCTAAAAACATTTTTCACCCATATCCCTGTGAGTAACTCCAAAACTTCCTTTTTATGAAGCTAGATTCTGGTTAGAATTGGTCTCTTGGTCTGTCACACTACTCCGAGATGAAAAGATATTAACGCAGAAATCATAAAATTGAAGGCTTAGAGAGATGGCACAGTGGTTAGCTCCCAACCACCAAAATGCAGGCTCCTAGGTCATCTGACACCCCCTTCCTGGCCTCCCACAGGCATTGCACTCATGTGTCATGTACCTGACACACCAGGACACACCCCCCAGTGTGAAAAAAAACCAAACATATAATAAAAAAAAAAAAAAAAAAGGGAGATGGTGGTGCACGCCTTTAAATCTAGCACTTGGAGCCGAGGGCAGGTGAAATCTTGTGCGTTCAAGGCCAGCCTGGTCTACAGGGTGAGTCCAGGAACAGTGGGGCTACAGGAAGACCTTGTCTCAAAAAGACCAAAAATAATAAATAATTAATTAATTAACTATTAATTAATTCAAAAATTGGTTGATGCATTGTGGAGGCGAGGGCAGGCGGGATCTTTGTGAGTTCAAGGCCAACTGGTCTACAGAGTGAGTTCCAGGACAAGGTGGGGTTACAGGGAGACCCTGTCTCAAAAAAAAAAGACCAAAAAAAAAAAAAATTGGGTCGTCAGTGTTTTTTTTCACTAACTTTCATTTTTTACTAGCACTTGGAGAGACGAGGCAGGCAGATCTCCCTTGTGAGTTACAAGGCACATGGTCTCCAGAGGTGGTTCCAGGGCCTACTGAGACCCTGTCTCAAAAAGACAAAAAAAAAAAAAGATTTTTTAATTAAAAAAAAAAAAATGGCACCAGCGTGGTGTGAACTACCTTATCTCTTTAGTACTAGGGAGGCATAGGTGGATGAATCTCTGTGAATTCAAAGCCAACCTGATCTCTACATAGCTGGTTCCAGGCCAAGCTGGGGCTACCAGGAAGACCCTTTCTCAAAAAAAAGACAAAAAAAAAAAAAATCCACCAATGAATTTTGGCTTGAGATTAGGGACAGATTTCCATCAACTTCTGAAATGGCTCTAAACACATTTTCTGCTATTTTTTATTTTTTCACTACATATTTACAAATGCAGCACTCTTTTGTGAGTTCAAGGCCAGCCTGGTCTACAGAGTGAGTTCCAGGACAGTCTGGGGGCCACAGGGAGACCCTGTCTCACAAAAGACCAAAAAAATAAAATATAAAAAAACAAACACAACAAAAAAAGCACAATCTCAGCACTGATGATGGTAAAATCAAAAGATCAGTCAACTGAAAAATTCAGAAGATGCTTTCCATCCTTCAGTGTCACAAACTCAGCCAAGATTTCATCTTCATGTAAAAATCCACACATGAACCATGTTAGTTACTTCCTATTGTTGTGATGCACACCATGACCCAAGTCCAACTTTGGAAAAGGTTTATTTGGTTGTGGCTCAGAGTCTGTCATCAAGGGGAAATGCCAAGGCAGGGACTAAGGCCAGGAATCTGGAGACAGAACAGAAGCGTTGGGACACGGATGAATGCGCTCCCGTTCTTCCTCTGGTCTGCGCTAGCCTTATTTGGTGTGTGTGTGGTGTGTTGTGTGTGTTGTGTGGTGTGTGTGGGCTGTTTGGACAGGTCTCCCTGAAGCCCAAGCTGTCCTGCCGAACTCGCCTTGTCAGACCAGGCTGGCCTTGAAAATCACAGAGCATTGCTGCCTCTGCTCTCAAGTGCTGGGATTACAGGTGTGCTGCCACCACACCTGGCTTGAGGCTAAATTTTCTTCTTTTTTTTTTTTTTTGGTGTTTTGAGACAGGGTCTCCCTTTAGTCCCAGCTGGCCTGGGCATCACTCTGTAGGACCAGGCTGTAGAGGCTAAATTTCTAACCCATAAGTAGAGTATTTGTGTTGGCTCAGCCCTCAGGACAGAAAAAAAGTAGTTAACTATATGTGGAAAAATTGACACAAAAATCTACACATTCAGTAGAAATGCAATGTTTTTGTTTTGTTTTCTTGGTTTGAGACAGGTCTCACTCTTACAGCCCAGGCTATTCGGAACGCACTGTGTCTCCCAGGCTGCCTTAGCTTGCCTACAATTTCGTGTCTCTTGCCTCCAAGTGCTAGGATTAACATGAGCCCACCAAACCTTAGACAGTTGTGTGTGTAGTGTGTGTGTGTGTGTGTGTGTGTGTGTGTGGTGTGTGAATATGTTTCACCTGTGCTAGGTTGAATCAGAATGGGGACATCCTTATGGATAAAAAAACAACCAAACAGGACTAGAAAGAGCGTATGGCGTAGTGGTTCAGATCATCCAGACAACCCAAACGACCCAGTTTTGATCTCAGCACCCACGTGGTGCGCTAACACTCTGTTCTAAATCCAGTTCCAGGGGATTGTGACATCCCTTTTGGCTTTGTGGAGCACCAGGCAACATATGTGGTGCACTGACACCATAACACATAAAATAAAAAAAATATTAACGGTAAAATATCTTTGCCCAGATGTGTGCGTGCAATGTTTTATCCTGCGCACTCCAGAGTGCGAAGAAAGGCAGGCTGATCTCTAAGAGGCCCAGCCTGTCTACATCGTGAGTTCCATAGCCAACCAGTACCAGTGGGCTGTGGGCGGACCCTGCCTAAAACAAAATCAAAACAAAAACAAAAATAAGCTCCCTACCTTTGTCTGTGCACCTGTGCCAACTTCCCCACCAGTAGAAGGGCTCATAGTGCCCCCTACCGTCAGCACCTGTTCACCCCACCCCATTTCGGAGCTTTGTGATAAGGCAGGCAGCATTATATGCCGTTCTTTTGTTGTTGTTGTTTGTTGTTGTCGTTTTGTTTTGTGGCCTTTTCGAGACAGGGTCTCACTGTAGCCCCAGTGTCCTGGGAACTGCTCTGTAGACCAGGCTGGCTTTGAACTCACAAAGATCCGCCTGCTCTGCCCTCCCAAGGCCTAGGAGGCATGCACCACCACGGCTGGCAATGGCTGTTCTATAACCCTCCTGGGCTTCTGTCATGGTTCCTCCAGCCCCTGACCCTCTACATCTCACCCTGGCTTTCCACGCTTTCACACTCATCTCACCTGAAGCCATCTGACAAAGGGATACAATTCCACTGGAACTTCAGGGGAGTTAATGTAGCCAGAAACTGTTAGGGCTCTGACCCAGCCTCAAGACAGTATCCAGCATCCATTCCTGCTGATGCCACATGAAAGCAGGTGCTAGTCAACCTGGATTTGGCCTTGAGATTCCAGCTTCTGCACTGCCTCCCCCTGCAAATCCACTGGCCCGCTTTGCCAGCGAATAGATAGTTTTTGGTGTATAGGCCAATCTGACTTTTGACTTCTAACATCTTGTTCTATAACATAGTTCAGTGTGTCCATCATGGCTCTTGATCTTTAACCAATCACCTCTATAAACTAGGCCCTGTCCCTTAGGCATAGCCAGTGTCCTGCAAGTGCCCAGTTCTAGTCCCAGAGTTCTTTTCCACCATCCTCAAGTGGGTGACCAACCCCATAAGTTCTAGACTCATTTTTTGAACCTGCCTTCCATTATCTATCCTATTTTTTTTTTTTTTTTGTCTTTTTAAGACAGGGTCTCCACTGTAGCCCCAGCGTCCCTGGAAACTCACTTGTAGACCAGGCTGGCCTGTGAACTCAAGAGATCCGCCTGCTGCTGCCTCCCAAGTGCTGGATAAAGGCGTGCGCCACCCGCCCGGCTTTTTTTATTATTTTTATTTTAAGATTTTTTTTTATTCTTATGGCTATGATGTATCTGGGGTGCATGAGGTTGGTATGCTGCACCAGGGTTGTGCAAGTGCCACGAGTGTCAGAAGGTGTGGAGTCGAATCCCCTTGAACTGGAGTAAAGACGATGGTTCTTAGCCACATGTGGGTGCTGGGGATAGAACCCAGGTCCTCTTCAAGAGCAGTCGGTAGTCTTAACAGCTGAGAACATCTCTCCATTATCCATCCTATTGACTGTGCTGTTCCCTGTTAATATCCAAGGACCATCCTGCTCCCAGTCTTCACTTGACTCAAAAAGCAGTATACTCAGGGACTTTCAACAGATCACGATCAACATTTTGGACAGGAGACTTCTTCATTCCTTAGTACTCTTCTACTATTTAAAAACATTTAGCATTCCTGCTTCAACCCACAAAATGCCATCAATGCCCCAAGTTAATGAGATGATCAAAGGAAAAATAAATCGGCCCTTACATTTGCATTGGCCCAGGAGAGAGCATGACTGCTGTGAGTGAGTACAGACCAGAGCCAGAAGTTATAAATACAAGGTAGTCCTAAAAACACTTCAATGGCTGACGTGGTGATTGCACACCTTCAATCCCGCGCACCAAGGAGGCAGAGACAGGGATCTTGTGGTTCAAGGCCAGCCTAGTCTACATTTCTAATTCAAGACCAGATGGGCTACATAGTAAGATCCTGTCTCAAAAAAAAAGGGTAGAAAAAAAAAGGTCAGCAGTTAAGAGACTGCAGCAGGTGTGGGTGCACGCCTTTAATCCTAGCACTTGAAGGCAGAGGCAGGCAGATCTTTGTGAGTTCAAGGCCAGCCTGGTCTACAGAGCAAATTCAGGACCGATGGGGTACAGGGACCCTGACTCAAAAAGAAAAAAAAAAAAAAAAAATCACTGTCTGTTCTGTTGTTCCAGAGTACCAGGGATCAATTCTCAAATGGTGGCTAACAAACATTCATAATTCCAGTTCCAAGGATCCAAACACCCTCTTCTGGCCTCTGCAGGTTTTGCAGACACATGGGTACACTACATACATGCAGGCAAAACATTCATACTCATTAGATAAAAACTAATTTTTTTATTTTTGTCGTTTTTGAGACAGAATTCTCTCTGTAGCTCAGCTACCCTCTGGACTCCATATGTAGACCAGCTGGCCTTAACTCACAGGGTTCCTGCCTCTGCCTCCTGAGTGCTGGGATTAAAGTCATGCACCCCACACCAGTTAACATTTTAATTAAAAAAAATATTTGGGGCTGGAGGATGCCTCAGCGGTTAAGAGTCGACTGCTCTTTACAGAGGACCCAGGTTCAATTCCCCACACCCACATGGCGGCTGAGAACTGTCTTGTAACTATGATTCCAGGGGAATGGTGTCTTCTGACCTCTGCAGTTGCACGACAGGGGCACCAACCTACATGCAGACACTCATACACATAAAATAAATCAGTACATTCATACACATACAGAAGTAAATAAAATTAATTAAAAAAATTAAAAAAAAATAATAATCATAGGGGCGTCATCTTTTGTGGTATGTCAGTAGAAGTGGAAACAGGGCCACTCTCACTCTATCAACAAAAAACCTACCACGTAGGCCAAGGAAAGGCCCAGCATCACTTGTGGTCATGTGTCTAATAGATTTTGCACTAAAGACAGATCTTGCAGATTCTGTTCATATTTAGCTTAGGGACTTAGAAAGTGTTAGGTTCGGCTGGTGGGGAGACCCGTGACGGGAGGAAGAAATGTCAGGACTTTGATAAATGGAGGTGGGTTTATTTTAGGCATGGTGCTGGCCTGCCCGAGTCGGTATTAGGATGATCAGCAGCAGGATGTCCTGAAATGGCAGTTTTTATACCCAAGCCTACAAGGAAGTGGGGGGCAGGGAGATTGGGGAATGGGCATAGGGGTCTGTGTCTGGTATCAGAAGGAGCATCTTGAAAGACACTGGGATCTGTGCCTGGTATCAGTAGACCATCTCCGGAGAGGCTGAGGCCTGGTTCTGCTCTCCAGGGAGGTAGGATTGCAGGATGCTGAAGGAACTTTTCCCAGGTTTCAGGAGCCAGTCCAGGTAATGAGTTCTCAGAACTTCTGCTTCAGCTTGGCCTGAAAATCCCTGACTTAGGTGGGCTACAAACCTGTTAGGTCCGGGCTTCCCAGAATTCAAGGCACACGGATGTCCACTTCCTCCAGAGGCTGTCAATCTTCTAACCTCTTCCCCTGTACCCGAAGCCCACCCCATGGCCTCTATAAATGGGTGGCCCCAGCCTCCATCCTGCACCTGCCCGTGGGCCCCATCGCCGTCTTGCCCGCGCTCCTGCTCTGCTCCCCTACATGCCAGCAGGTGGCCCGCTCTGCAAGTTCCAATGGAAGTAAATCATGTTCCTGGAGTGACTTAAGTCTCATGTGCCTTTTTATGGGGGGGGGGGGGGGGTTGCGCCTTTATAACCTAACACAACCTTATAGAAAGCTTCCAGCTGGGCATGGTGGTGCACGCCTTTAATCCTAGCACTTGGGAGGCAGAGGTAGGCAGATCTCTGTGAGTTCAAGGCCAGCCTGGTCTACAGAGTGAGCTCCAGGCCAGCTGGGACTAAAGGGAGACCCTGTCTCGGGCTGGAGAGATGGCCTAGCGGTTGGGAGCACCGACTGCTCTTGCAGAGGGCCAGGGTTCAATCCCCAGCACCTACATGGTGGCTGAGAACCATCTTTAGCTCCAGTACTGGGGGAATCCGACGCCCTCTTCTGACCTCCAAGGCACTGCATGACACGGGTGCACAAACCTACATACATTCATACACATACAAGAATAAATTAAAATTTATACATATATAAAGGGAGACCCTATCTCAAAAAAAAAAGAAGAAAGCTTAGTCCAAGGGTGGTGTTTCCAGGTGGTTAGGTCAGGGAAAATGCTGGTAAGAGCAGTAAGTCCCCTTAACACACACACACACACACACACACACACACACGCACACACACACAGTGTTACTTAAGGCCTATTCTTGTTCCTGAAGCTGTCTTTTTTTTAATTAATTAATTTTTTATTTTTATTTTTTAAATTTATTTTTTTTAATTTTTTTTAATTAATTTTATTTCTGTATGTGTGTATGCTGCAAGTTTTGTGCACCCGTGTGTGCAATGCCGTGGAGGGTCAGAAGAGGGTGTCGGATTCCCCTGAAACTGGAGTTTTTTTTTTTTGATGTGGGTGTGCTGGGATCAACCCGGGTTCTCTGCAAGAGCGGTCACGCTCCTAACCGCTAGGCACTCTCCAGCCCAAATTTATTATTTTTTATGTTATGAATACTGTCTCATTAGGTTTGCACCCATGTTGCAATGCTGCAGAGGTCAGAAGAGGGTGTCAGATTCCCCTGGAACTGGAGTCTTTAGGTTCTCGCCGGGCGTGGTGGCGCACGCCTTTAATCCTAGCACTTGGGAGGCAGAGGCAGGCGGATCTTTGTGAGTTCAAAGCCGGCCTGGTCTACAGAGTGAGTTCCAGGACAGCTGGGACTACAGGGAGACCCTGTCTCGAAAAGACCAAAAAACAAAAACAAAAAAAAAAGAAGGTTCTCAGCCGCCATGTGGGTGCTGGAGATCGAACCTGGGTCCTCTGCAAGAACAGTCAGCACTCTTAACCACTGAGCCATCTCTCCAGCCCCATGAGGCTCTCTTTTCTTAGGACGTACTCACTCCCAGAGAACAGCTAGTTTTTCAGGCAGCTAGGCTAGAAGTGTGCCTGCCTGCCCTGGCATGACTGCTCCCCAGAGTGGCAGGAACATAGGTACCTGTGAGAACACTAGTACAAAGGGGAAAGGGAGCTTGGGAGGGACACCTGTCTCAGGTGTTTCTCAGGACTGGGCTGATGGGCCACATATTTACTCCAAATGGTTTCTCCAGCTGCATTGCTGAAGTACAAAATTTAAGTTCTGCTCCACCCTTACCTCCACAGAACTTTGGGCCTTATCAGCCCAGCATCAAATTCAAAGTCACACGTCCTTCCCAACCTCCATCATTTCCAATAGGTAGATGTACTGCCAGCAGCACTTTGGTGTATATATATTTTAATTTTATTTATTTTTGTATGTGTGTGAGTGTACTGTCTACATGTAGGTTTGTGCACCCGTGTTGTGCATGCTGCAGAGTCAGAAGAGGGTCTCGGAGGATTCCCCTGGACGGAGTTCTCCTGGATTGGAGTTACAGACGGTCTCGGCCGCCATGTGGGTGCTGGGGATCGAACCCGGTCCTCTGCAGAGCAGTCGGGTCTTAACCGCTAGGCCATCTCTCCAGCCCCACACTTTGGTATATTAATCTTCAACCATACCCATATTCATTCATCATCTTTTTGGGAGGAATACCAAACCAAAGCGGCCAAGGAGTCAACCCCAGTCATCAGAGCATGATTTTGCTGGGGTTAATTAAAAGTCATGAGTCTGGATAATGTCCATTAACAAGAGTAATTCCTACAAATAGAGGCCTAGACAGATGGTTCAGCCAAGGACCTGGATTTTGTTCCCAGCACTTACATAGGGCAGCTCATAACTGACAGTAACTTCAACTTCAGAGTATCTGACACCCTCTTCTGCTGCCCTGTAGTCCCAGCTGGCCTGGAACTCACTCTATAGACCAGGCTGGCCTTGAACTCACAAAGATCCACCTGTCTCTGCCTCCTGAGTGCTAGGATTAAAGGCATGTGCCAACACACCTGGCATCAATTCAACTTTTTATTTATTTATTTATTTATTTATTTATTTATTTATTTATTTTTTGTTGTTTTTATTCTTTTTTTTTGTAACAGGGGAGAGCGGGAACACAGTTCCCCACTTCCACAAATTATGTAGTCGAGTTTCCCGCATTTGGGGAAATTGCAGGGGTCAGCACATCCCAAGTGCAATGGATGAGCCTTGCTCTGGGACAACCACCTTCATGATCGTGGTATCTCCCCTGCCAGGTAAGTATCAATTCAACTTTTTAAACAAGCATACTAGTCAGTGGACATTACTATAGTAACAAGGTTATGTAACTGTGACCTCTGCTTAATTCCAGAACACTCTTTTTTTTTTTTTTTTGAGACAGGGTCTTACTGTAGCCTCAGCTGTCCTGGAACTTGCTATGTAGACCAGGCTGGCCCTGAACTCACAGAGATCTGCCTGCCTCTGCTCCCTGAGTGCTGGAATTTCAGGCATGTGCCACCGTGGCTGACTTATCTTAACTATTCCTTTTACGGTTCTTAGCCTCAGATCCCTCCAGCCCTATCTTAACTATTCTTATAGAAAACTATTCAGTAGCATTTAGTATATAGGCTTCCCCCCCTTTTTTAATTTTTAAATTTTTTTTTAATTTTTTAATTTATTTTTTATGCGTATAAATGTATTGTCTGCATGTAGGTCTGTGCACCCGTGTCGTACAATGCCTCAGAGGTCAGAAGAGGGTGTCAGATTCCCCTGGGACTGGAGTTAAAGACAGTTCTCAGCCGCCATGTGGGTGCTGGGGATCAAACCCCTGTCCTCTGCAAGAGCAGTCGGCGCTCTTAACCGCCAGGCCATCTCTCCAGCCCCAAATTTTTTATTTTTTATGTATATGAGTGTACTGTCTGCATGTAGGTTGGTGCACCTGTGTCGTGCGATGCTGCGGAGGTCAGAAGAGGGCATCGGATTCCCCAGGAACTGGAGTTAAAGAGGGTTCTTAGCCGCCATGTGGGTGCTGGGACTCGAACCCTGGTCCTTCGCTAGAGCAGTTGGTGCTCTTAACCACCGAGCCATCTCTCCAGCCCCCCTGTAAACACTATCTATACCATGTACAGATCTCTATGAGATCTAGGACAGCCTTTTCTACACAGTGGCTACAGGGAGACCCTGTCTCAAAAAACAAACAAAAAAAGAAGGAAAGAAAGAAAGAGAGAGGAGGGGGAGAGAGAAGAGGACAGGCGGGAGGAAAGAGGGGAGAAAAGAGCAGAGAAGAAAGAAAAGAGAAAAAAAAGCAAAACAGAAAAAGAAAAGGCCTGGGGCTGTAGCTCTGTGAGTAGAGTGCTTTACAGGTATGCAGGAAGTCCTGGATTCCATCTCTAGCACCAAATTAACTAGGAGTGGTGGCACATGCCTGTAGTCCCAGCACTCAGGATGTAGAGGCAGTAGTTTCAGAAGTTCAAGGCCATTAATACCAAGTTGAAGGGCAGATTTAAAAAGGAGGATGATGGCACCGGGTGTGGTGGCGCACGCCTTTAATCCTAGCACTTGGGAGGCAGAGGCAGGTGGATCTCTGTGAGTTCAAGGCCAGCCTGGTCTACAAAGTGAGCTCCAGTGTAAGGAGCTGCAGGCTTTAGCTTGCTTATGCTGAGCTTGCTTACAAGGAAGTTGACTCTGTGAATTGTCACCTCGAGCCTTTTTCCAAGAGCTGGGTGCGGACGTGCAGTAAAAGTCACCAGATACTCCAGCCCGATGTCTCAACTCAGTGATTTTGCAAAAACAGACCCTCCTCTGATGCCAGAGAGCCCGATCAACTGATTACCCTGCTTTACACTCCCCCTATATGCTTCCCGCCTTTTGCCAAATATATACTGCTGTCATAATTCAATAAATCAGACTTTGACAACCTCGCAAAGTCTCGTTCTTTTCTCTCGCTCATCTCCACAGGTTTTGGGGTCCTTCTCGGGTACCCAACGTTACATGACCCGTAGACAGGGTCACTCCAGGCCAGCTGGGACTAAAGGGAGACCCTGTCTCAAAAAGACAAAAAAAAAAAAAGGAGGATGATGGCTCAGCAGTTAAGAGCACCAATGCTATTGCAGAGGACCTGGGTTCGGTTCCCAGCACCCACATGGCAGGTAAGAACTGTCTTTAAGCCAGGCGTGGTGGTGCACCACTTTAATCCTAACACTCAGGAGGCAGAGGCAGGTGGATCTCTGTGAGTTCAAGGCCAACCTGGTCTACAGAGTGAGTTCCAGGCCAGCTGGGCTATAGGGAGACCCTGTCTCAAAAAAATAAAAATAAATAAATAAATAAATAAATAAATGAAGAGGAGGGGAAAGAGTCAGAGGAGGAGAAGGAGAAGGAGGAGAAGGAAGAGGAGGAGGAGGAGGAGGAGGAGGAGGAGGAGGAGGAGGAGGAGGATTCTTAGAGTTGCTGCATCACATACTGTTTGTTTCCCAGCATGTACAAATGTCTTGTTTTGTCCCAGCTCTTCACACAGACTTCCTCTTGGATGTTCAGTTTGGAACTCAAATGTCAACCCCATACGAGCATATAGTAGTCATTCAATAAATGTTGGCAGAGTGGGTAAAGAAATGCAGCCCATGTCCCCTCATCCCATGTCCTAGGACAACTTGCTTGATTGGCTTAAGTCCTACTTGAAACCATCTTGTTTGTGACCCTGCAGGATTGTCAAGTGTTCAGTGTCCCCCTGCCTGAGGCCACCCTTCCTGCACTCTCAGCACCAGACATCTCCTTCTGAACATTCAGTAACCAATTTCTCTGGAGCGCTTGCCATGTCACATAGGCAGGACTGGAAGGACGTGAATAAGTCAGGTCTTCCCTGAAAATGCTACACAGTGGAGAAGTGCAGATGACAGACTCACATGTGTGGTCAGCACACATAAGCAAAAATAAAAAGATACTACACTGGGTGAGATCATGACAGCTGTAATCCCAGCACTTGGAAAGCAGAGGTAAGAGAATCAGGAGTTAGAGGTCAGCCTGCACTACAGGAAACCTAGCTAAATAAACAAACAAACAAACAAACAAACAAATATACAAACCAACCAACAAACAATAAAGACACATGCACAAGATGCAGGTGAGGCCCAGTAGAGCAAAGCCAGGGAAAAGATGTGGCCATGAACTCATCAGATTCACTAGCGATACTTTTTTTTTTTAGAGACAGGGTTTCCTTGTAGCCCCAGCTGGGCTGGAACTCACTCTGTAGACCAGGCTGGCCTTGATTTCACTTCAGAGATGTGCCTGCCTCTGCTTCCTGAGTACTGAGATTAAAGGTGTGCAAACGAGTGTTTTGCCTTGCACTTTGCTAAGTGCACCACATGCTGCAACAGCTGCAGAGGCCAGAAGGTGGCATGGGATTCCCTAGAACTGGAATTGCAGGTAGATGTTAGCTACCATGTGGTGCTAGAAACTGAACGCAGGCCGTGTGGTGCAAGAGCACCCAGTCTTCTCTTAACTACTCAGCCATCTCTCCTGCAATTAATTAATGAATGAATTAATTCATTCATTAATTTATTTATTCTTTTTGAGATAGGGTCTCCCTGTACCTCTGGCTGTCCTGGACAGCCTGTAGACCAGGCTGGCCTTGAACTCAGAGATCTGCCTGTCTCTGCCTCCCAAGTGCTAGGATTAAAGGTGTGTGCCACCATGTCTGGCTATTTATTTATTTATTTATTATTAATTAATTTATTTTTATGTGTATGAATGTACTGTCTGCATGTAGGTTTGTGCACCCGTGTTGTGCAATGCTGCGGAGGTCAGAAGAGGGTGTCAGATTCACTGGAACTGGAGTTAAAGACAGTTCTCAGCCGCCATGTGGGTGCTGGGTATCAAACCTGGGTCCTCTGCAAGAGCAGTTGGAGCTCTTAACCGCTAGGCCATCTCTCCAGCCCTTATTTATTTTTTTTAAGACAGGCTCTTGTTATGCAGTCCAGTCTGGCCTTAACCACCTGATTGTCTTGCCTTAGCCTCCCAACTGAGCCACTATCCCTGTTTATCTACATCTTTTGAAAGGTGAACATTGGGGGCTGGAGAGATGGCCTAGTGGTTAAGAGCACCAACTGCTCTTACAGAGGGCCCAGGTTCGATCCCCAGCACCCACATGGAGGCCAAGAACCGTCTGAAACTCCAATTCCAGGAGAACTCCAGTTCCAGGGAATCCAACACCCTCTTCTGACCTCTGCGGCATTACACGACACAAGCCTGCATGCAAACAGTACATTCATACACATACAGAAATAAATTTAAAAAAATAAAAAAAAAAATAAAGGTGAACATTGGTGCTGATTTTAAATCCTGGCTCCAGTATGCATTATATGAGTTTGTGAAAATTGTATACCCTCTGTGCTCCTGTTTTTTTTTTTGTTTTGTTTTGTTTTGTTTTGTTTTGTTTTGTTAATGTTTTGTTTTGAGACAAGGTCTTCCTGTGGCCTGGAACTCACTATGTAGACCAGGCTGGCTTTCATTTCAGAGATCCTCCTGCCTTTGCCTCCTGAGTACAGGTATTTTAAAACGTTTTTGGTAGTGCTTGGCTCTATTGCCACAGTATATATTTATTATATGGGTTTCCAGTACTAGAAACTATACATAGGGACTTGTGAATGGAAGACAACACTCTACATAGAGCTACACCTCCAGCCCCAAACCATTCTACTTTGTTAGACAGTATCTCACTATGTAAACAAAGCTGGCCTCAAACTATGTAGCCCCGGATAAACTTGCAATGATCATTCCACTTAGCATCTGGAGTGGTAGGCTTACAGGAAAAATCTTGGAATATTTTGAGACAGGGTATCCCTGTAGCCCCAGCTGTTCTGGAACTCACTATGTAGACCAGGCTGGTCTTGAACTCTCAGAGATCTGCCTGCCTCTGCCTCCCAAGTGCTGGGATTAAAGGCATGCACTACCATGGAAAAATCTTGTGGAATATTTAGGCAACTGTTGAATTATGAGAATATGGAAGGCTGGAGAGATGGCTCAGCAGTTCAAAGCACTGCCTGCTCCTGCTTCTCAGTACCCACAGGGTAGCCAGTGACCCTCTGTAACCCCAGCTTCACAGAATTGATTCTCTCTTCTGGCCTCCATTGCTGCCTGGGTGCTCTTAAATACACGCAGGCAAAACACTTATACACAAATTAAAAAGAAATTTTTTTTTTGGTCTTTTTGAGACAGGGTCTCCCTGTAGCCCCAGCTGTCCTGGAACTCACTCTGTAGATCAGGCTTGCCTTGAACTCACAAAGATCCACCTGCCTCTGCCTCCCAAGTGCTAGGATTAAAAGTGTGCGCCACCATGCCTGGCTAGAAATTTCAAAATTTGTTAAAATTCTGAAAACATTTGGTAGAGTCACATGTACAAAAAGCACTGAACAAAATTAGGTATCTATTGTAATCTTGCCTGTATAAATAGACTGCAAAGACCCCTGATCCTCACCAGTCGATGTGTTTAAATGAGGTTACATAACCTTATACACAAATTTCACCGCCTCACTGCCCCCACCTGTTCACATAGTCTTTTGCAAAAGTACTGGGGGATCTCAAGTATTCATCAAATAGCTGTGCTGGCTGCTAGGTAAAATTGCCATAGCTCACTGGGTAAAATTGCCACACAAACAAGGCACAGCAGCACAGGAGCATACACATAAGTGTGCATGTGTGTACATGCATCTGTGCTTGAAGGGCACAGTCACTCTTCTCAAGCCTTTGTCTTTGAAATGCATCTTTTTTTTTAATTTTTTTTAATTTTTTTATTTCTGTATGTGTATGAATGTACTGTCTGCATGCGAGTTTGTGCACCTGTGTCGTGCAATGCCGCAGAGGTCAGAAGAGGGTGTTGGATTCCCCTGGAACTGGAGTTCTCCTGGAATTGGAGTTTCAGACGGTTCTCGGCCGCCATGTGGGTGCTGGGGATCGAACCCGGGTCCTCTGCAAGAGCGGTCGGAGCTCTTAACCGCTAGGCCATCTCTCCAGCCCCGAAATGC
>VZQC01015118.1:5666-40113 GCA_009823505.1 Rhizomys pruinosus
CTGCTTTCAGATAGAAAGAAATTAACGTTGCTCAGTTTGCCTTCCAACTAGGGATTTGATGCTGGCATCCACAAATGAGGGATACCACTCTTCATTTGTTTATCTAGTACTGTGTTACTTTGTTTAGCATATCTTCTAGTTCTATTCACCTGCAAATTTCATGATGTCATCTTTCTTTTTATTTATTTATTTTGTGTGTGTGTGTGTGTGTGTGTGTGTGTGTGTGTGTGTCTTTTAGAGACAGGGTCTCCCTGTAGCCCCAGCTGTCCTGGAACTCACTCTGTAGACCAGGCTGGCTTTGGACTCACAAAGATCCGCCTGCCTCTGCCTCCCAAGTGCTAGGATTAAAGGTGTGCACCACCATGCCTGGCAATGTCATCTTTCTTTACTGCTGCATAGAACTCCATTGTGTAGCTGTACCACATTTTCTCTATCCACTCTTCTGTTGAAGGGCACTTGGGTTGGTTCCAGCTCTTCACTATTGTAAAGAGAGCTGCAATAAACATGAATGTGCATATATCTCTGTAATAGGATGAGTGTTGTGGTTATATACCCAGAAGTGGTATGTCTGGGTCAGATGGTAGGCTCATTTTGAGTCTTTTAAGGGTTCTCCACACTGCTTTCCATAGTGGTTGTATGAGTTTACATTCCCATCAGCAGTGGATGAGTGTTCCCCTTTCCCCACCACAACCTCTCCAGCATTTTGTATCTTTTGTTTTCTTGATCAAGTGTTATTAGAATGAGATGATATTGTAAAGTGGTTTTAATTTCCATTTCCTTAATTATTAGTGATGTTGAAAACTTTTTAAGATGTTTCTCAGCCATCGTTACTTCCTCACTTGTGAAGTCTCTGCTCAGCTCTTTACTCCATCTTTTGAGTGAGTCATTTATTTCTTTGATTTTTTAGTACTTTATATATTCTGGAAGTTAATGCTCTGTCAGATGTATCTCTGGTGAAGTTTCTTCCCACTCTGTGAGTTTTCTCTTAACTTCACTGATTGTTTCTTTCACTGTCCAGAAGTTTTTGAGTTTAATGAGGTCCCACTTGTCAGTTATTGACCTTATTTCCTGTGCAGCTGCTGTGTGATTTAGAAAGACTTTAACTATGCCTGTGTCTTATAGGTTACTGCCAATATTTTCTTCTATCACCTTGAGAGTTACAGGTTTCCTGTTGAGGTCCTTGATCCATTTGGAGTTGAATATTGTACAGGGTAAAAGTTAGGGGTTTAATTTTATTCTTCTATAAGTGGTGATCCAGTTTTGTCAAGACCATTTGCTGTCTTTCCTCCATTGACACTTCTTGGCACCATTGTAAAATATGAGGTGGCTGAAATTGTTTGTGTTCAAGTTTGGATCTTCAATTTTGTTCCATTGTTTGATGGGTCTGTTTTTGTGCCAGTACCAGGCTACTTTTATAACTATAGTCCAGTAATATATTTTTGAAGTCTGGTAAAGTGATCCCCTTTGTATTGGTCTTTTTGCTCAGGGTTACTTTAGCTGTTCGGGGTATTTTGTTTTTCTTTTCTTTTTTTTTTTTTTTTTTGGTCTTTTCGAGACAGGGTCTCCCTGTAGCCCCAGCTGACCTGGAACTCACTCTGTAGAACAGACTGGCCTTGAACTCACAAAGATCCGCCTGCCTCTGCCTCCTGAGTGCTAGGATTAAAGGTGTGCGCCACAACGCCTGGACGTATTTTGTTTTTCAATATGAGTTTAAGGACTGTTCTTCCAATTCTGTGAAGAAACACATGGGGATTTTAGTTAGGGTTGCATTGAATCTGTATATTAATTTGGGTAGAATGGACACTTTTACTATATTACTTTTTCCAATCCATAAACATGGGAGGTCTTTCCATCATTTGCTCTCATCTTCAATTTCTTTCTTCAGGGGTTTAAAATTTTCGTTGTAGAGAAATTTGGTGTCTGGTTAGGTTTGTTACTAGTTTTTTTTTTCTATTGTGAGTGGGAATGTCTCCTTATATTACTTATCCTGTTGTTGCTTGTGGTTGGTATAAAAGAAAGGTTGCTGATTTTTCTGGGTTAATTTTGTATCCTGCCACTTTACTGAAACTCTTAATCATTTCTAGGAGTTTTCTGGTGGAGTTTTTTGTGTCCCTTTGGTAAAATATCATATCATCTGCAAAAAGGGATAGCTTGACTTCCTCTTTTCCAATCAATAGTCTTTTAATATTCCTTTCTTGTCTTATTGCCCTAGCCAGCATTTTGAGCACTATATTGAAGAGGAGAGATAGGCAGCAACCTTGTCAGGTTCCTGCCTTTAAGGCGAATGGTTCTAAGTTTTCGCCATATAGGATGATGTTGGTTGTAACACCACACTTTCTGGTTCTTGATTCAAGACTAGTCATTCTCAGGGTTCTTCACTGGCTTCTCTTCAACTCCAACTCCATGTATTGGAGTTCCTCAGGGTTAAGTCCCCTGAAATATAAAAGATCTGACAATTGGTCAACTTTAAAGTGGTGATAAAATGAAAATATGTTCAGTGGAATCTTTACTTTGATTTTGGTCCTTTATTGACTTTACTGAGGATTTGTGGTATAGTACACTAATCGTTATGGAAGCTTTCAGCTCTAAAGTCACATGTGTAAACATCTGGTATTCTACAGGGAACTGTAATCTTAAGCTATGATGTTCTAATGGACAAGTATACTTAATGTGCTGCAGTTTCAACTTATGATTGTTTCTAAGGATGTAACTCCCTTATAATATGAAGCAGGCCTATGTTTTGGCTGCATACTGAGCACTGAAGAGCTAAGGAATCCAGGCCAAATAAAATTGTTTACAAAAAACACTTGGGAGAGATGCATAATCACCTACTCATTTATAGCATTTAGGTTACTAAAAGAGTGAGCTGCAAGTGGAAGAACCAATCAGTCAAATACAGAAGTATAGAATATGAGGCCAAAGTGTATTAAAAATGCATATATAGCATGGATAAAGGACATATTCTGATTATATGACAAGACCTATATGGTTTTTAACAAAGTGTTTATATTGGGTGTATTCTGATTTCTCTGTTTAGAATCAGGGAGATGAAGGTAGCAAAGGGAATCTTGTTCAATAACTTGAAATAATTGACACCAACCATGGGAATGTGGACCAAGAGGTTGCAGAAAGGGTGGCTAGAACTTGTCAGATCCTAGGTATATTTTGAGGCTTTACTTGCTAAGTTCAAAGTGAGTTATGTTAAGTATGGCATTAAGTTTCATTATACAAGCAGTGAAAAGACAGGGGTTATTTCCCATTTGATGAGAAAGAATGTAGGAAAGCGAAGATTCTAGTTCAGGTTGAAAGTGAATTAAGCAACTGCATACACAAAGAAGCATTCTAGATGTATACATTTTGTGAGGTATTAGACAAATGCGCCTTTTAAAGCAATGTGACTGGATGGTGTAACATCAAAATCCTCATCAATGGTATATACAATACTACTTCTTTATTCTTATAAATATCAAATATTAACTAATTTCTAAACAAAGCATTGAGGTTTCGTGCTATTTGTTTATATATGCTGCTTCATTCGATAGGCTTTTTTGTCATCTTGGTTAACTTTACTTAGCTTGTTTCCAGGATTTATTTATCCATTCATGGATGACTCACATTCCTCCTCTCTCCTTTATGCTATGCACTAGTCAATTTTATTAGGCTAGATACAATCATGAAGAAAGAAGACAAAGATTCTATCACAGGGTAAATCACATTTTAGAAGAAAAAAGGAAAAAAATCCTAATGATCATAAATAAGTAAAATAAAGAAGCTAAACATGGAATATATGTAAGTGAACACTCTTTTCTAAAGCAGCAAAGAGTTGAAGTGGGAACCCAAGGGATCATGAAGGGAAAGAGAGGAGGGAACTGGTTTTTGCTTTGGTTGGCACTATTTGTTTTTTAATTTATTTTTCAAGTTAATTTTTATTGAGTGAATTTCATACAACACTTCTTAATCAAATTTAGACTCATTCCCCCATCCATGCCCACCCCTCATGCCCCCCTCAACTCCCCGCCAGAGCTCATGGATTCTGTCATACATGTTAAATCCTGTCTTGTATCTTTTTCTCAGTCTTTTATAATATTTACTGTTTTGGTCAGTTCTTTGAATAGGTTTTTCTCTCTTTTTTTGTTCCTGTTAATTTTATATTATTCCAAAATATGCATATATACACTGCACACATAAATCAAAGTTACAAATTCTGAAAATAAACTATAGGTTACTTCCAAAATACATTTAGAGATTCACATTTTAACAGTAACATTGCATGCATGTAAAAAGAAGTATAACTTTATATTCATATATATATATATATAGTTCTATACATACATAAATATACACATACATACATACATGTATGCACATATCACTTGAATTGGAGGATTTTTTTTTCTTCCTTAAAAGATGTCATGTTTTCCTTAAGGAAGTCCTCGGAGGTTCCTCCTTGGCAACCCCAACCATCAATCCTGCTCTTTTGCTATTTTTCATTTTATGTGTTTGAGTGTTTCCCCTGTATATATGCAAGTGCTCTTCTGTTGTGTAGTGTCTACAGAGGGCAGAAAAAGACATCAGATCCTTTGGAATGGGTGTTACTGATAGTTGTGAGCTGCCATGTGGGTGCTGGGAATCAAACCTGGGGTCCACTGTCCCCAGAGAGCAGTTCTCAGAACTCTTCACTGGCTGCCAGCCCATCCTACCTATGCACAGCTCTTTGTACATAGACATATATATATATAATATAGTGGATATATTATTATATATATATATAAACTTTTATTGATTCTTTGAGAATTTCTCATCTCAAACAGTTTTATTACACAGGAAGGACAGGAGGCTTCATTGAGCAGATGTCTATAAGAAAAGATTTGAGGAAAGAGATATAGACTCACAGGAAACAGTGTCATAGCAACACAAACAACCAGAATAAATGTGTTAAGAACAGTATGCTGGCATACTTGAGCAAGAGCCGGAGGCCAGTACTGTTGGACTAAAGTGACCAACGCTTTCAGGAGATGTACACAGTAGTGATTGAAGACCTCTGTAAGCAATGATAAGGACATTAATCCTTTCTGTGAATGATATCAAGAACACCTGAAGCATAGGCAACAGAGGAGGGGTATAGTCTGCCTCATATTTTTAAATATTTCTCTCTTGTTACCTGAAAATCAATGACTAAGACAAAGACAAATGTAAGAAAGCAGTTCAGGGACTATCAAAGGGAGAATTTCTCAGCAAATTAAATGTATGAAAGAGAAAGAGAAATCAAGATTGACTCCAAAGTTCTCACTCTAAGTGACAGTATAGATCCAATTTCTGTCCACCAAGTTGTTCCACCCTTACTAGTTTTGTTTAACTGTGGCCTAGGTAGAAAGCTCATGGATCATAGGAAATGATCATGGACTATCACGAGCTCAATCAGGATATGTCTCCAACTGCATTTGGTTCTTAATGGTGATAGTAAATATAGTTCCTGACGTGTGGAAAATTAGCTATCAAGCTGATTAATGTATTTTCCCTCTATACCAGTAAATGAGAAGCATCAGAAGTCACATCCTTACAACTCAGGGAGTCTGACTGTGCTGTTTACGCACAAGGCATTGTCGATTCTGGGGCTCAATTCCAGAATTTAGCTAGTGGAATCTTATTATGATTGTCTACGCTGATAGAACATATTGATTAGTTGGTATCAGGTAACTTAAACATCTTGGAAGATACATGCACACCAAACAATGAAATAAACCGAGGAACCTAAGGATGCTTTCCAATGAAGTGCATTTTCAGGCTACATACTTGTCTGGAACTTGGTGGAATGTCTGTTGCAAAGTATAAGATGAATTGTACCTTAGACTCCTTAACTGAAGAAAATAATGGCACAATTCCTGCTGTACCAAGTTAGATGTGCAGATGACATGTAACAAACTTTAGAGACCTGTGCAAATGACTTATATTTAGAAAGACTGCCACAATTTGCATAGTCATACATAGCATTGTAAGTTTTGGGTGAGGCTTAGTGCAGTACATCTCCTCAGCTATCCCCAGCCATACTGCAAGAAATGTACTCATGGTTATGAGCCCTGGGATTTAATAGAATTTGGGAGCCTCTAGACAAGCTGTGATGGTATCTGCAGATTATGGGAAGACCTTATGGGAGAAACTGAAGTGTAGGTCAATGCTGGAAGGAATACGTGCTAGCTCAGGCCCTAACCTTAACAGCTTCTATTTAAGAGGGTGTTATTTCATTCCCCAAGTCATCCAATCTGCTATTCCCATGATTACTCTCCTCTGATTTCCACTCCTATATTCAACCTGTCTGTGGCCACTGCTCAAACCACCTACCAGATTCCAGGAGGCAATCAAGGGCTGTGGCAATACCGTTTTACTTTCAGAGTCTCTTGGACTACCCTGATCAGAATCTTGAAGAGAGGTTTCTCGTGCCTGGCAGTGTGACTTTTGTTATATAACCTTCAGCTATATGCTTGTGTGCTTTTTGTACGTGTATTTTTTCAGTGGAGTCTTTTGAAATAATACAATTCTCTCTGGTTTTCCATACCATTCTTTATTTCTTCTCTCAGTTCCCAAGTGTAACTTTTCCTACTCCCTCTGCACTTAAACTACCCCTTTCCTCATTTCCCCTGAATAACGCCTCTCTTTTCCTACGGAATTCCCTGGAGCTCCTTCTTCCCCTTTATCTCCATGGTTCCTTTCCACTATCCTGGGTTCTGCAGTTACATTAGGATAAATATTCACATCTATGGATTTCTAGTTAAATCCACAAATGAGAGAGAAACTATGTTGCTTATTTTTCTGAATCTATGTTACTTCTCTTCCATGATTTAATTTTCCTTTACCACTGAGTGGAGGTCCATTGGAAAGTAACCCAATGCCAAAGACAGGCCACACTTTGGACACAGGACTTGGAGTAATGGATGGAACTGGAACTGACCAGGAAGCCACATCCCAGAAGTCTAGCTCTCATAGTATTAAAGCATATTTCATCAACTATCAAGGGATACCAAACTGAAAAGCCTACTAGATAACAATGACTTCCCTAGCAAACTATTGCTATTGGTACATTAGTGTCATTTTTATCTTGGGGATAATCAGCAGATGTCTAATTGGAATTAAGCCCCTTTTAGCAAGAAGGAACTCATTTGTGGCACTGTAAACACAGTCAAATGCACATGGCTGGATAAGTCATAGATCCTAGATAAAAACTTAATTTTTACACTTTCCCAGACCAACATAATTTCTTACTTTATTCTAAATATGAATCCTACTTACAGACACATGTACCTTTCATCCCTCATCAAAGATGCTTCTTTTTGCAACAAATGGATACTATTAAGGAGTTCCAGAACTAGTCACATGCAGAGAATAAGTGTTTTTGAAATGCACCTGAATTTAACAACTACACATAGGATGAATGGATCTTTCACTTCTCACAAGAGAAGTTTTCTTATACAGCAGATGGTGATTAACACAGAAACCCTCAATAGGCCAATGTGCAGAGAACAGGAGGCCTCAGAGTGTGTATCCCTGAATACGGCACTTATATCAAATCTCTGCCTCCTAAGGCTCAGGTATCATTGATGAGGAGACAGAAAGATTGTAAGAGCCAGAGGGATTAAATGACCACAAAGAAACAGTCTTCCAGACAGCTAGTCAGTTACTTATATGAACTCACTGCAATGGTGACAGCATGCACAAGTCTCATCCAAGCTCAAACCAGACAAAAATCTTAGCATTGACTTGGGGAAGTGTGTAAGAAGTACAAACCCACCCCAAGAAACTTTTGTTAATTGATGCATGCTGGGAAAGGGAGAGCCAGAGTCTTAAAAGGATGTGACTCTTGGTGCACCCAGTAGATGGATCCACACTGAAGGACATTCAGGGACCAAACCAGATTCTATAGGAAGATTACATTCAATTGGGTGGGGTCAGTGAGGGGAGGTGTGGACAGGAGTGGCAATCTAAATAGCACCAACATGTGTGAAATTTGCAAAATTCAATATTAAAAATGGGAAAAAAGATAAACCTCTTAGAGATCTGGTGATAAACCATTTATGTTAGCTCTTTTCTTTGTTGTTGTTGTGTTTCTTTATTCTTTTTTTTTAATTATATGTGATTGTTTATTTAAAATGATTTTCCAAGTCTCCAATGATTTAATAGGCTTTGCTCCACTTTGTATCAAACAGCAAATGCACAATTTTTGTATTTTGACCACCATGTATGCTATATTAATATCATATTTTATTAATACCAGAGCCAAGTACGCCAACCAGTGAGTAGTAGAGATTTAAATGGACCATGATAGCTACAGTGTTGGAGGATTCCTGGGACTTATGTGATGCTGGACGCTCTTTCAGACCCTGCCTCTAACTAGCTGCATGATTTAAACAAAACATGCTTCCTCTACAGGCCTCTTTGTCACCTTTAAACTAAACATGCTTCCTCTACAGGCCGGCCTTTTGGTCACCTTTAAACTAAACATGTTTCCACTACAGGCATTCTGGGTCACTTTTAAACTAAATGCCAAAGATGGGACTTAAAGGTTTTGCTAATCTATATTCAAATTTATGATTATACTCCCATAATTTCCACATACTTCCTTTTGCTTTTTGAAGGTAAGGTATTATTCTATGACTGAGGCAGGCCTCAAACTCTCTCTATAGCCCAGGATGGCCTCAAATGCTAGACAATCCTCCTGCTGAGTCTTTTGAGTCCTATGATTACAAGCAGGAGCCACAACATACAGCTTACTTTTATTTACTTTTATTTCATCTTTATTTCTTTACCTATAAGGCATAATATTCCATATTCAAGTAAACAAATTCTTTAAAAAATAAACACAAACCCAAAATATTCTTATTCTAGTATATCTGAATTAATAGATAATAGTGCTTTCCCTTGAATTCTCATTTTTTTCTTTACTTAAAGTCAATGATGATAAAGTCACACCTATAAAATAAACGCATTTAAAACACAAGATAGATTTCAATGACAAAAAGTAATAATCATGATAATCCATGCTATACTTTGTCAATGAAAGACAATATGAGAACATTAGTCTTCAAATTTATCTCTAGCTAAATTCTCCTGAATAATAACATTGAAAAATATGTAGCCTCAGATTATCTGGAAGTAAGATCTGAGAAAAAACATAGGGTGCTGGGGACAAGGACAAGGAGGCAGGATGAAGACACTGCCCACTTTTTTTTTTTTTCCCCCAAAAAGAATCTTGCTGTAGCGTTGGCTAGCCTGGAGCTCTCTATATAGACCAGGCTGGCCTCAATATCTCACAAAGATTGGCTACCCAAGTGTTGGGATTAAAGGCCTGTAGCACTATCCCCAGCTCTAGATCTTTTCTATCATGGATGACAGAATTAATATTTTGTTTATAGTGAAAAGATACTTATACTGGGCATAGATTTGACTCTAATCAACTCATGAGGAATTAAGGAATTTTATTTAAATATTTTATACAGTATTTTTTACTAAGGATCTTGGCAAATAGAAATAAGAAAAGAAGTGGGTTGGGGCTGGAGAGATGGCCTAGTGGTTAAGAGCACCGACTGCTCTTGCAGAGGACCTGGGTTCAATCCCCAGCACCCACATGGTGGCTGAGAACCATCTGTAACTCCAATTCCAGGAGAACTCCAGTTCCAGGGGAATCCGAGACCCTCTTCTGACCTCCAGGGCATTGCATGACACAGGTGCACAGACCTACATGCAGACAGTACATTCATACACATAAAAAATAAATAAAATTTAAAAAACATTTAAAAAAAAAAGAAGTGGGTTGAACCATTATATCTAATGATTGTTCCCTATCATAGTCCATTGCCCAGAAGTTACTAACCAAATAGGATAACAAAGTGAAATATATAAAATTCAGTTTTGGCTCTTGTGAGAAAACAGCATCATATGAAAATGAGCACATAACCAAGAGGCCACAAGATACGTAATGATTTTCTTCATTACTCAAAAATAAATGGGTCTTGGGGCCATAGAATGAAATGAGTAAGTTTACCTGTTTCATCTATTGACCCACCAAGGCTGCAGAACAAGTTCATAAAGGGTTTGGTTTGGCTTTGATTTATTTTCTTTCTTTTTAATTTTTTTAAAATTTATTTTTGTATGTGTATGTCTGCATGTAGGTTTGTGCACCCGTGTCATGCAGTGCCACAGAGGTCAGAAGAGGGTGTCAGATTCCCCTGGAACTGGAGTTAAAGATGGTTCTCAGCTGCCATGTGGGTGCTGGGGATCGAACCTGGGTCCTCTGCAAGAGCGGTTGGTGCTCTTAACCGCTAGGCCATCTCTCCAGCCCTTATTTTCTTTTTGTTTAAACTATTGAGTCAATCTTATTTTCCCTTTAATTTCCTAGGATAGGTTATTTATTTTGTTTTATTTGTTTTATTTGGGATTTTTTTGTTTTATTTATTTTTTTGAGACAAGGTTTCTCTGTAGCCATAGCTGTTCTGGAATTCTCTGTGTAGACCATCTGCCTTGGCCTAATGACTATTAGTATTAAAGGTNAGGCACCCCGGGACCATATAGTGAGTTCTACCAAACTAGAAGAAAGAGTAGGATCCTTTTTAAAAAAAAAAAAAAAAAAAAAAAAAAAAAAAAAGAAAATTTAGTTTGGCATTGTTCTTTCACATTACATTCTTGGAAAGAATGAAGTCAAATTAGTTTATTTCTTCGATTGACTATGTTATAAAGCAATGTGGGTCTACTGTGCACCCTCCTTTTAAGAGAGATATTTTCAAATTATTTTGTAAGATCGATAATTATATTTTTCAGTTGCTTAGCCAATTTAGGAATTTCTTGTCTATGTTTCAGATTCACAAATGTGTCAGGAAGTCCTTGCTTATAATCATCTTTTAGCTTTTGAATATGTGCTTAAAAAAAATCACAGCCACAGTACATTTGGACCTAGTTATCCCTTCACATGAGAGAGGAGTTAAATGCCTTTCTGTAGTGTGACTGCTTCCCCTGAAACAATCAGGGGCTGTAAATGAGGGACTAACAAATTAGGGCCATTAAGAGGCACAGCATGCTGGCTGCTACCTCATAAAGGACCTCACAAAGCAGGCTTCAAGCACAGGCAGATCAGTTTACCCTTCGTGAGCCAAAGCTTTAGAAGTCCAAGAAGACAGGGATTTATTTGGAACTTCTAAGTAAATTTCTCTTCATATCATATCTCAAGTGTTCTGTTAAGGTGGGAGAAAGAAAACCTCTTAGGAGTTTTAGAATTCTCCTGTTTCATCCCTCCCTCCTCTCGTCTCCCTTCCCCATTTTTTTCTATTTTTTATGTATTTAAATTGAGGTCTATGAAGGAATAATTTTCTTTTGTGATGAGAAAATGAAGAAGATAAATAGATTTATTTTCTCACCCCAAATATTCAATGGGATATCTGGAATTCTTAGGAATTTCTAAATCTTTGAACATGACTGCCTTCTTTCACTTTTTATCATAGGAAGCTATGCAAACTTAATGGTATTTTTAAAACGCTAAGGGTTGATTTTCTTGGCTAGATCCACAAGTTCTTTAGTTACATTTCTTATTAACCAAGTTTTTCAGAAGAAATAATCACTGCCACCTTTTGTTATATTTCATAAAAGAAGTCACCTTTTCTCAGCATTTTGATGTCAACTTTTCATTGTTGACGCAGAAGCCATCAGCTCTTTTCTTGTTCTTTACAATCTTTTCCTTGCACTATATGAAAGGACGATAAGGAAAACCATAATTGGCTTTCACAAATTTCTTAAGTGTTTGAGACTGTAAAGGTAATTGCCATCAGGCTAGACAACTTGAATTTGAACTCCAGCATGCACAACCTGGTAGAAGAGAACGGAATTCCGAAATTTGTCCTCTGATTCTCACAGGGGCACTGTGATGCATTCGCATGCACAGGCATGCACCTCCACCCCCACAAAAATAAATAAATGTAACAAAGATATTTTAAAAATCTGCAACTACAGTCAGACTTTTTAGACTTTTCTCATGGTAGCAACCTCTCTGTTACCAATTTCTATGTCAATCATTCTGTACAAACTACCCAATAACTTAGTGCTATAAAACATTTATTCGATCTTGGGATTCATGCATTTTCTTAGTGTTCCCTGTGAACATCTGACTTTGAGGAACGTGTAATATTACTTTGCATGTCCGGAAATTATGGTGAGTGCTCTTGGCTGGAGCTGCCAGTTGTACTACAAGAGGTTGCTCCATCTCTAACTGGCCAGTTGGGCATCTTTCATCTTTCAGTGGTATCGCAGGATAGGAATTTTACTGAAGGTAGTAGCTATAAAACTTTTTTAGGACTAGGTTACAGAAATTTAAGAAATATTACCTCTGTCAAACTGTTGGTTAAAGCAAATCTCAAGGCCAGCATGAAATGAAGCTATGACAACACAATGTAACTTTGGAAGTGAGGGGCCTAGAAACGGAAGGAAGAGACTTCCCTGCAGGGAAAAATGGTGGTTACGAAGCGTGAAGAATGAGCTGAGAGCCTGTGCTGAAGTCCTCTTCCATTCTTGTTGGCTCTGTACCTTTGGATAAACTAATTTCTTTTTGCTTTAGTTGTATCAGATCTACAGTGGAATCAGCTATCACAATATTCTCATAAGTATTCTTGGAGGTTAGATATGTGTATACAACCTATTGGTTAGAAAAACAGGGTTGGATTCAGAGGGCCAATCACTTTCCTTCAAGGCTTCACCTGCCTGACTCTGTGACCTCCATGGAACTGTGAGCTCTTTGGCACTGTGATCTCCCTAGTGTTGTGACCTCCCTGGCACTGTGACCTTCCTTTAGGTGTGACCTGCCTGTAGCTGTGACCTTTCTGGAACTGTGAGCAATCTGGCACTGTGACCTGGTGCTGTGACCTTCCTGGAGCTGTGACATCTCTGGTCTTGTGACTTTCTTGGGGCTCTGATCTTCCTGGGGCTGTGATCTCCCTGGGGCTGTGATCCTCCTTGGGTGTGACCTCCCTGGTCTGTAACCTCCATGGAGCTATGACCTCCTTTGGGCAGTGATCCCCAGCACTGTGACACCCTGGCACTGTGACCTCCCTGGCCTGTAACCTCCATGGAGCTATGACCTCCTTTGGGCAGTGATCCCCAGCACTGTGACACCCTTGCACTGTGACCTCCCTGGCCTGTAACCTCCATGGAGCTATGACCTCCTTTGGGCAGTGATCCCCAGCACTGTGAGCCCCCTGACACTGTGACCTCCATGGAACTATGACCTCCTTTGGGCAGTGATCACCAGCACCATGACCCACCTGGCACTGTTACCTCCCTGGCACTGTGACCTCCATGGAGTTATGACCTCCTTTGGGCAGTGATCCTCAGCACCGTGACCCCCCTGGCACTGTGACCCCCCTGGCACTGTGACCTCCCTGGCACTGTGACCTCCCTGGCACTGTAACCTCCTTGGAGCTGTGACCTCTTTGGGCAGTGATCCCCACCACTGTGACCCCCCTGGCACTGTGACCTGCCTGGAGCTGTGACCTCCCTGACACTGTGACCCTCTGTTCTCTGTTCTTGCTCCATCCCCTCTGCTCTGTCTGTCCTGGCTGCACCAGAACGCACAGGCCTAGTTTGGATAGTTCTCAGGCCACAAATCCAATGTTCATTTGTGTTCTCTCTCTCTTTTAATTTGCCTGAAACACATTTCTTTATTTTATTTACCTCGTATTTCTGAGTTTGCAGGTCAAATATTACTCCAAGAATGCCAAGCCTATGAGCGTTGGAAACCTCTGTCTGCAGGTTTCATGTTCATGGCATTTGCCTTGAACCATCCAGTGGGGAAAAGCTTTGGTGAAGGGTCTTTTCAACCCCAGTGGTCACCATTTTCCTCCTTGTTTGCAATGCAATTTTTGCTTCTTTCACATTTAATGTTATTTCATGATATATTTAATGAGTTATGGCTGGTCATGAATGCTCTCTCTTGTCCACTAGCTTCTCCTGGTCCCTGTGGGCAGGATTTGTATAGTGTTTAGTGTATCACAGACCATGTGCAATGACAAATATAATAAATGAATGCATGTTCTTCCAGCTCTCTGACCTGGGGTTAAGCATCTACTTCTTCAGCCATTGGGTTACTGGCCACACATATGCAGTCACAACACTCATGATAAATTCCCTTTGAATCACCACCAAATGTTACAAATGATAAATGGTTGTAATAAATATTTCAGAAAATGATTGAATTCTTTGAATATGTATGAATAATTGACAAACATTTTAAACTAAAGTCAGTGCAAACATTAAAAAACACAAAATCATATCAGTGAAATAGTTATTTCTTTTAAATTAAAACACCATAGATATGTAGCACTATTACTTTCAGGAAGGGAAGATAATTATAAAAGCAGAATCAGTATAAAGTATTTAGGAAACTAAAAACGAATGTGCTATAAGCATTAATTTGTGCAATTTAAAAAATATTAAGAGGGCTGAAATTCCCTATATAGAATGTTGTATAATATGTTCAGCCATCCTCTAACATAGAACTCAATTTAATCCATATGTATAATGAAAGAAATTGAGGTAGAATGGTTTGCTTTTTAATCTCAAAGAAAATGTGTTCTAATAGTGTTCTCATTGGGAACACAATAACTGTATTTATATAATCATGAAAAGAAAGAAAAAGTTGATAACCCTCTTGAGAAAAATGATGTTTGAAATACAGAAAACATCAATAAAAACATAAGAAAAAAGAAAAAGAAAAAAAACCCTCTTGATAGTCTGGCACTGTTAATTTAAAAATAGGAAAGCAGGGATTAAAGTTAATGACGGGGTGAACTTCCAGACAATTTAGTTAAACTGTTTGACACAAAAGCCGTGGGTAGAAATATGGAAAGACAGTACCAGAGGGAGCAATAGAAAACAGAGTTGTAAATCAGTCTATGAGAAAAGAAAGAGAAAAACCGTGCACTTTTAGAGGAAATGAGAATCACATAGTTCCATCACTTGATAGATTAGAGCAATCAAGGTGATGGGAATTGCCAAATGCAGTCATTTGATAGATTGGAGGAAGCACAGTAAAGACATAAAGGTAAATCTGTATTTCCCATGAGAGCAGTCAGAGTGGATTATTAGGTACTCCCATGGCTGTTAAATATTATGTTGACTTTAATTCTTCCCTGGATGTCTGAGAATGTGTCTTTTCTGATCATACAGAAAGCAAACTTACTTCTAGACTCCTTTTCTTTCCTGGAGACTGTTGGAAGTCAGGACTGTATTAGTCTCTAGGAGCAAATAGTCATTTTCCAAGTTAGTAGTTGCTACAGGAGCAATAAAAATTTCACTACCCCATAGAGCAAATTGAATGGAAGTTGAACAAAACCTTGCAGTAACAGCAGGAATGATGTATAAGAAAGGCCCTTCCATTTATTCCAACCATCACTTATTTAATAATAATTTAATATATTGATAAACTATTGCATTCTTTTTTTTCCAAAAGAAACAAGTAAGATTTATGACTCTCAAAATATTAGGGCTTGAAACAACGTGTATTTCCCCATTTCAGCATATAATTTAATAGTGCTTTCATTCATAATAGTAGCTAAAGCAAAATATTTGCAAATAAATTTCATAGAATATTTCAACGAAAATGTCAACAATATTACATACATTCATGAGATAAATTTAAAAACATACAAACAAATGTAGATGTAAACCTTGTTTTTGGATCAAAAGACTCATAGTTATTAAGGTACTAGATTTTTTCAAATTAATCTATAGATTTCATTTGCATATAATGTCAAATAAGTATATGTTTAAGATATTTGTCATTGCAGAAATTAATGAGCATAAATATTTCAACTATAAAGTGAGACTTAATGACTATTAAACATATCTTGTAACTATTATTGAGACTTGTTTTATTCTCTTTTGCACAGTTTAAGATATTGAGATTGAATTACATATAGACACGAGTTTTGTCACTTAAAATTTTTATTGGATAATTTCTTTTTTTAATTTTGTATTGATGTTTTGTGTATTTCATACATCATTTTTCAGTTAAGTTCAGGCATATTCCCCTTTCCCTCCCCCCCACCCCACCACATCCCAGATCATGCATTCTGCTATAACTGTCCTGCATCTTTCTCTCAGTCTTTTTTTTAGGTTTAGGAATTCACATTTTCCTCCATTAATTTTATATTACTCTAAAATACGGATACATACTCTCCACCATATACAGTAATTACAGGGTCTGAAAATAATTGGTGGGTGGATTCTATAGCCTGTTGAGAGATTCACATTATAACAACATAGTTGCTTTCAGATGAACAGAAATATAACCATATTGTCATTCAGCTTGCCTTTTGTCTGGAGAATTTGGTGTTAGCATCCACAAATGAGGGAAACAATTCTCTGTTTGTCTGAGGGAAACCATTCTCCATTTGTCTTTCTGGGACTGTGTTACTTCACTCAGCATAATGGCTTCAAGCTCCATCCATTTACCTGCAAAGTTCATAATGCCATCTTTCTTTACCACTGAATAATACTTCATTGTGTAGATGTACCACATTTTTGTCATCCACTCATCTGTTGAGGGACATTTGAGTTGGTTCCATCTCTTCAATATTGTAAAGAGAGCTGCAATAAATATGGATGTGATTGTGGCCGGACACTTTACTAAAATTCTTAATTGTTTCTAGAAGTTTTGTGGTGGAGTTTTTATCATCCCTTAGGTAAACTATCATATCATCTGCAAAAAGGGATAGCTTAACTTCTTTTCTGATTAGTACTCCTTTAATTTCCTTCTCTTGTCTTATTGCCCAAGCAAGTCTTTTGAGCACTATGTTGAAGAGGAGTGGTGATAGGGGGCAGCCTTGCTGGGTTCCCACTTTTAAGGGAAATGGTTCCATTTTTTCTTCATTTAGGAAGATGCTAGCAGTGGGTTTGCTATATATGGCTTTGATCATGTTGAGGAATGTTCATATCCTATTCCCTCTAGGACTGTAAACATGAAGGGATGCTGGATCTTTTCAAAAGCTTTTTCTGCATCAATTGAGATGGTTGTGTGGTTTATGTCTTTCAGTCTATTTATGTGTTTTATGATATTTATTGATTTATGTATGTTGAATCATCCCTGCATCTCTGGTATGAATTCAACTGGATCATGATGGATGATATTTTTGATGTGGGTCTGTATGCGATTTGCAAGTCTTTTGTTGAGAATTTTTGCATCTATGTTCATTAATGAGATGGGACTATAGCTTTCTTTTTTTGCTTGATCTTTGCCTGCTTTTGGTATTAGAGTGATGCTGGCTTCATAGAAGGAGTTTGGGAGAATTTCCTCTGTTTGTATCCTTCTAAACATTTTGAGTAGCAATGGTTGTAGGACATCTTTAAATGTTTTATAGAATTCTGCCATGAAACCATCTGGACCGGGGCTTTTTTGAGTTGGAAGGCTTTTAATTATATCTTCAAATTCTTCAAATATTATGGGTCTGTTTAAACTGTCAATCTCTTCTTCCTTAAGCTTTGTTGGTTCCCAGGATTTCAGATATTCATCCATTTCACTTATGTTTTTAAATTTAGTGGAGTATAAATTTTTGAAGTATCCCCATATGATTATCTGGATCTTTTCTTTATCTGTTGTGATGTTTCCCCTTTCATCATGAATACTATTGATTTGGAGTTGCTCTCTCTTTGTTTTTGGTTAATTGGGCTAGAAGTCTGTCTATTTTGTTTATTTTTTCAAAGAACCAGCTTTTGGATTTGTTGATTTTATGTATTTTTTTTGTTTGTTTCTATTTCATTGAGTTCTCCTCTGATTTTTGTTATTTCTTCCTGTCTGTTGGTTTTAGGGTTCATTCGTTGTTGTCTCTCAAGTGTATTTAGTTGCAGTGTTAGATGTTAGATCGTTTATTCATTCCCTTTTTGTTTGGTTGATGTGGGCACTTAGGGCTATGCATTTCCCTCTCAAGACTGCTTTTAAAGTATCCCACAGGTTTTGTTGTGTTGTATTGTCTTTTTCTTTCAGTTCCATGAATACTTTTATTTCACTCTTTATTTCTTCCCTGACCCATTCGTTATTCAGGATTGTGTTGTTTAGTCTCCATTTGTACTTATACCTAGTTAGAATTATTCTGGTGTTCATATTGAGCTTTATTGCACTGTGGTCTGATAGCATGCATGAAATAATTTCTGTCCTCTTGTATTTATTGAGGTTCTTTTTGTGTCCCAGTATGCAGTCAATTTTGGAGAAGGTTCCTTAAGGTGCTGAGTAGAAATTATATTCTCTGGTATTTGGGTGGAATATTCTGTAGACATCTGTGAGGTCCATTTCGTGTATTGTATTGTTCAGTTGTGATGTCTCTCTGTTTATTTTGTGTCATGTTGATCTATCCAAGGGGCTCAGTGGGGTGTTAAATTCCCCCACTATTAGTGTGTTAGGATTAATCTGTGCTTTGAGGTCCTGCAGAGTTGTGTTTATAAAGTTAGGTGCACCAGATTTTGGTGCACAGACATTTAGAATTGTGAAGTATTCATGGTTCATTGTTTCTTTGACAAGGATGTAATGGTCTTCTTTGTCTCTTCTGATTAATTTTACTTTGAGATTTATTTTGTCTGATATTAGAATAGCCACTCCAGCTTGTTTCTTGGTACCATTTGCTTGGAATAATTTTTTTTTCCATCCTTTCACTCTAAGGTGGTCTCTGTCCTTGATGGTGAGATGGTTTTTTGTAGACAGCATATAGAAGGATTCAGTTTCCTAATCCATTCTCTCAGTCTATGACTTTTGATTAGGGAGTTTAGACCATTAGTATTTAAGGTTATTATTGAGAGATGTGTATTGCTTCCTTTTGCCTCATTTTTTGTTTGCATTCTTGGTCTAGGTTTATATTTACTCTGTTATGATTTTGCTGCTTTCTCTGTTTAATTGCTTAGGGATAGTTGGTTCTTTCCTCTGTTCTTTCGATTGCTTTGAGGATTTTCTGAAGTGTTGGTTTCTTAGGCATGTGTTCTTTCATCTTGTTCATGTCATGAAAGATTCTTCTTTCTCCTTCAACTATAATTAACATTTTTGCTGGGTATAGTAGTCTGGGTTGGCATCTAAAGTCCTTTAGTACTGGGAACACTTTGGTCCACATTCTTCTAGCTTTCATAGTTTGCACTGAGAAGTCAGCTGTGATTCTGATGGGTTTCCCTTATATGTAACTTGTTGTTTTTCTCTTGTGGCTTTCAGTATTTTGTCTTTGTTTTGAGAATCTAGTGTTGTAACAATTATATGGCATGGGGAATTTCTTTTCTGGGCCTGTCTGGTGTTCTATGTACTTCTTGTGTTTGTATGGGTTTATCTTTTTTCAGTTTGGGGAAATTTTCTTCTATTATCCTGTTGAAGATCTGGTAGATAGTGTTGTCTTGGGATTCTCCTTCCTCTATCCCTATGATGTGGAAGTTTGGTCTTTTCATTTTTTTAATTTTATTTATTTCTGTATGTGTGTGAATGTAATGTCTGCATGCAAGTTTGTGCACCCGTGTTGTGCAATGCTGCGGAGGTCAGAAGAGGGTGTCGGATTCCCCTGGAACTGGAGTTCTCCTGGAATTGGAGTTTCAGACAGTTCTTGGCCACCATGTGGGTTCTGGGGATCGAACCTGGGTCCTCTGTAAGAGCGGTTGGTGCTCTTAACCACTAGGCCATCTCTCCAGCCCCTGGTCTTTTCATAGTGTCCCACATTTCCTGTTTGTTCCACTCTTGTGGCTTTTATTTTTTTTTAATTTTTCATAATCTTTACTTGAACACTCTACTTGGTCCATGTTATCCTGCAAGTCTGATATTCTTTTTTTCTGCTTCTTCTATTCTGCTTCTGAGGCTTTTTCCCATCATTTCCTGTTGATTGGATGAATGCTCAATTTCCTTTTTTATTTTATCCTGTGATTTCTTTAGTGTTTCCACTTCCTTCTGGAGTCTGCTGTCATTCTCATCTTGTAGCTCCTTTGTTCCTTGGTCATTTTTTTTCCCTTTTGGCCTGGGATCTTTTCAGCATTTCTACTTACTTCTGGAGTTTGTCATTTTCTCCATTAGTTCTTTCCAATGATTAACATTATCACTCTCTTAGTACTTCTTGAGTTATTCATTTTCTTCCCTTGGTTCTCTAATTTCTTTGAATATGTCCACAATTGTTTTTCTAAGGTCCATGTCTTGGTTTCCTTCCAGAGACATCTCATTGTAAGAGTCTTCTGTAGGGTTGGTAGAGTTTGGTGTGGATTTATTATGAGTTTTTTCCCATGTTGGGATTTATGTGTGTGTGTGTGTGTGTGTGTGTGTGTGTGTGTTTGGCATGTGGATTTGTTTGTTTATTTCTTTGGGTTCTGGTGCCTCAATGTTGGCTGCACAGCTAGATCCTCTGCACCACCGCTCCCCTAGGCTGGTCTTTTGCAGGTTGGTGTTCTGCAGGTGAATTCCATTTGCTCGGCTGCTCAGCAGAGCGCATGCTGGTCTTGTGCTGTGTGGTGCATGTCTAACTCAGCCTATGTCGCACTCTGGGACCTGAAGGTTAGAAGGTGCCGGGTGATACCAGGCCTCCACAGGGCACAGGACTGCCCAAAGCCCCCAGGCAGGCAGGCCTCACCTGGTCTTTTGCAGGTTGGTGATCTGCAGGACACGAGTAAAGTCTGCTTGCCCAGCGAGGTGCATGCTAGTCTTGTGATGTGTGGTGTGCACCTTACTGTATTCATTTATAATCCATGGATTGTGTTAAACTCAATGTGAGCACTTGTGAGGCAGAGGAAAGCAGATTTCTGTGAGTTTGAGGCTAGCTTGGTCTATAGAACAATTTTCAGGCTAGCCCCAAAATTGCTTTTTCTATTATTTCATGTAAGATGTAATTGTGAGTCATTGAAGTGTTTTCCTTAGTTCTCATTATTATTTATTTTAAAGTAGTTGGTCTTATGGTAATGCAGGTATCTTATGGCACACACATGGGAAACTGTAGAACAGTAAAACTTTGGATTTTACAAAAATGTTGACATGAGAATTTAGAAATTTCACAGGATTGATGACTTTTTCATTGGAATAAGATTTTGTAAGGCCATTCTCAACTGAAAAGTAGTTTTTTTTTTTTTTTTTCCTGGCCAAAAGATAGGGTACACTTCAAAACTACTGATATTATGGTGCAAAATAGAGGCCACAAAAGTGGAGAGTTACAGGACAGCACACTCTAGGCAGAGACTGGTAATTTCTAGATAAGAGGAACACTGCAATTGTGTGCATTTTCGGATCAGAGAAAGAGAATGCTCCTTGTGGATTTTATTAACTGATATAGAAAGCACGCAATTGGAAATGCAAACTTCCACAGAATGTGGCAAATGTAAATTGTGCTTCAGGTGTTCAAACTGCTTCAAGCTCAGTGATAAACAGGTGGTAGAGGAAATTCCTAAGTATAGTCAAGAATGCATATATAGACTAACCTGAAATAAATTATCATATTAGGATGAAAATGAGCAGTTAAAAATGAGAAGACAATATAAATATTATATCAAATATATATGAGTGATTTACCAGCACTTACTAAGGAGCACTAAAATTTATTTATGGATTACGTTTTATATGTAATTACAAACACAGTTGAATCATTTTCGCGTAACTTTTCTTCTTTACTACCGCATCCCAAAATTTCATTCTGTCCTTTATGAAATATACATCTTTGAATAAAATAACTATATGGATTTGACTAGACATCTTTTTTTTTCATGCTTTCCTTTATGTTTAATAGGAATTCTGTGAACCTTGAGAATATATTACTTTTAGTGGTACACAGTTCTTGAGAAAATGTCTTCATTTTTTATATTGCCATTTGCAATATTTTTAGTAGCTTGCTACAATATCATTTAATAAAAAATGTGTATTTTGTTGGTGGTAGAGAAAATATTGTTAAAGACTTCTTGGGACAGGAAAAGTCTCAGTCCTAAAACTGGATGCTTGTTCATTTTTGGCTGTAATTTGGATTCCTTTCTTTCAAGAATAATTATAATATTGTTGCGAAGTTCATTAGGCTGAAAAGAACTCCCTTGAATTTCACATGGAGGTCGTTGAGTAAAGCTCTGCTATTTTTTTAAGTACTCTCTCAGCTCGGGTCTCTTGGCCTTTAGTGTTGGTGTCAGCAAACCATTCTGAACTCCACTGGAACTGGAGTTAAGGACGGTTCTCAGCCGCCAAGTGGGTGCTGTGGATCCAACCCAGGTCCTCTGCAAGAGTGGTCGGCACTCTTAACTGCTAGACCATCTCTCTTCTGACCTCTGTGGCATTGCACAACATGGGTGCACAAACCTACAGGCAGACAGTAGATTCATACACATACAAAAATAAATAAAAATTAAAAAATATCCATTCTGAACCGAAAACATGTCTGGATATAAATGGATATAAATGGCTTTAACCTGTTCAAAAGAATGTTGTTGGCTTTCTTTTCCTAACATCACCATGTTATCCAGAATGGCTTTCTTCACCTCCTTATTCATGTAGAGCTCCTATAGGTCCCTTGGATTCCTCTCTTGTGAGCCCAGGAAGGCATGACTTCAGGTCAGGCACCACAATGCCCACCAAAAAGTCCTTTAAGCTGTCCCCATGGAACTAGATTTGTGCCACAGGCTCACTCTGGATGTAGATGTTCTCGATCTTCTCCAGTGCAATGTATTCTCCCTGAGCAAGTTTAAATGTGTGCTTTTTCCAATTGGTGATTTTATTTTATTTTATTTATTTTATTTTATTTTATTTTATTTTATTTTATTGGTGCTTTGTGCATTTCATACATCATTTTCCAATTCAGATCAGGCATATTTCCCTTTCCCTTCCCCCCTACCCCCACCCCATCCCACATCATGCATTTTGCCATAACTGTCCTGCATCTTTCTCTCAGTTTTTTTTTTTTTTCATCTTTTAGCTATAAGTGATGATCCATGAGTACAAGCATCCTTCATATGAAACTAATTTGCAGGCTGTTGTGCCCAAAGCCCCACAGCCCCACCATCCAGCAGGGGGTGAGGGGTTGTATGTTTAATCAAGTTGATCAAATGAGTGTAGTTTCACCATTCACCCCAATCGCAGCCCTTACATTCTACCACACCCCCTCTTCCGCAGATTGTTCCCTAGGCTTAGGAAAGGGGCACAGGTGGATGAGAAGCAAAACAGTCCACTCTCTCTGGAGCTGTTGTCTTGGACTCTGGTCAATTCTGGCTGTTTCCTTTCATGGGCTGACAGTTTGTCCAGGAATAACCTTTCGATCCTACTAATGAAGCACAAGCAATTAGATATATAGGTATTTAAACAGCACTAATAGTTATGGTTGGTTACTTTGGTATAGACACATATGTTTGGATGATATGTTAATCCATGAATTACATTTTTCCCTGTTAAATATGACAGGGTCTTACTGTGGCTTATAACATCTCCTAACCTGTAGAGGATGTAAGCTTGTGGCATCAGCCATGGGTTATTCCTCCAAGGAGAGAGCCAATAGCCAATTAGGTTTGGGATATACAGGCATATGGCTGCCTCTGCTGCACAGTATTTCCAGGCAGGCGGGGTGTAGCTGGTGCTGACAGTGGAGTCCTAATGAAACTTACCTTCTAGGTGCCACAAGGTTTTGATATGAGAGACTTTCTTGCCTCCCCCCCAGAGAAAAAGGAGAAATATGATGATGATGAGGTCACTCTCCAACTGTAAATTGGAGACAACTATTATAGAGGTAATCTCTTATAAAACTGGTAAAACTGCCTTCTTTAATTGACTAATAGACATAAGAGCTGTGAAAAGGATTACTCTATGTTCAGAACCAAATATAATACTAAAGTCCTTAAGCTATGCACTTAAGCAAAATATTTTAATAAAGGAGCTGTGACATCAGCAATGGATTTTTCTACCAAGGAGACATTGGCCAGGGGATCCAAGGCCCCACAAAAGGTAAAGGCTCCTTGCCTCTAACCTGGGATACCTGCAAGAAGAGAGGCGATAAGGCCCTGCTGCCAAAGACCTGATGTTAACATGGGAAAGATGTATTGAGACCACACATACAAGTGTACAGATGGCCTCTGGAATGCCAGAGAGTGTTACCAAAGGCCACTCAACCAATAAAGCAAATACGGTTCTCCCAATTGGTGCTTTTAAGAGTTCCCTCTGGCAGCCATTTCTCAATGTCTCCAGTGTGAAGCCAGCCATTGCTGTTCAAGGCCTCCTTTGTCCTGTCTTCATCTTTTCAGCAGCCTTTGCATACATTTCGTCCTTTCACACATATCTCCTCCTCTCCTTTTCGGGTCCAGTAGTTGAGCTCCTCCACATCATTGAGTTTGATATGATTACAGGGCAGCAGTGCTGCTACGTGCTCTGAAGTCCAGTTCCCTGGTGTCTTAAAGGTGCACCCAACTGTGCATTCAGTCTGTCCATAACCTTCATAGACCTGACACCCCAGAGCTGCTCGGAGAAATTCCAGGACTGTGGGTGATGCAGGGGCCGCCCCAGTAACAATCATCCTCATATGCCCCCCAAGACTGGCCTGGATCTTATGAAAGAAGAGTTCACCCCAGATACTATCATTCCTGATGATTCCACTGCTGACCTTGGCCCGCTTTCGCCTCGCTGCTAACTCTAGTAGCCATGTCTGCCTGGTGGAAGATCTTGTCATACATCCTGTTCAGCAGCCGTGGAACCACAGGGAAGATAGCGGGAAGCAGAGCTTTCAAGTTATCTGAGAGGAGTCGGATGTCTCCCTGGAAAAAGCCCACGCGGCCTCCATGGCAGTAGACAATGGACTGGATCAGTCTCTCAAACATGTGAGCCAGAGGCAGGAAAGAGATGAGCACATCGTCCTGTCTCAGAAAGATCACATTCTCTGTCACTTTCAGAGAGCCCGAGAAATTGGCCACCACATTCCCATGGGTGAGCATGGCACATTTGAGGGTCCCTGTCATGCCACTTGTGAAACATACTATAGAGAGGTCATCAGGCTGTGGAGGCATTCGGGCACGGTGATTCTCTTGGCCAGGGTCCTCTACAGCCTGCATGGACTTGATGTCCTACACCAATATCCATCCCCCTTTCCTCTTTTATATCACATGTTTTCTTCCCCTCTTCTCTTTAAAGTCTCTTATTCCCCCATTGAGTCCGTTTCTGGTTTCTGGCCTTTTCTATACTCATTAACTAATAAATGCATATATGTAAAAAATAGAGGCTAAGATCTACATATGAGAGAAAACGTAGTATGTGTCTTTCTCAGGCTAGGTTACTTCACTTCATATCACATTTTCCAGTTTCCATCAGTTTTCCTGCAAATTTCCATTCTCCTTATATATAAATCATTTAATTTGGGGCTGGAGAGATGGCTTAGCGGTTAAGAGTGTTGACTGCTCTTGCAGAGGACGCAGGTTCGAACTCCAGCACCCACATGGCGGCTGAGAACTGTCTTTGACTCCAGTTCCAGGGGAATCTGACGCCCTCTTCTGACCTCCACAGCATTGCACAACACAGGTGCACAGACCTACATGCAGACAGTATACATACACATACAAAAAAAAAATATATGACTGGTCATAAAAGCATATGGCTGAAATTCCAGAACTTGTGTATTGGATACAGGAGGATCAGGAGTACAAAGTCATCCTCGACTCTATAGTAAGTTAAAGAATTACCTAGTCTATAGGAATTCTTGTCTCAAAAAGGAACAACAAAAATTTTAATTGTTTCCAAAAAGAATGGTCTGCATTACGACATTTTCATGCAGCTGTATCTTCATAATTTGCTGATATCCACTTCTTGCTTAGATTATCTCACCCCCACTGATCCTTGCCCTCCCACAAGTAGCCCAATAGTCTCCTTTCCAATTGTGCATATTAAATACATACATACATGTGTGTGCCTATATGCTTACATGTATTTAAATCTAGCATCTGTATATGAGAAAAAACATGCTCTATTTCTGAGTCTGCATTTTTAAAATGAATTATATTGTTAATATAATATAGAAATATATAGAACTAAGCCAGGTATGGTGGTACAGGCCTTTAAACCCAGCATGCAAGAGGCAGAGACAGGTAGATTTCTGTGAGATCAAAGCCGAACTGGTCTCTAAATAGTGAGTTCCAGGCCAGCTGGGGCTACAGGGAACCCTGTCTCCCAAATAAAAAAAAGGAAAGAACAGATATCAAAACAAAAAAAGAATATATAGAATTTAAAAATCTCAAGTGAAACTGGGTGTGGTGGCACACACCTTTAATCCCAGCATTCAGGAGGCAGAGGCAGGTAGATCTCTGTGAGTTCAAGGCTAGTCTGTTCTACAAAATGAATTCAGGCCAGCTGGAACTGCAAGGAAGCCTTGCCCCAAAAAGACCAAAAATAAATAAATGAATATCCTAAGTGAATATTTTCTGATCCTATTTCCTTGCTCTAAAGTAAGCTGTACAGATAATATTCACAAGGATTTCTCAAACGTTTACTACCCAACAGTTATTTATATCAAATTGTCTTCTTTTGGAAGACAAATTTTAAAAAGTATAGTTAACAGTCTAATTGGTGAATGGTGGAACTAAGAGATGGGAACCAAGGAGAAAATTATTTGTTTTTAACCAATTATCTGATCCAGCATGTCTTATTTAAAACCTAGAAAGACACCTCAGCATAAGACTATCATATTGTCCTAAATGTTTTTTAACATGAATTTCATACTTAATATGCATTTATCTAAGTGGAAGGTGTCCTGGTTTTGGTCAGTTACTAGTATTTGCATACAATTTCAGAATAAGTATTCTATACACTTAATTTTCCCATATAAAAATGATTGTGATTGTGATGGCTAATCCTGGGTGTCAACTTGACTGGATTAAGGAACGAATAAGATAAAAAGGATCTTTGGATTGGACTACCTCAACCTGAATGGCCCACCCCAAATGTGGATGTGACCTTCTGCTGGCAGGCAGTATTAAAGGCCATAGCAGAGGAAGCTGGTCCCTTTTATCCTATGGCTTGCCTCTCTCTCACTGGTGAGTTTGTCTTGCTGCTGTGATCAACCCTTCAGATCCCAACATGTACTGAGACCGGCAGATCTCCTGGAATCCATTGGGCCTTCAGCACCAGATTGGGACTACTGAGACATCCAGCCTTGCGGCCTGAGCAGTTCCCTGGATTCTCAGCCTCTCCAGTGCAGCGTGGCTACTGTTGGACTCCTTGAACTCTGTCACATGAGCAAATCAATAAATTGTATATAGCTATATATTCGTCTTATTGCTTCTGTTTCTTTAGAGAATGCTGACTAATACAGATTTTGGAACCAGGAGTGGTTCTAGACAAACAGAATTGAAAGGATGAATTTCTTTAGTGGGCTTTGTAGTTTCTGGAGCCAGCTCTCCAACCCAAAGAATCCTAGTTACTGAAGGCTCTCCTGGTGGCATGAAAAGAAATGATAATCCTTGGTGCAGACTATTGGACGTAATTATGAAGATATATCCATTTGACTCACCTAACTCGCCTCTTGTGAGAAGCAAGGAATTTAGCGACTCTATATATAAAATGTTTCAGAAATTGGGGAAAAATAAGGAAAATAATGATGTTGCCTGGTTGCTCCTAGCATCTCTGGATAAAGTGATAGAGGAAAATAAGGAGCTCAGTGATAAAATTAACCAGCTCCAGATTAGAAACAACAGTCTAAAAGTTTCCAAGTGTGGTCTGGAAGAACATCTTCTCTCTAGCAGCCAAAGAGCTAAAGCAGCAGAAAATCAAGCTGGAGCCCTTATTATACGTTTGGCTGATTTACAACACAAATTTAATTCCCAGGCACTAAGAGTGTCAGCAGTTAAAGTGAGAGCACTGGTGGGGAAAGGGTAGAACCCTGAAACTTGAGATGGAGATGTGTGGGAGAACCACGATGATGAGGATTTTGAACCCTTAGGATTCTGAGGGATTTTCTTTATCTGAGGAATTAATTTCCCCACCGTCAGCAGAGAATCCACACCCTGCAGATCCCTCCTCCCCCCCCTTGCCTGAGGAAATTAATCTCCCCCTCCCATTGGGAGCTAATGTCCCTCAGGGCCCAACAATTGTTGCCTCTAGACCTATAACCAGATTAAAGGCTAAGCAAGCCCCTCAAGGTGAGATAGAAAGTGTGGTCCATTAGGAGGTGCTCTTTACCACTTAAGAAATTAATGAGTTTGCTTATTCATTCTGGCAGAAGCCTAAGGAATATGTTTGGGAATGGATTTTAAGGGTGTGGGATAATGGTGAAAGGAATATAAAATTGGATCAGACTGAGTTTATCAATATGAGCCCACTGAGTAGAGATTCTAGGTTTAACATGGAAGCTCGAGCAGTTAAAAAAGGTGTTAAAAGTTTATTTGAATGGTTGGGTGACATATTTATTACAACATGGCCTACTAACAGCGAGTTAGAGATGCCTGATATTCCTTGGCTTAGTATTGATGAAGGGATTGTGAGTGTCAGGCAGATGGGAATGCTCGAGTGGATTTGAAGTGTAAAACCACATTCTCCACAATATGAAGACCCAGAGAACATGCCTTTCACTGAGTTTATAAGATGGAAAGTACTGAGAGAGACACCAGAAAATTTGAAGAGCTTTGTTTTTGCTCAATTTCTTATACCAGATCTTACAGTTAGAGAAGTTGTTGCTTGCTTGCATAAAATAAATGTACATATAATAGGTTTAACAGGACCTTGGGGTAGGCGTCAGGTGGGAGCACTGAATCACCAAAGGCCAGATGAGCGTAGTTATCGCAGTTATCACAATGGGCTGCAAAGGCAAAACAATGCTTATAATGGCATGACCCGAAATGATCTTTGGAGCTGGCTAATTAATCATGGTGTTACCAGGAACCAAATACATAAGAAGTCTACTAACTTTTTATTTGATCTGTATAAGCAGAAAAGCTCTAGAACAAATGACAAGAAGTCAACATTGGATTTCAGAAGTAGCAAATCCCGTCCAGTTAACCAGTTTCCAGACTGGAGACAATTCACAGACCCAGAACCCCTTGAATAAAGGGGTGGCCGGGTTCCGATGAGGAAGGATCTTGTCAAAATACCAAAGAGTTATGCTATTTGCCTTCCTCCTGTCCTTCCCCAGAGGGACCTGAGGCCTTTTGCTAGGGTAACTGTACACTGGGGAAAAGGAAATAATCAGACTTTTCGAGGCCTATTGGATACTGGTTCTGAGTTGACACTGATCCCAGGAGACCCTAAAAAGCATTGTGGCCCTCCGGTTAAAGTAGGGGCCTATGGAGGTCAGGTGATAAATGGAGTTTTGGCTGAAGTCCGACTCACGGTGGGCCCAGTGGGTCCCAGAACTCATCCTGTGTTATTTCCTCATCCCAGAATGTATAATTGTGGTAGCTATAATTAGAAATTGGCAGATTCCCCACATTGGTTCCATGACGATGTGGAGTGAGCGGCTATTATGTGTCAGAAAGGCCAAATGGAAACCATTTTGGTTGACCTCTATCAGGAAAATGGTGAACTAACCAGTATTGTATCCCTGGAGGGATTGCAAAATTAGTGCCACCATCAAGGTTTGAAAGATCAGTGGGGTGGTGATTCCTACCACATCTCCATTTAACTCCAATTTGGACTGTGCAAAAGACAGATGGATCATGGCGAATGACAGTTGACTATAAATAACAATAGTGACACCAATTGCAGCCTGCTTTACCAGATGTGTGTCCTTACTTGAGCAGATTAATATGTCTCCTGGTACCTGGTATGCAGCTATTGATCTGGCAATTGCTTTCTTCTCGATACTAGTTCATAGAGGACCACAGAAGCAATTTGCTTTCAGCGGCAAGCCAACAGTAATACCTTTACTATCTTACCCCAAGGTGTATGTTAACTCTCCAGCCTTTCATAACTTAAGTTAGAAGGGATTTGATCAACCTGACTCTTCCACAAAAATATCACACTGGTTCCATCTATATTGATGATGTTATGTCTGTTGGAAGCAGTGAACAGGAGGTAGCAGCTAGTCTAGGACTTGTTGGTAAAGCATATGTGCATGAGAGGATGGGAAAAAATCCAACAAATTCAAGGGCCATCTACCTTGGTGAAGTTTTTAGAAGTTCATTGTGTGGAGCATGCAGAGACACATTCCTTCTAAGGTAAAGAATAAATTGTTGCACCTGCCCTCACTCCACCAAGAAGAAACACAACGTTTCGGTGGGCCTATTTTGGCTTCTGGAGCAGCACATCTCATCTGGTGTGTTATTAATGAACCATATTCAGGTGACTCGGAAGGCAGCAAACTTTGAGTGGGCTTGGACAGGAAAAGGCTCTTCAACAGGTCCAGGCTGCAGGGCAGGTTGCTCTGCCCCTAGGGCCATATGATCCAGCAGACCCAATGGGTGCTTGAGGTATCAGTGGCCGATAGAGATCTGTCTGGAGTCTGTGGCAAGCTTCCCATAGGGGAATCACAGCGGAGGCCCTGGGGATTTTGGAGTACAGGTCTACCTTCATCTGAAAACAACTATTCTCTTCTTTTCTCGAGAGACAGCTCTTAGCCTTCTATTGGGCACTTAGTGGAAACGCAAAAGTTTGACAATAGGCCACCAAGTCACCATGCCAATTTGAGCTGCCCATCATGAGCTGCGGTTGTTATCTGACCCCCGGACCATAAAGTAGGGGAGTGATTGATCCAGACCACAAGGGGAAATTGGACTTTTTCTACACAATGGGGGCAAGGAAGATTATGTCTGGAAGGCAGGAGAGCTGTAGGGTCCTTCTGGTGCTACCATGTCCTATTGTTAAGGTCAATGGGAAACTCAAAACAACCCAAACCAGACAGGAAAATCAAATGGCCTCAGAGCCCTTCAGGATGAAGGTATGGTCACTACCTCCAGGGAAAGAGCCAAGACCTGCGAGTGCTGCTGGCGATTGGTGGAGGAATACAGAATGGTAGTAGAAGAAGTGTAGTCATAAATATCAGCTGAGGCCATGTGGACCAGTTGCAGAAACATGGACTATAGTTAGACATTAATTTTTCAGTATATATCTATATTATATATATATATAATATATATATATATATTAGCAGCCCAGCTACTTGTGTTTTTTCCCTTTGGCGTGGTGCAACTGAGATAAGTGTTTTGTCATATTTAGGTTATTAGATACTGAAGGACTAAGTGTTCCTCAAGGACATTACCACCTACTCTAAGATATAATACTTTGCTATTGCACATGAGACACTTATAACATGTTAAGTGGAATAATGACCTTGCCATTGTTCGCAACTGACATTTAAGCATAACATAAGGAGAGGCTATTTATTGGGTGTCAAGTTGTCAAGGGGTGGACTTGTGATGGTTAATCTTGGGTGTCAACTTGACTGGACTAAGGAACAAATAAGAGAAAAAGGATCTTCGGATTGGACTACCTCAACCCGGATGGCCCACCCCAAATGTGGGCGTGACCTTCTGCTGGCAGGCAGTATTAAAGGCCATGGCAGAGGGAGCTGGTCCCTTTTTTCCTGCAGCTTGCCTCTCTCTCACTGGTGAGTTTGTCTTGCTGCTGTGATCAACCCTTCTGATCCCAGCATGTACTGAGACCGGCAGATCTCCTGGAATCCATTGGGCCTTCAGCACCAGATTGGGAGTCCTGAGACATCCAGCCTTGCAGAGTGAGCAGTTCCCTGGATTCTCAGCCTCTCCAGTGTGGCATGGCTACTGTTGGACTACTTGAGCTCTGTCACGTGAGCAAATCAATAAATTATATATAGCTATATATTCATCCTTTTGCTTCTGTTTCTTTAGTGAACCCTGACTAACACAGTGATCCATTTAGAAAGTGGTTGGTTAATCTCATAACATTAGTGCCACTGTTGTGCCAATGGGAATATTTTGCCAAACAATTTATTGTAGCTCACAGAGTTCACAGATGGGTAAGGTTGATGATTTCTTTCCTCTGTCAGTAACACGCATATCATTTTCTAGCACTATGAGAACTAGCCTGTGGAAATTGGATTCAGGGTCACTACCAGCTTGATTTTTCCCAGTTTGTTTAGAGGATCAGGTATGTTATTTCTTTAGGAGCATGGTCTTATCATCAATTTCTGGTATATAAACAAATGCAATGGCAAGAGACAGTATTATTTGTGGATGACTTGTATCTCTCTGATTAACAACTTCCAAAGAGGGAATCCATTCCTGGCAAAGGGCTTTTTATTTGTTAGCCAAAGTTGTTTAACAAGCCCCCAAACCACATCTAAATATAGTTTTACATTGTATATGTATTGAAAGAAGGGTCTACAGTAATTTCCATATGACTTTAGTGTTAGCCCCTCTTCTTAATCCCTCTACTGTCCTACCTCTCCATTCTCCTCTTCATTAAACACATCCTATTGGTTATTTCCTTTTCTTACTTATATTACTGGATTCTATCTCCCATCTAAGAACCAGCACTCCCATTAATCTCTTACTATTTTCTTGATCTCTAAGGATTTTTAAACAGAAACACATATTTAACTATTCAAAGTTAACATCCATTTATGAGACAAAGATTATGTGACATTTGTCTTTCTCAGTCTGAGTTGCTACCCTAAAAATGATTATTTCCAGTTCTGTCTATTGAGATATGCACTTCATAATTTCATTTTTATCAACAGCTGAATAATATTCCATTGTATAAGCATACCATACTTTTGTTATCCAATCATCAGTTAAGGGACATCTAGATTGTTTTAATTTTATGGATATTGTGAATAGTGCAGGAATGAGCATGGATGAACAGATACCTCAATACTAGGAAACAGATGACTTCCATAACTGATATTGTTATTTCAGCCAAGAATTTGTGGCTATACAGGTCACAGGATATGGGGGAGAATCTGTTACTATTCTTCTGCTAAATGGGAATGCTATTAAACTGACTCTCAATGAGATATTGCTACACCCATAGATATGTGCATCTCTCAACTCTCACCAGAGAAGGTTCTTCATGCAGCAGATGGTGATAAATACAGAAACCCATAACTGGACAACATGTAGGGTAAAAGAGGCTATGGAATGCTCAGACCTAAATGGACATCTATATTGTATCCTCTCCTCCCAAGTAGCAAAGAGTCATTGTTGGAGAAGGAAAAGGAAAATTGCGATACCCAGAGGTGATAGAAGAATATAAAGAAACTGTATTATCTGGACACCATTGAGTTGTACACACAAACCCACTGCACTTAGCATAGCATACATAAGACCTGTACAGATGGTGGCTCAACATAGACATGGATAGGCAGGAATACCTGATCATAACTAAGCCTCTATTGGTAATTCATAGATTCTTGGAGATGGAGATTCAGGTTTTTTTTGCTAGTGTGACAGTTTTTACGTTGACCAGACTTAAAGGAAAAACTCACACCCAAGAGCATTTAGGAAGCATGGGTTAGACATGATAAGCCTTAAAAAGAAAAGACAATTTTAAGGACATGAAGTGGGATGTACTGAGATAAGGGTGGAAGGGGACAGGGTCTGAAAATATTCAAGTATACTGTCTGAAATTCTCTAATCAATACACATATATTTAAAAATGAATGATCATGTAAAATGCTAGCAGGTTTTGATTGCAATACTGTCTTTGTGGATATCTTTGTACAAGAATCTTTAAATACATTTTGAGTCATTTTTAGAAAATAGATTATGAAGAGGAATGTCTGTCAAAATGCATGCATGTAAATTCCCTTTGTGAGAGCTCAGCTGTCAGGGGTTACTTTCAAAATCCTCACCAACAGAATATTTGCAGCATTTCTATCATTTTTTAAAGATAATTCATAAAGAAAAAAAGCTTTTTTTCTTTTTCTTTTACTTGTGATTTCATGGTAATATTTGAAATTGATTATCCACTTATTTGTGTTAATTATTTGAGTTTTGCAGTACATTTGGCCTATTTATACACACACATAAACAAACACACACACACACAAACACGTTCACAACTACCTATTCAATTTTTCTTCTTTTTATGAAGTTTTAACACAGTCCAATTTGAAAATTATTCTTTTAGGTTTGTGGTATATATCAAAACCAAGGATGTGGAAACCTTCATGAAAGTGATAAAAAAATTTCAGTTGAACACCAAAAAACTTATCAGGTGTTTGGAAGCAGGGACCCAATGTCTGAATGAAGTCACATGGCATGCTCAAGAGAAAACATTAACCATTTTGTTTACTGGAATTACAAAGTGAAGTAGGTGTGGTTGCAAAGGGCATGTGAAAGGAAAGGATGTGCTGTGTAATGAAGAGTACCTGCTGTTATGTGGCCACTGGCACTGTAGCCCTTGTCATGGAGCAACTTGTAGAGATGTGGATAAGGCATGTGTGCATTCTATTAGAAGATTCTGGTAAGTTTTAGAAGTGTGAATTTGAAAAGCCTATTTTAAATTTTTTTTTTTTTTTTGTATGTGTATGAATGTATTGTCTGCATGCAGGTCTGTGCACCCGTGTCG
>VZQC01015118.1:41475-53325 GCA_009823505.1 Rhizomys pruinosus
TTTTTTTTATTTTTTTTAATTTTATTTATTTCTGTCTGTGTATGGATGTACTGTCTGCATGCAGGTTTGTGCACCCGTGTCGTGCAATGCTGCAGAGGTCAGAAGAGGGTCTCGGATTCCCCTGGAACTGGAGTTCTCCTGGAATTGGAGTTTCAGACGGTTCTTGGCTGCCATGTGGGTGCTGGGGATGGAACCCAGGTCCTCTGTAAGAGAGGTTGCACTCTTAACAGCAAGGCCATCTCTTCAGCCGGAGTAGTTTATATATTCTTGAAGTTAATGCTCTGTCAGATGTGTCACTGGTAAAGATTTCTTCCCACTCTGTGGGTTTTCTCTTCACCTCCTTGATTGTTTTTTCACTGTACAGAAGCTTTTGAGTTTTATAAAGTCCCACTTGTCAACTGTTGACCTTACTTCCCATGTGGCTGCTGTGTGGTTTAGAAAGTCTCCTCCTACACCTATGTCTTGTAGGTTGTTGCCAAATTTTTCTTTTATCACCTTCAGGGTTTCAGGCTTCACATTGAGATCTTTGATCCACTTGGAGTTGATTTTTGTACAGGGTGATCATAGGGGTTTAATTTTGTTCTTCTACAAATGGTGATCCAGTTTTGCCAACACCATTTGCTGAAGATGCTATCTTTCCTCCACTGAGCTTTTTTAGCCCCTTTGTCAAATATGAGGTGGCTGAAGTTATATGAGCTCAAGTTTGGATCTTCAATTTTGTTCCATTGGTCACTGGTTCTGGGTTTTTGTTTTGTTTTGTTTTGTTTTGTTTTGTTTTGTTTTGTTTTGCCAGTACCAGGCTGTCTTTATGACTATAGCCCTGTAATATTGAAGTCTGGTAATGTAATCCCCCCAGTATTGCACTTTTCACTCAGGGTTGCTTTACCTATTTGGAGTCTTTTGTTTTTCCATACGAATTTAAGGATTTTTTTGTAAGTCTGTGAAAAAGCTCATGGGGATTTTTATTGGGATTGCATTGAATCTGTATATTAATTTGGGTAGAATGGACATTTTTACTATATTAATTTTTCCAATCCATGAGCATGGGAGCTCTTTGCATCTTTTGATGTCATTTTAAATCTCCTTTTTCAGGGTTTTAAAACTATAGACCCATATCATTGATGAACACAGATGCAAAAATTCTCAACGAAATACTTGCAAATCGCATACAGACCCACATCAAAAAGATAATCCATCATGACCAGGTTGGATTCATACCAGAGATGCAGGGATGGTTCAACATATGTAAATCAATAAACATCGTAAAACACATAAATGGACTTAAACACAAAAAAACATATAATCATCTCAATTGATGCAGAAAAAGCTTTTGACAAAATCCAGCATCTCTTCTTGCTTAAAGTCTTAGAGGGAATTGGACTGGAGGGATCATTCCTCAATGTAATCAAAGCCATATACAAGAAACACACAGCCAACATCATCCTAAATGGAGAAAAGTTGGAAGCATTCCGTTTAAAGGCAGGAACATGACAAGTCTGTCCACTATCACTACTCCTCTTTAATATAGTGCTTGAAATGCTAGGGCAATAAGGCAAGAAAGTGAAATTAAAGGAGTACTAATTGGAAAAGAGGAAGTAAAACTATCCCTTTTTGCAGATGATATGATAGTTTACCGAAGGCATGCTAAAAACTCCACCATAAAACTCTTAGAAATAGTCAAAAGTTTTCATAAAGTGGTGGGATACAAAATAAACCTAGAAAAATCAGTAGCCTTCCACCAACAATAAGCAACTGGAGAAGGAATATAAGAAGAACTTCCCAATCACAGTAGCCCCCCCCCCCAAAAAAAATACCTAGGAATAAACCTAACCAAAGACACTAAAAACCTCTACAACAAAAATTTCAAAACTAACTTTTTATTTAAGCATTCCTAAAAGATAAATAACACTTTCTGAATCCTGACGCTATATCTTCACTAGTTAATTTTTGTGCTAAGTTGAAGTGAAGAAAATACCATGAGATAGGTTTTATAATGATTTGGCACAATGGAAATTTTATCTAAAAAAAGTAACAAAGTATTTCATAGAACACTGCACATCTTTTGCTTTGTTAGCTTGATTATTGCAACAGGGTCTTCCTATAGCCCTAGTTAGGCTGAAACTTGTGTTTTAGACCAGGCTGGCATCAATTCCACATAGATTTACCTGCCTCAGTCTCCCAAGTGCTGAGATAAAAGGCACACACCACCAAACTCGGCCTACATCTTTGGTTTAATCTAGATCATCAATTTAAAATGTTCATTGGTATAATGTACCATCTGGATTTCCTTTATCCCCAAGACAATAAAAACACAAACACAAAAAACTTCAACTTTAATTTTTACAATTCTTAACATTGAAAATGCCATGATGAATCCTGTTGCTCTGTATATTAACTTAAAAATTACTCTCCCTTGTAAAGGGAGGGACTCTAGGTAGGCTCACTAGACTTGTGAGAATGAACTTGCACTGAGGGATGTCTGGGGATACTAGCTTGACTTACTAGCCTTACACAAATGACAGAACACATGAAATGCAGTGGGGATCTGTGGGAGTCGCCAGTGGGGAAAGGGGCTGTAGAGATTATTAAGGAGTTCTGTATGAAGTACACAAGAATTCAATACAAAATTGCAAATATAAGCAATTAGTCTTCTACTGCACTTGATTTTTTTTTCCTTATGATTCAGAGCTTTTTAGTTTAATGACATCCCATTTGTCGACTGTTGACCTTAATTACTGAGTAACTGATGTCTAACTTAGAATGTCCTTTCCTGCACCTCTATCTTGTAGACATGGAGAAGTGGGTAAGAAATTCCAAACTAACCTAAGAAACTTTTCCAAATTGACTGCTGCTGGGAGGGGAAATACATTGTCTTCCATGTATGGGGCTCTTGGTGGCCCATAGGATTAGCTAACACTGAAGTACATTGGTAGACACACACACACACACACACACACACACACACACACACATATATAAGTATATATATATATATATATATATATATTATATATATTATATATATAGTGAGGGCCAGTGGAGGGAAGTATAGATAGGAGAAATGATCTAGGGCGTCTAAATAGCATCCATCAAAACAAATTGCATGAAATTCCATAAAAATAAAAATTAAAAACTAATAAACAATTTAATACAAAATATAACAAAAGAGTAAGTTATAATGTATGCCAACACACCTAACAGCTTCAACTTAATTATATATAACATGAATAAAGAGTTTTCTACATTATCCTTAGTGCATTTATAGGTTTGGTTTCAATGTTTTTACTTTAATTTAATTTTTACCAATTTATATTTTTATTGAATGCTCATGCATTTCCTACAGTATAACCTAGTCATAGACCCCTTTTTCCATATGAATACTTCCACACCCTGCTAGTTTCACATATTCTGTAATATATATTAAGGCCTCCTGAGCCATGTCTGTGTGAATTTTTGGATAGGGCCATTGTAGGTAACCCATACTAACTCGACAATAACTAGACAGCCCAGACTAGATTCAAGCTCACAACTGTCTCCTGCCTCAGCCTCTATTCATACAATTACAAGCATGACCCACAATCCCTACCTTAAAATTGTTTTCTCATGATTATTCACATACCCTGGAATATGAACATCAAAATACAAGATTTTATTAACTATTCATATAATTGACTATTTTAATAAGTTAAGTTTTAGGAGTAAAATATCTGGCCGGTTCAGTATGGGTTGGGTTCAAAATGTGAAGTTACTTAGAGTACTATCTTAATGAGGGTTGCCTTGTGGTTGACTTATTTTTTGGCTGCATGTTCATTGCTATGTTTGGCAGTCTGTGTCAAGCCGGAAGTTTGATTGGTAGAACTGCAATGTCTCCTTGTCATGAGATTTCTCTAGTTTAATCAGTCTTCAAATTATAAATGGATTTTATTGCACCTGGAAATAGAAAACTTCATGGAGCAGTTTCGTCTTAAAATAGACCATATCTAAGCTGTGAACCAATGACATGGTTTAGATTGTAACCTGTTTTGCTTTGATTGATTAAATTTATCTGAATTTCCATGAATGATGCATTTACATACATATATATTACATTTACATATACATCATAATTAGGGAGACAGTTCTCAAATTAATTTTACCTGTGTCAGAATGGCATTCTTAGACCCTTGCTGTATCTTCCAGAGGTTAGTTTTATCTATATAAAATATTATCTAGGGTTGGTGAGATAGCCTAGTGGTTAAGAGCACCGACTGCTCTTGCAGAGGACCCGGGTTCGATCCCCAGAACCCATATGGCAGCTAAGAACCGTCTGAAACTCCAATTCCAGGAGAACTCCAGTTCCAGGGAAATCTGAGACCCTCTTCTGACCTCCGCGGCGTTGCACGACATGGGTGCACAGACTTGCATGCAGACAGTACATTCATACACATACAGAAATAAAAATAAAAATAATAAAAAATATCTATATTAGATCAGTATTGTAGTTTGTATTTGAGAGATACAATTTGTAAAGTATATACACTTTCATATTGTATCTTGCTAACTAATGTTCCCTTGTCATAGTTTAAATGAATCTAATGAAGATATTACAGGAATAAGAACTGTGTCAGGGTTAAATTAAAACTATAATTAATTTTAACATGAATAGCCATTCTTTTATGTTCTGTCAGTAGTCCCTGAATTTTTATTAACTTTTTTTTTCCTGAACTACGTATTTTACAAAATTTTAGTGCTTAGATCATAGGCTTTTGGTAAGTGTTTAATGTGTGACTATAAAGTATAGCAGAGTAACTACATATGTTAATTGTTTGAGGAATGATTTATATTACATCTTCTTCATGAATATTTATGCAGACATAGAATGCACTACAGGAAAAGAAAATGGAATCAAAAGCAGGAGAATGCTTAATGTCTGCAGTCCTTCTTACTACCCACCTCTGCACATAATGGTTGATTTCTTTGTTACAATAAATTATCTTGGCATTCCCTTCAGAATTTCAGCCGCACAAGGGTGAAGATATTAACGGAAACATGGTCTTTGTTTGATGGAAACAGAATTATAAAAGACATTGGCAAAATAAGTTCCGTGGGGAATACCATGCCACATTACAGTTAAAACATGAATAAAACAGCCTGACCCTTTTTTGGGGGGCAGTCTCCCTGTAGCCTCTGCCTCCCGAGTGCTAGGATTGAAGGCATATGCCACCACGCCCAGCCAGCCTGACTCTTAACTTTAATTTTTAAGGTTGATCTGAACTCAGAGAACACCTGTTCCCCCAGAAGTCCTCCCCAGTCAGGCCCCACCCATAATTTTCTTCAAAATCTTTTCTCCAGCTTCAGTTGGGGAACTATAAACATGAATCCACCCTTATGTTGACAAACTTAGATTTCATTTCTAATTCTGGAATACACCTCATACATACAAGGTAAAACATTCTTTGAAAGGTTAATTAGAAATCATTAATCCAGATACTGTCCATTTTAAAAACATTTTATCTATTATTTCTATTTTATTATGAGTGTATTGCCTATATGTATGTGAGTGTACCCTTCTTGCACAGCATTCTCAGAGATCAGAAGAGGGCATTAGATCCCCTGGAACTGGAGTTGTAGACAGTTTTTAGCCATCATGTGGCTGCTGGGAACCAAACCCCAGTCCTTTGTAGGAACAGCCAGTGCTTTTAATTGCTGAGCCATTTCTCTATTCCAAGATTCTGTCCATTTTATCCAATTTGTTCTTAGAAAATTCAATAGTATGGGTGAAAGGTTACTAGAGCCTCAGAGTCAAGGGTGAGATTTGGAAAGTAAAGTAAAAAAAGCAGATTGAAATGTGACACTTGTGAAGGGGTCCTGGATGTATGGAAAACTTGAGTACAATGCTTAGAAGAGACCGACTCAAGATAGAAATGTCTTTAACGTCATACATGTATCAGAGTTATGTCCTCCAGGAGTAAACTCTATGTTAACTCCAATATATGTTTAGGAGTTCACATTTTTCCCTTTAATTTTATATTACTCTAAAATATGGATATATATATTTCGCCCATATACATTAATTACCATGTCTGAAAGTATGTGGTAAGTTAATTCTAGGGTTCATTAAGAGATGCACTTTATTGGGGCTGGAGAGATAGCTCAGTGGTTAAGAGCACCGACTGCTCTTGCAGAGGACCCAGGTTCGATTCCCAGCACCCACATTGCTGATAAAAACCATCTTAGGCCTGGCAGGGTGGTGCACACCTTTAATCCCAGCACTTGGGAGGCAGAGACAGGTGGAACTCCTTGAGTTCAAGGCCTGCCTGGTCTACATAGTGAGCTCCAGGCCAGCTAGGACTAAAGGGAGACCCTGTTTCAAAAAGACAAAAAAGAAAAAAAAAAGATGCACTTTATAACATCACAGTTTCAGATAGAAAGAGATATAACAATAGCTTTGCTCAGCTTGTCTTTCAATTGGGGGATTTGGTACTAGCATCCACATCATTCCCCATTTGTTTCTTTGGGACTGTGTTACTTCACTTGGCATAATGGCTTCGAGTTCCATCCATTTACCTGCAAAGTTCATGATGTCATCTTTCTTTTATGACATTTATATAGGCATATTTTGGAGCAATACAATGGGGGAGGGAACCACAACAACATAGGGACTGGCTCACAAAACGTACTGATATATTTAAATTCTTCCCCAAACAATGGGCCTTTACAGAGAAAAACTTTAAAAAGACAAGAGAATGATGAAGGACATGTAAGGCAGAATGCATGATCTGGGGTCAGGTGGGGGAAAAGGAAGGGGGAATGTGCCTAAATTGAACTGAAAAACGATGTCTGAAATACATAAAACATCAATAAAAGAATTATTTTGAAAGGAAATGTCTTGGGGCTGGAGAGATGGCCTAGTGGTTAAGAGCACCGACTGCTCTTGCAGAGGACCTGGGTTTGATTCTCAGCACCCACATGCCAGCTGAGAACCTACTTTAACTCCAGTTCCAGGGAAATCCGATGTCTTCTTCTGATCTCAGCAGCATTGCATGACATGGGTGCACAAACCTACATGCAGACAATACATTAATACACATACAAAATAAATAAAATTAAAAAAACCCAAAATTAAAAAAAAATGTCTAAGCAGATAATAAGGAGTCATTGATGTTTACGTACAGGCTGGAGAGATGGCTCCTCCTGCAAATGACTGGGGTTTGAGTCCCAGCCTCCACATGGCCCCTAACTACCTTCTTAACTCTAGGTCTGGGGGAACAGGAACCCTTTTCTGGCCCCCGTGGGCATTTCATGACAGAGATACACTTACATACATGCAGGCAAAACACTCATACACATAATTTTTTTTTCAACAAATAGATGTGTTGTGTATCAAAGAAGAAATCTCTTGAATATGAACTTGAGTGGGAATCAGCATCAGAGGATGCACTCTGGTCTTTCACACCAAGGGGATTCCTCTTTTCCATTTGGAACAAAAAATTCTGTCATATATTTTCACCTTTCTGAATTGAGGGACAAGAACAGCTGAAGAAATAGAAAGTTAAAAGGTATTACATTCTATTAGACATATGAGATTTCTTAAAATAAATGTTTTCTTTCTTTATGAGAGATTATGTATGTCCTGCTTGAACCATGTGTTTAGGACTTAAAGAGTAAAATCTTATGAATGTCTTACAGTTTGATTTTATGACCACTTCACATTTCCAATGAACACTTCATATTTTCTTTTGACTTAGCCCAAATGTTATCAAATCAAAATGGAAAAATGAGTTATGCACTGACATATGAAAGGGGAATGAAGAAAATCTCTTAATTTTAAAATGTATTTTCCTAGTACATATCTTATAAAATTTCATTTCATGATGACTTTCTAGTTTTAATTTGGATAAACCTTTCTTGAAGTTTATCCCTCACTAAGAGAAACACCCATCTCTCCATACTAATGGTTTATGTTAATAAAATGTAAAAATATTCTGCTTATATCATTCAATATTTTTCTTCTTTTAATTTGGTTGTGCGATCTCAGACACATTTGAAACATCTAGCAAGTCCTTACCTGCTAAATCAGTATAAACGAACATTTTGGAGCTGATTCAGTGCCTATTTTTTGTGAACTGGAAGAATATATAGCACATACCGAAATTTCGTTATTTATTTTTATGGCAACGAGTGAAGTTATAGGTAAGTTTTCTGAAACCAATTTACTTTCAACCATTTTAGCTACAGTACACCAAGTATCTATGGCTTTAGATTCCACGCTTCCATACTCTCCATGGTTCACATTGATCCAAAAGAATTATCCTCATACAATTAGGAAATAAGGAAGGAATGAAAGGAAAGATAGATGGCTAGATAGAGGGAGATAAAGAGAGGAGACAGAGAGACACAGTGAGAGAGAATATTCACAAACTTTACTTAAAATTAGCAAATATTAATTTTTATCACAGGTACCTACATATAGGAAAAGAGTATATGTACAATCTACATATTCTCCACGGTTTTAAGAATCCACTGGAGGTCATGGAAAATATTCTTCAACATAAAGGGTGACTACTATAATTTGCTAAATATCTTGTCACAATAACAACTATTTGAACATGGGAATAAATAATAATATATTCAAAATTAATACTTAGGTTAGGAAATAGCTTAGTGATTATAGAGAGCTTGCCAAAACTCTGTCACAGTTTCTAGTCCACCCAGATGTACTTATTCTGTAGCCCTTATAGATTATGAATCTTAACATCCTGTGCCATTTTATGTATGGTCAATATCCCCATCCAACCTTCACGTATTCATCCATGAATTTTATTTATTATTTTCCTCATCCAATATGAGATAGAATTTTATCTTCCAAACATATATTATGTGGTAACTAGTAATGCTTGCATAAATTAAGAAGTCATAAGCTTTATAATGAAATTTTTTTGGTCTTTTCAAGACAGGGTCTCCCTGTAGCCCCAGCTGTCCTGGAACTCACTCTGTAGACCAGGCTGGCCTTGAACTCACAAAGATATGCCTGCCTCTGCCTCCCGAGTGCTAGGATTCATAGGACTACTTACCAGTTTGTATAACACCTCTGAACACTGTAAAAGAATAGCCAGTAGAGAGGAAGTTTGAGGTGTCTTGATTTCTCTTTGTTCTGCAACTGATATTAAGTAGTATCTTCAGCAATAGCTGCACTGTCAAGCTTTGAGGCTGCCTTTCAATGTAACTTGGCATTACTATTTTCCACTTTCAGTATATTTTCTGCATTTTTATATTTACTATAGTTGTTTACTATTCTGACTACAATATGATGTGAGGAGGATCTTCTCTGGGCTCATCTATTTAGTGCTCTAAATATCTCCTTTAGTTACTGGACATCTCTTTTCCCTAAGTATAGGGCATTTTCCACTATAATTTTATCAAAAAGCAGTCTGTCTTTAGCATTATTCTCTTCTTCTATGCCCATGAGTTTCTGGAGAATAAGTCTTTCTATAAGGCTCATAGATTTGAATTCTCTGTTTGTACATTGTTACTGATTTGTTTTCGTCACTGTCTGAATGTTGAATTCCTCATGGTCTCCTTTATTCCTCCCATTCTGTCCTCTCCTTGATCCACTCTATTAGTGAGCCATTTTATGGAGAGTTTCGTTTTGCTTGGTGACTCTTCATTGCAGAACATTTGGTTTTTCAGCATGGCTCTTTACTGAAGTCCATGTTCACATTCTGTCCTGACTTCAATATTTCTCTCAGATGCTTGTGATTTCTTGAAATTCAACTAGACATGAGTATCTTTGACTGGTTTGATTTTCTCTGGCTTTGCTTTTCAGGGGTTTTTGAGATAAGACTTGCTGTAGCTCCAGCTGGCATGGAGCTCACTATACAGAACAGGCTGGACTCTTGTTTCAAAGAGATCTGATTATCTCTACCTCCCCAGTTCTGGGACAAAAGTAATGAACCACCATGTCTGACTCTTCTTTGATTTTATTTCTTCACTATGGTCTAATTCCTGAAGCCATTTCTGTGAGTTCAGCAATTTTTCTAAGAGTCCTGTTCCATTGGTTTCCTGTCTTTTTTCCCCACTGTGTTTTGTGCATCTGGGGTTGGGTCATTGATTAGATTTGTGACCTTTAGCTGCCTTTTTGTTTCAGTGTGTATGGTTGCAATGTTCAGGAAGGAGTAATTGTACTAGTGTAGGGATGGTGTTTTTCTGTGTTAGACTGGTGCTCAGGACACAGATTCAGTCCCCGCTACTACTATGAAAATACAATACTTCTGAAAATATGTCACTGTGAGCATATATTGATATTCTCTAAAACTCCATATTTTTTGGAAATAAAATAACACTGACTGTAAGGCATGCACAAAGATACTAGTTATTGTGAGTACGAGTGGAATATTTAAACACAGAGTAAAACTAATGATCAATGTTGGTTTGATATAGAAAATGTAGAGTGGGAAAAAAAACATTTAAGGAGAAATGGCAGAGACAGGAGGGGTTATCAGCTGAATTAGGCTAATTCTAGAATGAATATAAAGTGGTAAATGAACTTAATCAGATAACCAGAGAATGTAAAAGAACATCTAGCCCCAGGAGGCTTAGTCATGGAGATAAGCATGAAGATAATTCAGGTATTATAGTCATTTTCTCTATCATGCAAAAGCTGCCATAAAAAATACATGAAAGGAAATACAAGTGATTTAAACATGTACATGTATTTGTAGATATAGGATGTGTATATGATGTAAACTCAAACATTATTTATTTGGTATGAATATTTAAATTTAACCAAGTATTCTTCTAATGAACCTAGCAAAACTAACTGACATGAGTCTAAAGTTACATGGAAATAAAGACTTTGAGGGCACAGTCCAAGCTGATGGTTTCTCTGTGGACAAAGAATCAAGTGAGGAAGGAGGGCCTGTGCTTCAGGAGAGGAGAAACTGAAGCCATAATGAGGGCATCACAGATGTTCTGAAAGCACAAACCAGAATGTAGAAGAACAGTAAATGAAATCTTCTAAAGATGCTGAAAATAAACTGAAATCACTATGAAAGTTTTGGGTTATTGAGTAGCTTAGCAATTATATGATCTTCTAATGGGCATATAGCTACAGTAGAATAAATATTGATTTTGAAATATGGAGCGATAGTTAACAGGAGGTAAGTTAATGGGTAGTTCTGTATAATGACTGCTAGTGTAAATCTCCTTGAACATAAAAGATAACAGAATTTACTTAGTACCTTGAAAATACAGAGATTGAACCACAGTTCTCTACATTGGGGTATGATTAATGACCTCTGTCTTTTGTAGTATTAGGAATGGAGTGAAAGCTTAACTATCAAAGAACACATACATCACTCTACAAGGGGGCTGTAGTGAGCACAATTCCCTCATAGACAGGAGAGCATCTTAAGAACAATAAATACTGAAAAGTCAATAGTTGGGTGTCTTGTAGGTAAAATAATCAACTGTGCAATGAATCATTATAAATTGAAACCTAGAAGCAAAGTATAGATTTTTTTTTAGTTTTACACATAAATTATTTTGGGCCAAACAATTCACTCTAATCTGAAAACAGCATTGAAAAAATAAGCCCAGCAGCTCTATCTTTTACATATTTATAAATAATTTTAAACTAAAATATAGGAAGTAGGAAAGAGAAATTTCCTCTATACATTTGTATATGTGAGCTTTCAATTATGCAGTGTTGGGTTATAATTTATAAAAAATAGTTTAGGTATGATTAATAGAAAATAAAACACTCCATGTGTCTTTGAAAAATGAATTTACAATAATATTCACCCAGAATATTTTCACACTAACTAAAGCAGAACTTTTATTCTTTTTTTTTCTTTCTTTTTTTTTTTTTTT
>VZQC01015118.1:55581-94234 GCA_009823505.1 Rhizomys pruinosus
TCACTATAGCTAAAAAATGAAAAAAAAAAAAAAAACAGAGAAAGATGCAAGACAGTTACGGCAGAATACATGATCTGGGATGGGGTGGGGGTGGGGGGGAAGGGAAAGGGAAATATGCCTGATCTGAATTGGAAAATGATGTACGAAATGCACAAAGCATCAATAAAAATTAAATTAAAAAAATGTGTACACCACCATGCCAGGTCAGAGTAATTATTTCAAATGATTGATTTCTAATTATTTGCCACAAGTTCTAACAGTGGTAAAAGCAATAAAATTGCATTTCTTTTGTAAGTTTCTAACCTTAACCTAGCTTCCATAAATATAGATTTATCAACTTTCTAGGAAGAGCTTTATTGTCTATGCCAGCTCAAATTTTGCCAGGAGTCTGAAACTGTTTTTAATAAAGTTGTTATATGTGTCTTAGACAGTGATACTCACATTTTTCTTTTTAAACTCTTTCGGATTTTCTATGTGTTATTATTTTAAAAAATACAAACTAAAAAAATAAGGTAATCAAAACATCATGCATATGTCAATTCAATCACCTAAGTTTATAAGATTTAAATGAAGATGCGTTGATTATTAAACATGTGCAAACTAATTTCATCCCAATATGTACCTAAGTGAATGCAACTCTAAATCTGTTTCCAACCTTAGGCAAGATGGTAGGTTTGTCTGGCTGTGATTCTAGAGTTTGTCTTCTCTGCCTCCTGCTCAGAACAGAAGGACAAGTCTGATTCACTACATGGAATCTGATAGGTGGTATTAATTTGATTATTATTTTCTTAGAGATTTTTCACTTACAGAGTAGTTTTAAATATGATTTTATCACCTGCTCTGATGAGGAAGTTGGACTGCTCTTATGTTTCTTCCCCCACTTTGAGAACTGTTTAATCCAATGTGAGATTATAGCAGCACAGAAAAATTATATAATAAAATAACAAAAAGCAGTATTAGAAGGGTGTTCTGCAAACTTTCTTTTTTAAATCAACTTTCTGGGAAAAGATTTTCTTATTATGAATAATAAGCTACTAGATTTCCTTAATCTAGCTAGTTCTGATGTTCATTTCACCTGTATTCTTTCCTTCTAATAGGAATTCTTTAGTTTTATTTAATTCATTATTTTTATGTATATTAATAAAACATACATAATGTATGTTTTATAAGATAGATATGAATAATATGTTACATATGCAATCTACATGTACCTGAAATATGTTTTATATATTCATATATATTTAGTGTATGTAATATATTAAAATAATCATATGCATATGTTTATCACTATATCTGCTAATAAAAATATATTGATATGATTATATATAATTATATATTCTCATTGTATTTTATAATTAATGTCCAATAACTTTCCACAAAAGCCACATATGATTGGTCATGAAATTCCAAGTTTATATGAATATTTTCCAAAAACTGTTTATGTATTAAAACCAATGTATTTTCTTTAATTTTTTTTTTTTTGGTCTTTTGAGTAAGGTCTCCCTGTAGCCCCAGCTGTCCTGGAGCTCACTCTGTAGATTAGGTTGGCCTTGAACTCACAGAGATCTGACTGCCTCTGCCTCCTGAGTGCTGGAATTAAAAGTGTGTGCCATGACGCCCAGCTAATTTTTAAAAAGACAAAGTCTAACCCAATTTAAATTTTGGTTATTGTTAGCAGTTTGGCCTTGAAACACTGATGCAAGTGATATTGACCTTCATTTGCCATGTATATTAAGAATCATTGGGGCTGGAGAGATAACCTAGCAGTTAAGATCACCAACTGCTCTTGCAGAGGACCTGGGTTTGATCCCTAGCACCCACAAGGCAGCTAAGAACCGTCTGTAACTCCAATCCCAGGAGAACTCCAGTTCCAGGGGAATCTGAGACCCTCTTCTGACTCCGCGGCATTGCACGACATGGGTGCACAAACCTACATACAGACAGTACATTCATACACATACAAAAATAAAATTAAAAAAATCATAAACTGTGAATCCTAAATTTTAGAAGAATGAATGGTCTTTTATGATGAATCATGCTTTCAATTTCATTTCAACACTGATTAGTTGTAGAATTCTGCCAAATTGATTATGAAATCTTTTCAATAGCTACATGTTAGAGGTTTGGTTTTATGCATCTAATTTCTACAATACCTTAGTTATTGTTGATTGAGTGGCATCAAAAAGATTTTGTGTGTGTGTGTGTGTGTGTGTGTGTGTGTGTGTGTGTGTTGTGTAACCACTCAACCTGCTCTGGGCATATCCCTGTGTTCTGTGAGCTCCTGAGCTAAGGCTCTCTGCCTTAACTCCCTTGTCTGTCAATAAATTCATTGAATCTGAATGGAGCTATGAATATCATTTTTCCAAATGTAAGGGATGGTATATCTGACATATTGACATAAAGTTATTACATCACAATAAGTTGATAATAGATTTTAAGACACTGTAAATGCAGACAACGGTCTCTGCAATGGCATCTAAATAAGGTAATCTAAGATTTACTTTTTCAGGTCATCATTGTAAATCACTCCTGCAATCCATAAACTTGGAAGTTTGAGGAAGAAGGATCACTATGATTTTGAAGGCAACTTGGTGAGACAAGGTCAAAAATCGAAACTTCTCCACTAAGAAATTTAATTTTCATCTCTATCCACATTGTAACCTTCATCCATGGTTAAAGATTCCTTTCTGTTATATAACTGTTGACATCTCAGCCCACTGTTGGTGTTACCATTCTTAAGCAGGTAGATATGGCTGTTAGAGAAGATTAGCTGTGCAATCCAGGAGAAGGAAGCCATCTAAAATTACATTTCCACTCACAGTACTTATTGGAAAATATTGCTATTATAGACCAAAACATAATACAATATTTAGGGAGCATGGTTTGTAGTTGATAGCATACGTGTTTACTTCTCATTTTATACCACGTTACAAATAAAAGATTTAAGTAAAAGTACATTGTATTGAAAATATCTTCATAGATTTTTTTTTTGGTCTTTTTGAGACAGGGTCTCCCTATAACCCCAGCTGTCCTGGAACTCACTCTGTAGACAAGGCTGGCCTTGAACTCACAAAGATCTGCCTGCCTCTGCCTCCCGAGTGCTAGGATTAAAGGCATGTGCCACCACGCCTGGCCCTTTTTTGGTGTTTTTAATGCTATTGGCCATGCTGTAGCAAAAACAGGTGACCATAATACTTAATGAATAAAATACTACAATAAAAGGTAATGAATAAATACTGAACATTTAATAATTCATTTTTAAACTTTTCTCTAATATAATGTCTAAGATAATGAATATAACCAAGTATATAAGATCATTAAGTTTCATTCTTGAAAAACATTTTACACTTATGAAAATACTATTTAATAATGAATTTTGTATGTTTAATGAGCAATAATCAACTCATAAGTGTGTATGTTGGTTAGTTTTTGATACTTGACTGAAGCTAGTGTCACCTCGGGAATAAGGAACCTCAGTTGAGGAATTTTCTCCAGCAGAATTCCCTGTTTCTATGTCTGTGGTGAGTTTTCTCAGTTACTGATTGATGAGGGAGTTCACAGCCCACTGTGGGTGTTGCCATTCTTAAGCAGGTAGATATTGGCTATTAGAGAAGAATAGCTGCCAAACCCAGGAGAAGGAAGCCCATCAGCACCCTTCCTCTGGGGACTACACTTCAGTTCCTGCCTCTAGGATCCCACCATGAGCTCCTACTCTGGCTTCCCTGCTTGATGGAACTTAAAGTGCAAATCAAATAACCCATTTTTCTCACCAAACTGGTTTTGATCAGTGTTTTATCACAACAGAAAAATTAATAAGACTTTTTATATAAACTTTGAAACTTATATAGCAATGATAAATCCTAAACTTGATGGTGTTCTTGGTATTTTTCATATACTTTAATCCAGTATACTTATTCCCTTAAACGTATTCATGATTATTTTCTCTGAAATAGTTATCTGAAATTATTCTTATCAGAACCTCCAAGCTATGAATGCCTTTCCATACTTATTTTGAAATCCTAAAGTAACTTCATTGCTTCCAGAGGCTTCCCACCACTATTTACTATCTTCTTCATTTTAATTTGTGTTACTGCATTGTGTGTGTGTGTGTGAGAGAGAGAGAGAGAGAGAGAGAGAGAGAGAGGAGAGAAATAATTGCTATTAAAATATATTAGCACCCAGTGGTATGGATTCCACAGATATAGGTGTTGGAAGGGCAGTTAGCAAATGAGGAGAGGAATAATAGCAAATGGTCCCATAGGCTGTTTGTCAGAATACTTGGCATGTGACAAAAAGGAAGAAGCAGATGAGAAAGAGGCCAAGGTTGAAAGCCTGATACTAAGGCTGGAGTTTTAGAGGCACAATTTCCCGTATCCACCCTTCTGGATGGCCAAGTGAAGTATGTTTCCATCCTGTCTTGATTTCAGTACTCTCCTTCTGCAAGTTCTAGGGCTAACATTACTGTGGGTGAATCACTGTTTTAGAATAATATTTTGGCTCACCAATTGGTTTGGTTAAACTTGCAACAAGTGTCTATTCAAATATTTGATTTTTAATAACTAAACTTTTAGAGTCCCAGGAATCAAACCTTTATCGGATCCTGACTAATGACGCCACAAGACAATTAGATATATAGGTACTTAAACAGCATTAACAGTTATGGTAGTTTACTTTGGTATAGACAACATATAGTTTCAGATGAATATGTTGTCCACGAAACTACATTTTCTTCTGTTAAAGTACTGACCAGGGTTTACTGTGGCTTTGAACATCTCTAACTGTAAGAGGATGCTAAGCTTGTGGCATGCCCATGGGTTATTCTCCAAGGAGAGAGCCATATAGCCAATTAGATTTGGGAATGTATACGGAGCATAGTCGGCTGCCGTCTGTGCACAGTATTTCCAGGACAGGTGGGGTGTAGCTGGTGCTGACGCTATTTGGTGGAGTTCTTGCTTGAGCTCAGGGAGGACCCCTGTATTTGCTTTATTGGTTGTAGTAAGGGGCGTGCCCTCAATGGTAACACCTCTGGTGTTCAGACGGGACCATCTGTAACTTGAACACTTCATTGTGCTGGTCTCAAGTACATCCGTTTCGCACCTGGTATACATGTCAAGGGTCTTTTCAGGCAGCAGGCCTTATCACCTCCTCTTCTCTGCAGTCTAGGCTTCCAGTTTAGAGGCAAGGAGCCTTTAAGCCTTTTGTGGGCCTTTAGAGTGCCCCTGGCCCAAATCTCTCCCTGGTTGAAATTCCATTACTGATGTCAGAGTACTCCTGTATTAATATATCTTTTGCTTAATCGGTGCTCGCAATAGGTTTATTCCTGGACCAAGAGACTGTCAGCCCATGAAAGGAAACAGCCAGTAATTGACCAGCATCCAAGACAACAGCTCACAAGAGAGAGTGGAACGTTCTGCGTCTGAGATCCACCTGTGTCTCCTTTTCGTAAAGTTGCCAGGGAATATCTTAGCGTAAGAGGTGGCGTGGTAGAGAGATGTAAGGGGCTCTGATTTGGGGTGAATGGATTAAAACTAACAGCAATGTTGTCCTGGACCCTCATTTGATTAACCTGGTTGAACATACAACCACTCACTCCCTAGCGGGAAGTGGGGCTGTGGTGTTGGGCACAACAGCCTGCAATTGGTTTTACCATGAAGGGCACTTGTACTACATTGCGATTATCACTTATAGCTAAAAAATGAAAAAAACTGAGAGAGATCTGCAGACAGTCATGCCAGAATGCTGATCTCGGTTGGGGTGGGGTGGGAGGAGGAAGGGAGGGGACAGATTTGCTTCTGAAACTGAATTGGAGAAAATGATGTATGAAATGCATCAACACTCATAACAAAATTGGTAAAATAATAAATATAAAATTTTGGGCATATTATCTAATGTTCTTGATTGTTCATTCTTTCTGAAATCGTTTCCCCTTCTCGTTCCTCCCTTGATACACAAGGGAGAGCTGTAACCTCAATCATGGTTTGTCTGGAAAGGTGTTTGGTTTGATTGGGTGGCGTAGGAAGTGAGGGGATTAACATTGGGTCTGAGGGACTCCTTTTCTCCCGAGAGGTCTCTACCAAATCAGGAGTGCTGGGCTAAGGCTCCTCTATTTCTTGCACATTTATCCGTTCCCCAGCCCTACCAATATATAGATTTCCTGTGTTGGCGCAATGAGAGAAGGCCGAGTTTTATTTTGCATTGCCCCATCGAAGCCTAGCGACAACGTTTCTGTTTCCCCCTTTTGGATTTTTTTTCGTACAACTTCCTCAATGATTTATCAGTCTACCGAGCCTCACCTCTTATTTATTGTTTTCTTCACTATGCCTTTGTTCTTAGTACTGTTTAATAATACAGAATGTCGTTCCAACTCTCTTCAATTAAATAGTATAAAAAAACAAACAAAAAAAAAACCACACTAGCAGAGATAAATTTTATAAATACATTTTTCTCCTCTGTGTTAGATCATTACATAGCCTATGTCATAATTTTTTAAATTCCTTTGGCAACAATAGCTCAGGGATCCTAGCATTTAATCACCTTCTGTGTAAGGATTAGACTTGCTCCTTGGAGTCATTTCACTGTTTCCTCCAAGCAAACCCCAAAACTGCACTGAACTACTTTGGTTTAGCAAGATCTCATCAAATTACTGAAATTCTATATTATTTTTAGAATCATTACTTTCTGCAATACTGATGATTTTTATAGCTGTAATTTGGGGCAACTATGAGGAAACACTATGTTTATAAAAATAAGATAGACAAAGGGAAAAGAAACCAAATTAAGAAAACTTCTGAATTAAAAAGAAAATGATAGCTTTATTCCTAGCAAAGAAATTAAGTATAATGAAAATACAGTTCACAAAATTATCTTTCTGAAAACAAATTTGATTAGGTTACTTTAATGTTATAAAAAGTGCCATGATTCTCTTGCCTACAGCAGTTGTCTGCATGGATTAAGAAAAATAATAATAATTGTCCTGGAGGCACACAGACTGAATGTGGTCCTCCACTAGACAGATCCCATGTGAAATCTAAAACTGTACCTTAAACAATAATATGTATGTAGTGTAGAAATATTTATAGGATAAAATAAGTATAAATGAAGATCTGTTTCCATCTCATACATTCTACAATATCATTTTGTTTAAATGTTTATATAATCAGCTTTCTTTGACAACCAAGGGCCTATATGGCACACATCAGCCTTCTATGGCAAATCATGTCTTGGTAAGAAAAGTTTCCTTAACACCCAGGTGACTATTTGTTTAACCTGTCATCTGTGGCTGTTTTGGCACGACAACAGTAGCAATTTTAACAGAATGGAGTGCCCACAGAGCTCAGACCCATCTTTAGATAATAGTCTTTTTTTAAATTTTTTTTCTCTTTTGTTTGTTTATTGTTAAGGGATTCCACAATATAATAACACAGTTGTTTTCAGATAACATTGATGTTACTCAGTTTGCCATACAATTAGATCTGGTGCATTTTGTAAGTATCTTTGTCCAAATTTTGAACAACCCAAGGTTCCCATAGTCCAGTTGGTGATGCTTGTATGCACAGACATGTTGATCAATTAGGAGTCCAGACTATATTGCTGTAATCTCATGATTCACCTCTATCTCTCCGCAGCCCTAACATTCTACCATGCCTCTTCTTCCACAATTTGTTCTCTAGGCTTTGGGAAAGGGGCACAAGTGGGTGAGAAGAAAACAGTCTACTTTCTTTGGAGTTGTCATTTTGGATTCTAGTCTGTTCAGGTAGATAATAGTCTTATATTTTGCTAATTCAACTGTCATGTTCTATTTCAAAATATCTGCAGTTCTAGTAAAACTAAGACATACTTCATCATCTAACTACAGCTTTGTGAATTTTTCCCCTATCATTACAATTTTTACATAGACCTACTTTGTTTAATTTTCCAAACAGTCTTGATTTTCATAAACAATGTGCTCTGCAATTTTCTTTGTGGACATAACAATTATATCTACCTGGTTAGATAAGCAAAGGTAATACCACTACCTCCAGAGATTATCCTCCAAGTAGAGACTTTGGGCAAAAATGCCTCAGGAGTAGTTATCCACTTGTGGTCCCTGATGGAACAGTTCAGTAGCTTCCAAAATCATGGTGCTGACATCACTGGAAGTGTCTTAATTTACATCTTTCCCTTTGTCTAGCAATTATGGTCTACCTCTGATTTTACATAATGGTCATCTATATGCTCATGTTTTACTAAAGCTAGTCTTGCTCCTACATAATTTAGAAATGTAACCAAGTCTATCAGGATCCAATTTCTCTACTAGAAATTACTTATATGTCTGGAAGACAGTCATGAAAATTATTAACAGGCAAAAAGAACATTTGTCATACATAGTTTGCCATATAATTAAATTATGTCTATAAATGTTCAGGCTAATTGAAAATTACAGATGATAGTAAAGAGTTCTATTCTCTGTAACTGCTTCACATTACTACTTTCGTGAAATTGTGTTAGGATGGTTAGTAATATTTTAGTTGTGAAACCATGGTGCATAAGATATTTTGCTAAGGGGTCTACTATTGCTAAGTAAACAAAACAAATAAAAAGTATATTACTAAAAGAATGGTAATATGAGTGGAAACTTCTAAAATCCCCAAATACTTATGTCTAAACAAAATAACAGAAAATAGAAGCAGAACATTTTTTTCTATAAAGAGAAAGATAATAAGTAAATGTTTTCAGTTCTGTGATAGTTGCTATTCAAACACAAAGATAATGGAAAAAATTAAACCAGCATGACTGTAACCTTTGTGAGATTTAGCAGTGTACCATCATTAGCTTAAACCTTCCATAGACCCTTATCTCAGCAACACTGCAGATCTCTGTATACAAGATGCTATTGGGCATGATTAAGTCTGATTTGAATAATATTTATTTATTTATTTATTTATTTGTTTGTTTGTTAACTTTAAAGTAGTTTGATCACCCATTCTACATTACACAATATGTCCAGAATCCAAGAATGTTTAAGTGGTTATAGAAACAATATTCCATCTCCTGATATTCTAAACATTATCAAATTAAAGCAGATTCACCAAATAAGGCACTTGGCAGAAGTTTTCAGATACCTAAGGTATATAAAGGTGATCTGAGGGTCATAAGCATCTGTTTTCTGGTGTTTTCCTATACCCTAGAAGTTTGGGTGTTTGTGTCCCTGGAACCAAATTCCACCTGTCTCTGCCTCTTGAGTGCTGGGATTAAAGGTGTACACCACCATGTCTGGCCAAGAAATACATTTTGAGCATGAAATAAAATTGTATATGATAGCCTGGTTTGTGAGGCTCTGGGATGTGGTGGATGGAGTTAATCTGAATGCTAACGTGAAGCCATAGGAAGGAAGTCAGTCACTGAAGGATTGGATCAAATGAGCCATTTGATCCTTGATTATATTTGGTTATAGTTGGTTATTACTGGCTGATGTACTCATGAGTATCAGGAACTAAAGGACAATAGAAGAAAGATACCGCCATTTTCTAAGGAAATGAGTCAGGTTTTAAAACCTGGCTCACTGGAATATATATATATATATATATATATATATATATATATATATATATTTTTTTTTTTGTTTTTCCAGAGAGTTAAGAAGAGGTTGATTCAGGAGGAAGAACCTCAAGGTGGTGTGGAATTTGAGTGATTGTGATGATTAATATTGTCATCTTGATAGGAATTAGAATTATATAGAAGAAATGACTATGGGTATGCATACATGGGATTATCTGAATTAGTTTAATTGAGGTGAGAAGACCCAATTTCAGAATAGGAAGCATTATTCTGGAAACTGGAATCCTGGAGTAAATAAAAAAGAAGAAAGGAGAACACTCACAACATTTGCTTCTTGCTGATGGATGTCATTTGATTAACTGCCTCAGGTCACCACCACCATGACTTCCTCTCGATGTTGGACTATGCCTTGGAATCATGAGCCATGATAAACCCTGTCACCCTTGAGTTGATTTTGTCAAATTGTTTTTCTTTTACAATAGCAAAAGAAACACATACACAAACATGGTTCTGAGTGGTAGAGCCTTTACTGCGATAAACCTGATTGTGTCATTTTTAGGCCTTTTGAACAGTTTTGTGGATGGAATGTAGAAGAGTTTTATGAAATAAACCTGATTGTGTCATTTTTAGGGCTTTTGAACAGTTTTGTGGATAGAATGTAGAAGAGTTTTATGAAACTTTGAGCTAGAAAAGCCATGGAATGCTGGAAGCAGAGCCTAATGGGCCATTCTTGTGGGTCTTGGAAAACATCAACACTGAGGGAAACAGACAGTAGAGGCCAAGGGTGATAAGGTTTCAGAGGGAACAAGGGTTCTATTGGGAACTCAGTTAGGGGCCATTCATATGATGTTCTGGCAAAGAATATGGCTATATTCTGCAAATGTCCCCTTAGCTTGCATGAGGCTGACTACAGGCATAATGGACTAATTTTTTAGTGGAAAAAATTTAAAGACAAAAGAGTATTTGGGCCTTGGAATTACTACTGCTTTCTACTCTCCTCTGGGTCTTCAGTATAAAAGAGAGCAAAATGTTAAGCAGAATATATTAAAAAAATGTTCAATTTGTCAATGAAAAGAGCAAGATTAATTAAGGATTAAATTGGTGTCAAGGCAGGTGCTGAATAAAGGGTCTACAAATTTTAAAGAGAAACAAACCTCTTGTTTAATACTAAGAAAATAGGAAACATATCCTGGGGGAAAGACTACACCAATCAAAAGCTCCAATTTATTAAATGCAAATCTATCTGAAATGAGAGAGCCCAAACTGACAATGTACCAGAATGGTCCCTTGCTTGAAAACAAGTACTTAGGGAAGTTTTTGTCCAGGTTCAACCTGAAAGGCACACAGATCTTTAAGGGGTTAGATCCCAGTTCCGGGATGAATTTGGTAGCACAGTACATATGGTACTGGTTCTGCAGACATAAGAAGCCTCTGTTATCAGGAGATCATGAAGTTTGGTTCACGGTTCCAAAGAGTTCCTGATACCAGGTAGGGTCAGAATCCCAGCAAGGGAATCCTGGGAGGCAACTGTGTAAAACTGTGAAGGTGAAGCCTTATTTGCAATGGGACAGCAGGGATATTAGAGATAGCAGAACCGTAAGATGCCACTAAAGAGGCTTTCCAGCTCGGAGTGGAGACAGTCAAGAGGCGCCATGTGTTACACACAGCAGAGCTGGTAAGAAAAGGCAACCCAAGCCATGCGGAGCCCAGACGACTCTCATCAACCCAAGAGGTCCAGCATAGAGCTGTAGGATTTGATGTTTGCGCTGCTGGGTACCTGTTGGTATTGCTTTATCCTAGACTTTTGTTGCTATGACTTCATAATTCCCTTTTAAAAAGTGGGAATGCTGGATTAGAGCCATTATGTTGTTTCTGTTACAGGAATTTCCAGTTAAGAACTTGCTTAGTCTCTAAGAAATACTGCATAAATATTTTTGAATGGTATTGAAATAGTTCTGAAATTTGATTGACCCCATTTTGTAACTGACACAACCTACCACACTTTGCCCACAGAGAATCATGGAAAAATGGGTAGAAATAAAGTGAAAGCTGTAGAAAGAGATAAATGTTTTATATTGATTTTCTTCAAATGGAAACATCTCTCTGGACAGAGTCTCCTTGAGACTCAGGAAGTAAACAAACTTCAGAAATTTCGTGAAATTTCTGGGTCTTGCAAGATTCATTAGGCCCTTCCCAAAGGTTAAAATAGCACAAACCATTTCTGGAGGAGAGGAGGCTTGTTCACTAGAGGCACTCTTTATAATTCATGGGAAGTGATCCTGGGATATAATTATCCTTGTTGGGTGGGTTCGTGGGGATGCAGCTTCTTTGAGTCATCCATGCTCTTGTAAGTACTATTTTACTCCTACCATTATTAAGTAACTCCAGTACAATCATTGGTTCATTAAGTGGACGCCAACTAGAATGTATTTTTGTTGTTATTATTCTTGTTGTTTATAGTCAGAGGTAAATAAACCTTTGCATCTGCACAGGAAAAATCACATAACAATTAAGGCTACAGATTTATTTACACACTTTGAGGACATTCTTTCCATCCCTGATCCCTGATCTAGTTACTCCATTGAAATTATGACTGTTTATAGCCAGAATGGTTGAGAACAAAGAAGTTATTTTCAACTCTATTTCAGGATCTATTACAAATAACAGTTAAAAAAGAGTTGTCAGCCTTTTAGCAGTCAGGATTAGAAACCTCTAGTTCATATATGTGAATAGCTTAGTTTTAAAGAAAACTGGGGCTGGAGAGATAGCCTAGTGGTTAAGAGCACGGACTGCTCTTGCAGAGGACATGGATTCGATCCCCAGCACCCACATGGCGGCTAAGAACCGTCTGTAACTCCAATTCCAGGAGAACTCCAGTTCCAGGGGAATCTGAGACCCTCTTCTGACCTCCGCGGCATTGCACGACACGGGTGAACAGACCTACATGCAGACAGTACATTCATACACATACAAAAAAAAAACAATTAAAAAAAATTAAAAGAAAATTTCATGGCTCGGTTGTGTTTATTTGATTATACATTCTTCATGCTTTTCATTGAAATTATTTCTTCTGAATTAAAGTTCCCACTTGTCTCTTATTGACTTATTGTCTTTGAACAAAATCTGTGCCTATGAGTTTTCAAATTTTCAGTTCATCATATGCTTTTGTTGTCCTTACAGTTTAAATTTTCCAAGGTTGATCTTTATTTTTATAGAAAATCAGCCATATATGAAGGGTACTTGGTGTAAGTTTGTTAACAAAATGTGCACCTGATTTCTTCATTGACATAAGGAAAGAGAAATAGTGATAGTTGACTTCTGATGAAGTCAACCGATTCCCCATTAGAACTTCCATTCAGGTATAAATATGAAAGGGACCAACTCAATAGGAAAAAAAAAAATCATAGAAACAGTTTTCTCTTATAAACAAGTTTGCTTGAGGTTTGCATTGTAGTTTTCCTTTCATTATTTGTATTTCGCATTTATTTAAAAGCTTTTGTTTAAAATGTCAATATTAACACAATACATTTGTTGTATTTGTAGTATTTATGAACAAACTCTAAAACAAGAATGTCATATAAGCCTAAATGAAGAAACAATGTCAAGCACTACACTTTAAAATAAGTTACACAATTACAGCTTATTGGTGGGAAAAATAAAGCACATTTTAAATTCATTTAAAATAATACATATAGCCCCATTCTAAGTGTTTCATAAAGAGCATATAATTCAGTTATTATTGATATCATGTGAATAAGTAATTAGAACTTATTTAAGGAACACCAGAGAATGGTGGTAACTATGTTCATATAATACTCTAAATAGCCTTCTAATTACAAAGCTTACATTCAGGTTAATTGCAATGCAGACATTGGTTTAGCTGTTCTACTGTGAAGTTGACACTTACAGTAAACACTGCATAGTTCAAGATTGTTCCTTAATATTCCCCATAATTCAAAATTGCTCAATACAGTTTAATTAAATGTTTCTTTGGAATATTAAAATACATTATTATGAGGAAGAATTTTTCCTTCTTATCAAGTTAATGCAATGATTAACTATGCTTTAATCCCCAAACACTGAACATTATAGGTAAAGTTTTAGAAATAATCTCTGGATGCTAGCACTGGGTGCCTAGTGGTAAGGCAAACTGAGGCAAGCGTTATATATATATATATATATATATATAATATATATATTATTTTTTTTTTGTACCTGAAAGCCACTGTACAATATAGATATGAATACCTTGATGTGATCTAGATTGACTACCACTTATTTTAAGACTTAGGAGCTTGGTAATTGGTGGAGGATAGTAGTATGCATTCTTTAGAGTAATATAAAAGCTAAAGGGGAAATGTGAATTCCTAATATTATATTATATATATATAATATATATATTAGAAAACAATTAATATCTCGAAATAATATTTAAGATGTATATTTTAGCTGGGCATGGTAGTGCATACCTTTATCCTAGCACTCAGGAGGCCAAGGCTGGTGGATCTTTGTGAGTTCAAGGCCAGCCTGGTCTACAGAAAGACCCCCCCGGAACAGCTGGGTCTACAGAGAGATCCTGTCTTGAAAGGACAAAAAAAGATTTTTATTTTTCTTTTTAAATTATTAGACATAAAATTTGATATGAGCAATATATGTAGAAATATGCACAGCAATTTTTGGATCCAAAGATGATAACTACACTATATTATCCTGAAAACAAAAAGGCCACTAGAGATTTCTGTAGTGTAACAGATTGAGTCAAACAGTCAGGAAGACATGGATTTATTGTGGAAGCATTGTACAAACGAAAAGATTGTATCTACTTTGGTGTGTGTGTGTGTGTGTGTGTGTGTGTGTGTGTGTGTGTGTGTGTGTGTGAAATTATTTAATGTGAGAATTTAACCTGAAAAAAATGTTAGATGAACTCATTGGACATAGAACAAAATTGTGTCTCAGACAAGTTTAACAATTGTATTAAGAACTATTTCCTCATCAGGATACTTTTTTCCAGGGCACCTGTTTGCCTTTAGTCCATGATTCTAGACTTTATTATTTTAAAATTAAACTATGTACTTAAGATGAATACACACTATTACTACTTATTTGGAAAATGTGTATGTGTATGTATGTGTCCACAAGAGTTGGTTTTTATTCTGTTAGAAGTGTCTTCAGCTATAAAAGAAACAATTCCTCCTACTCAACCAATTATAAGTGTATAAGAAACTATACATGTAGAGAGATAAAATTATATATATAATAGATAATGAACATATAAATTACCTATCAAAGCATATTATTTCTTTTAACTTCATTGTTTGAAATATTAACAAACTAAGATGATTTTCAAGAGATTTCTAGGTAGGAGAGTAACCTAGAAGCCACTTGCATCAATGATGACTTACAATTGGGAAATGGGGTTATTTTATCATTCCACCAGCTGTTTCTCCAGCTCATAGGATCCACACGATCAACACTGTAATGAATCTACTACCATATGTTCAAGACCTATTGTGGTGACTGAAACCAATGCCCAAGTCAGCACAGCTACTGAGTCTGATTCTCTACAGCAGATTTAAGCAATTAAATCCAAACAAGATTTAAAGGAATCCTCCATAAAATCTTCAGCAACTGTGCTGATGGGGATTTTATAGACAAGAGTCTATGGTGCCACTGGGACAACTATTGCTACCCCGGCTGAGAACCAGGGAAAGGTGGAAACTAAACACATGATCTAAAAAGTGTTTCAGGTACCATCAGCCACTTCCTGGCAGCAGCCTCCAGGGATCACAGCAACCATGGCTGGGTGGATTTTGTCTTTCCTACTCACAGTTCCAGAAACAGTTAATTAGCTTCACAAGAAAACTATCCATAGAAGCAGAGCTGTGAATACCCCAGAGAAGAAAGCTAGTAAAAATCAACTTAGAGTATGGCCTGAAAAAGATATACAAGAAGTCTCAAAGGTTCTGCAACAGCTGGCTGAAAAATAACTTTGGCAACTCTCACTGCTGGGGGATGGAGAGTTGCTGTTCTTCAAGGGAGTGGCCTTAGACAGGCTGACCAGGCCTCTGTGGATGAACTCGCACTGATAGACATCTGGGGACACAAACTTCAACTGACATCTCTTAACATCTATGATAGAATGCATGAAATCTGGTGGGAGGGGCTATGAGAATACAAATAATACAAATACAGGAGGGAGTTTAAATATGACAGAGATGCATTGTTTGAAGTGCATAAAGATTAAATTACAATTTTCGGTGTAAAATTATATTTCTGCAAACTAAAAAATCTGAAAGCTATGGCTATACTTCTAGAAGCATCTAGTTAATCAAGATAAATCAGGAGCAATAATTCATTTTAAAAATTCATTGCCAGGGTGGTGGCGCATGCCTGCCAGGCAGGCGGATCATTATGAGTTCAAGGCCACCTTGGTCTATGTAGTGAGTTCCCAGACATCTGGAGCTATAGGGAGATCCTATCTCAAAAAGACAAAAATAAATAAATAAATAAATAAATAAATAAATAAATAAATAAATAATAAATGAATAAATGTGAAAAGATTCATAACGAGCAATGAAATTGAAGCAGTCATTTAAAATCTCTTAACTTTTGACCAAGGCCAAATAGAGACAGTATAGAATTCTACCAAAACTTCATAGAAGATCTAGCACCAATATTTCTCAACTTATTCCATAAAATAGAAAAAGAATGAACACTTCCACAGTGCTTTTATAAAGTTATTACCCTGATACAAAATCAGATATAGAAATGACAAAAATAAAGAGAACTATAGGTCAATCTTCTCCATAAACACAATCACTTATATCAGGAAATACTTGTAATCAAAATTCAAAAGCACATCCCAAAGATGAGTCGCCATGATCAAGTCAGCTTTATTCAGGCATGGATGCAGGGTTCATCATTTATAAATCAATAAATCTAATTCATCACACAAATTAACTCAAATTCATAAATCAAATTATCATCTTTTGAAAGTACTTTATTATTTTTATTTTATGGCTATGAGTTTTTGGCTGTATGTGTCCAAGTGCATCTGTGTCCTGCAGCACTCAGGGATGCCAGAAGTGGGCCTCTGATCCCCTGGAACTGGACATACAGACTGTTGTTAACTGCCATGTGGGTGTTGGGAATACAACCCAGGACCTCTAGAAGAACAGAAAACGTTCATAGCTGTTAAGCCATCTCTTCAGCCCTTCATCATTTCAAAATATTGTTGTATTGAATTTTTGTACATTTCCTACAATACATCTTGATCTTATTAAGTCTTCTTCCCATATCTGCACCTAGCAACAGCTCTCACACCAAATTTCATGCCTTCTGGCATATTTGTTAAGGCCTGTTGAGTCAAGTTTGTGTCCCAGATGTCCCTTAGTGTGAGTTCAACCACTGGAGCCTGGTCAGCCTGCATAGTGCTGCTCCCTTAATGAAGACCAACTCTCCCTCACCCAGCAATGATCAGCTGCCAATAGTTCCTCAGCTAACGTTGGAGTTTCTTTTCCAGTTCCCCTGTTCTATTTTGGGTTTTTGTCTGATTTCGCATGGATCGTGTGTGTGCTTTCCCATCACTGTAAGTTCATATGAGCAAGTTCCCAGCTGTCTGGAAAACTGTTTCCTGTCGTTCATCTACCACTCCTGGCTCTAACAGTCTTTTTGCCCCCTCGTCCACAGTAGTTACTCAACCTGGGTGGCAGAGCTTTAATATAGGAGTCCCAGCCATGGACACAGACTCCATATTTTCTGATTCTCTACATTTTGTCCAGTTGTGGCTTTCTGCATTAATACATCTTTCACATTGCACTAGTGAAGCTTCCTCAGGCAAGAGAGAGTAGTTAACACAAGTTATCATCTGAATACAAAAAGGCCTTCGATACTGCCTAACATCTGTTCATGATAAAAACACAGAAGGGACAAGGAATGGCAGTAACCTGTTTCAGCATAAAAGGCTCCATATGACACACCTATAGCTACCATCATTCTTTTTTTTTAATTTAATTTTTATTGATGGTTTGTGCATTTCGTACATCATTTTCCAATTCAGATCAGGCATATTTCCCTTTCCCTTCCCCCCCACCCCCACCCCATCCCAGATCATGTATTCTGCCATAACTGTCCTGCATCTTTCAGGTTTTTTTTTTTTTCATTTTTTAGCTATAAGTGATAATCCATGAGTACAAGCATCCTTCATGCAAAACCAATCTGCAGGCTGTTGTGCCCAAACACCCACAGCCCCACCATCCAGTGGGGGGTGACAGGTTGTTTGTTCAATCAAGTTGATCAAATGAGTGTCCAGACTACATTGCTGTAGTTTCACCATTCACCCCAATCGCAGCCCTTACATTCTACCACGCCCCCTCTTCCGCAGGTTGTTCCCTAGGCTTAGAAAAGGGGCACAGGTGGATGAGAGGTAAAACAGTCCACTCTCTCTGGAGCTGTTGACTTGGACTCTGGTCAATTCTGGCTGTTTCCTTTCATGGGCTGACAGTTTGTCCAGGAATAACCTTTCGATCCTACTAATGAAGAACAAGCAATTAGATATATAGGTATTTAAGCAGCACTAATAGTTATGGTAGGTTACTTTAGCATAGACACATGTTTGGATATGTTAATCCATGAATTACAATTTTCCCCCCTGTTAAATATGACAGGGTCTTACTGTGGCTTATAACATCTCCTAACCTGTAGAGGATGTAAGCTTGTGGCATCAGCCATGGGTTATTTCTCCAAGGGGAGAGCCAATAGCCAATTAGATTTGGGATATACAGGCACATGGCTGCCTCTGCTGCACAGTATTTCCAGGCAGGTGAGGTGTAGCTGGTGCTGACGGTGGAGTCTTGCTTGACTCAGGGAGACCCATATTTGCTTTATTGGTTTAGTGGCCTTTGGTAACACTCTCTGGCATTCCAGAGGCCATCTGTACACTTGCATGTGTGGTCTCAATACATCCCTCCCATGTTAACGTCAGGTCTTCGGCAGCAGGGTCTTATTGCCTCTCCTCCTGTAGGTATCCCAACTTAGAGGCAAGGAGCCCTTACCTTTTGTGGGGCCTTGGATCCCCTGGCCAACATCCACCTGGTAGAACAATCCATTGCTGATGTCAGAGCTCCTGTATTAATATATTTTGCCTGAGTGCATAGCCCTAGGACTTTAGTATTATATTTGGTTCTGAACAGAGAGTAATCCCTTCCACAGTTCCCATGTCTAGTAGTCAATTAAAGAAAGCAGTTTTACCGGTTTTATAAGAGATTACCTCTACAATAGTTGTCTCCAATTTACAGTTGGGGAGCGACCTCATCATTGTCATATTTCTCCTTGTTCTATGGGTGGGAAGGCAAGGAAGTCTCTCATATCAGAACCTTTGTGGCACCTAGAAGGTAAGTTTCATTAGGACTCATTATAACTAGTTGTTACATGTAGGATCCACAGAGGGGTTCGATGTTTATGGCAATCTGAGGCTTTTCTTCCTTTGAATGTTCAGACGGGTCAGCCTTTCCGTTGCCACTTTTTGGTACATCCTACTCAATGCAAACCTGTATCTTTTCTTTCTCAGCCGTTAAGTTGGTGACGTTTTGTCCTGTTGGAACAAACAAATCTTTTCCCATAGTTAGTTTTAAGATTTGAATTGCAAGGGTTTGATGAAAAGGTTTCATGTCTTTCTGTATCCCCCCCCCTTTTTTTAGCGTATGAGTCTCCAGAAGACAGTTGTATTATACATGACTATAGGGTGGAGTCAAGGCACAGATTTCATCAAATTCACCCATGTTGTTTTGGGTGACTATATATGATTAACTTGGGAAGCAAACTTAATTTTTACGTTAAATCATCTTAAAGAGAATGCTACAAGGTGATACTGTACAACAGAGAAATTATAGAGAACATTTGTATGTGTCAATCCCAAAGTTCTTGCTCTACAGATTTTATGTAAAGCAAATGTGGGCAACAGCGAATTATATCTCCATTTAATTCAGATGCATTACCATTTTTATCAGAGTCTGTAAACCAATGTTGTTTAATATACACATATTTACTTTTACTAAGTCCTAAAACACCATGTATCCTGTAGACAGTGTCTAGGTGAAACTGAGTACTTGCTGAACTCACATCAATTAAATATGCCTTGATTGAATATACATCCGTGTCCCTCTCCCACCCATCCCCCCTTCCCAATTCACCATTTCAGTCCATTTTCTGATGCAGTCTTTCTGTTGTTGTTCTTTTACTATGCATCCCTCTCCATGAGAAATATTTATATCTGGGTTGTTGGTACTAGCATCCACATATGAGGGACACCATTTGTCGTTTGTTTTTCTGGGAGTGTGTTACTTCACTTAACATAATGTCTTCCAGCTCCATCCATTTACCTGCAAAGTTCATGATGTTGTCCCTCTTTACTGCTGCATAGAACTCCATTGTATACATGCTACCATCATTCTATACAGAGAAAAATGGAAAGCATTCCAGCTAAGGTCAGCAACAAAGCAAGGGTCCTGTCTCTTGCCACTCCTATTATAGATGGACCATGAAGTCTTATCTAGAGCAAAAGGCACTAAGCAATAAAAATAATAATAATAATAAAGGAAGAAATGGTCTCCTGTATAGGATCAAATAATCCTATACTGGAGACCACAAAAATTCCCACCAAGTAGATAGATACAAAATTAATGTACAAAATTCTTCCTTTAACCCAAAGAAAAACACTGAGAAAGTAGTGAAGCTCTTTCATTCACAATAGCCTCAAAAAATATCTTGGATTAAGCTTAACCAAAGAAATGAAACATTTATATAATGAAGAGTTTAAGGCACTGTAAGAAGAAACTAAGACAGAAGGTGAAAAATCCTCTCATGGACTGGTAGGAATAACATTGTGAGGATGGTCTTACTACCAAAAGGAATCAACAGATCTCATGCAATCGACATCAAAATTGTAGCTTAATTCTCCACAGGAAATGAAAAAAATCATCTTAAATTCAATATGGATACACAAATATTTTATCCTGGAAGGAGATGGTATGATGAGGCCTCACCTTGCTCTGAGAGATTACTGAGGCTAAAAGGTAGCCCAGGAGAAAGTGTCACCTTCTCCAGTGCTAAGTAGCCAATTTTCCAGTAACAGCCTCTCACCTATGCTCATGTAGGCAACCTTAATTAAACTGAGTCTCTCTCTCTCTCTCTCTCTCTCTCTCTCTCTCTCTCTCTCTCTTTCCTCTCTCTCTCGCCCCACAAGACATGAAAGTACATTTCACAGTAAGAAAGACAGGGATGAAAGAGGATAATACAGGATTAAAAAATTGCTATAACATAGTAAAATGGATTATAAATGTCTATGAGACTGTCAGAGAACTTGAAAACAAATGGTCACTTAACATTCTTTCGATTCCCATTAAAATAACCCAGAATTTACATATTTACAATTTCATGTAGACCACAGAATGTTACAGATTATTCTTGTGATAAGTGCATATGAAAGAAAGCAGATATGAAGTGGAAATGTCAGACAGAAGGAAAATTTTGATAATGTATGTACCGAAAAACAACATGCAGATAATTCACATAAATTAAAAAGGTGAAAAATCTTCATCAATTATTTGAAATTAAGTAAAACATTTAAATTTAAAATCAGCATAGAGGTTAATTTCCAGAAGACGATTTTAAATTTTGTATTCTTTTACATATTAAGTATATAACCCAATTCAATTTTTCTAAATATTAATGCACTGATATTTCAACTTGATTCGGTATCTTTTTAACTAATCTTTCTCTCATGACAGAGAGAGCAAGAGAGAGACTTCATCTTTACAGTGCGTAACAGCAGCTTTAAAACTTTCTGTCATTTTGAAAAAAATATGCATTTATTTTTTCTATGACTGTATTGCCTACACACATATAAGTGTACCTATGTTGTACAATGCCCACAGAGGTCAGAAGAGGTTGTTGTATTCCTCTGGAGCTGGAATTAGAGACAGTTATTAGCCACCATGTGGGTGCTGAGAATTTAACCCGGATCCTCTGCAAGAACATTGACTGCTCTTAACTGCTGAGCTGTCTCTCCAGTCACAAATCTTTACATCTATAAAATGGACTGGATCTTATCTGTAAAATTAACCGAAAGGAATTTTAAGTGAAAACATGTATTCCCTTGTGTTCTAAGGTGGCTATATGCTTTGTTACAATCTAATTTTCAAAATTACAGAGGAAAAACTGACCATGAAAATCTAATAAAAAAAGTCTCAGGTATTTAGAAACTACAGTGTGCAAAACACATTGCAAAGTTTAGAATTTAAAATTTACAAAGACAATTTGTAGACAATCCCCCGGGCCTGCTGGGGAATTTTGTGGTCTGACTGTGAATGAAAAGGGGGCGAGAGACACAGAGTCAAGACGCAGACCCTGGGAAGACGAGCAGCCTCAGACTCGTTTGTTGGGGGCAAGGTTATGGGTTATGTACTGTTCACATTCTGCTCTCCTCTTAGCACAGTGTGTCCTGTCGCCTTGTGATTGGCCCAGGTCTGCAATTCAGTTGCTTGTACTGTCTTGCCTGCCTAGGGCAGGTTAGGTTGGTGAGGGACAAGCTCTGCACAGGTGCACTGTATAATTCTCAGCATACAGGCTACTACAAAATTTAAACCTTAGATGCACTTTATTATTTTTTATAAAATATTTTATTGATGTTTCGTGTATTTCATACATCATTTCTCAGTCCAATTTAGACACATTCCTCTTTCCATGCCCCCCACCCCACCCCAGGTCATGCATTCTGCCATACAAGTCTTGCATCTTTTTCTCGGTCTTTTAAAAGTTTTTCTCTGCAGAGGTTAATTGTTTGGGGAAGAAAATAACTGTTTCAGTCAGTTCTTTGACCCAGTCGTTCTGTTGTTGATGGTCCCTCCCATTTGTATTGCTCTAAAATATACCTACATATGCATCACATATATACCCAAATTATTACCTCTGAAAATAAACTGTATGTTAATTCCAAAATATGTTTAGGAATTCACATTTTCCCCTTAATTTTATATTATTCTAAAATATGAATACATACTCTCCACCTATATAGTGCAATTACAAGGTTTGAAAGTAAGTGGTAAGTTAATTCTAGAGCCCATTAAGGGATTTGTATTATAACAACACAGTTGGTTTCAGATAAAAAGAAATATAACATTAACATTGCTCAGCCTGCCTTTCAACTAGGGACGTGGTGCTAGCATCCACAAATGAGAGATACTATTCTTTGTTTGTTTTTCTAAGATCGCGTTACTTCACTTAGCATAATGGCTTTGAGTTCTGTTATGTCATTTTTATTTACTGCTGCATAGAACTCCACTTTATTCTTAGTGAATATGGATTCAATCAGACCTCACAAAATAGTTCTCTTGAGATTCCTGTTAAATAAAATGCTAAATTCATTTTGTAAAATACGTTATTCAAATAAATTAAATTTTGGACTTCATATGCAAAAATTGATTTTCTCTATTAATATAAAGCCTAGAAAATTGAACATGAATACATTTCTGGCCATTTATTGCTTATGAATTTATTAATACCACCAAAACTTTATGGGTTTTGTGTCTATGTGTTTACAAAGTACTTGAATATATTGATGGATGGATTGGTTGTTTCCAAAAACATATGCTGACAACATCATAATGAATCCATTTTGATTTTCTGAGTTACGTTTGTTCATAATGCTTTCTCATAGATATTGATACCTTTGACAAAGAGAGCTCTATTATTTATCACCACCATATCTATTATTTATTAACACCATTATTACTTACATCGGGAAGAATTTCCTGTGTCTTTTTTTTCTAAAAGTCCAAAGGACAGAAAATTCAATACAGCTGGTATTGTGTTGGTGTATTGGTGACTAGTTTGGCAATTATTTGTAGTGTAGTTGCTTTCTCTGTGTTACATTTGACCATGACAGTCTTGAACCACAACAGCCATGGTAAAACCCTCATGACTGGAGCTATCCATATTTAAATGTTCATGGAGTTTGGGTTGGGAAAAGAAATTCAATGATTCATGAGATTTATAATGTCTCACAAGATCCTCATATGATATCGCCCTTTCTGAGATTATATAAGAAGTAAACAATTGATTTAGATGAGAGTCCTTAATGATATAGTGGAATTGAATCACTCATGTCCCCCAAAGTAACACTCATAAACTCAATGGTTCATCAAGCTGCAGTTGGACGGGTCTTTTTGGTCCTTCCTTGATCTCTCTGCGGGAATAGTTGTGTCTTTTCATCTCCCCAGGAAATGTGAAACAATAATTGGTGTGAAAAGTCATAGTCCTTCTGTCTATGAGGATCTCCTGTTCCTTGCATGTTGGTATGTGTATGCATCAGGCAGGAGTGATGTCTACTCCTTGACTGTTCACTGGGTCATATGAAATTAACAAATATCTACAAACCATCATGAAGTCAGACTGAAGACCTTTAAGGTTTTATTTGTACACTTGTTCTTCTGGCATTGCTAAAGGAAAACAAATAAACAAAATGGGGAAAAACAAGTCTAAGTTAATTTGCTAATCACAAACAGATCAATTTGTTAGGTAGAATCAATGGCCCAGCCAAACCTGATCTGTAGTGCTCCAATAGATGACTGCAATAGAAGCAATGAACACAGTCGATTTTAATAAAAGAAACAAATGTGGCCGGGCGTGGTGGTGTACGCCTTTAATCCTAGCACTTGGGAGGCAGAGGCAGGCGGGTATTTGTGAGTTCAAGGCCAGCCTGGTCTACAATGTGAGTTCCAGGACAACTGGGGCTACAGGGAGACTTTGTCTCAAAAAGACAAAAAAAAAAAAAAAAAAAAAAAAAAAGAAACAAATGTATTACAAAGAGAATTAGAGCCACGAACTATTTGCAAGTAGTAGTCCATCTCTCACCTTGTACAGATAAGAGAAAAACTATGAAAATTATCCTATTCTGGTCTATCATATGTTTACATATCACTTATCTGAATTTTGTGCCCCGTAAAAGCCCATATATTAATTTCTAATTCCCAGGGTGACTGACAGTAGGATGTGGGGCTTTAGGAGAGGGAGGGTGTTCAGGGCTTAAGTTTAGAGCTGTCATGAATGGGAAGAGAAGCTCATACATCTCTGTTGCTGGGTGAAGAAAGTGCCAAAAGAATGCCCCATCTGAGGAATAGAAAGCAGAACTTCAGGAGATGCCACACACCTGTAGGTATCTTAATATTACAATTTACATCTTGTAGAACAGTCAGAGACAACCTTTTGTTGTATATAAAATGCTAATTTGTGGCATTGTGTTCTAGCGCTCCATATAGAATAAGAAACATATATTCTGTCACTTAAACCCACAAAATATCAATTCATATACTTCAAAGTAACTTCCACCCAAAACAATTAATCTCAGCATAATAATTAATAAAAATGAATGAATACATAATACAAGATACTAGGAAAAGAAATACAGCAGGAAAAGACTGCTATGTCAGTTTATACACAGTAAACAAAACTTTGTTCATAACATTTCATATTGCTAAATGACTTTTTCAGACACTCAGTTGGTATGAAATACTTTTAATCAGAATACTAAGAAGATGTTTCATAACATCTCTGTTCTGGTATTGCAGTTTTAAGTAATAAAAACCAAACTTTATTTAATGATTTGCAAGTTGGTAGACTTTTTTTTTATTACTACTTCTTTCTATTTGGTTTTTGGGGATAGATTTTAATTATTTAATCTTGAATTAACATTGGTAGGTCTGTCTATTTAGAAAGTCATCCATTTCTGTTAGGTGCTTCAGTTCAATGAAAACAGATATTTTATAGTTTGTCCTCCTGATTCTGTGAAATTCTTCAGCATCCATTGTAATGCTTCTTTTTTCTTCTTTGATTTTGATAATTTCTGTCCTCTTTCACTTTTGTTTAACTTGGCTAGTGATTTGTCCTTCATATTACCCAGATTACTTTTTCCAATGAACCAACTTGTTTCTTCATTGATTATTTGTATTATTTTTTGTTTGTTTCATTATTTCAGACTTGATTTGTTTATCTTCTCATATACTCATTTTAGATGTTGGTTCTTGGTTTTCCAAAGACTTCAGGTGCATCTTTAAAGCATTAATATGAGATGTCTTAGCTTTCTGAGGGAAGTATTTAGTAATACACGCTTTTCTCTTAGGTATGCCTTCCTTGTGTATCATGGATTCATCACAGAAACACTTCAAAGAAGTAAAACTAATAATGCTCAAATTATTCCATAAAAAAGAAAAAGAACGAACGCTTCCAAATTCATTTCATGAATTCAGTATTACTCTGATACCAGAAGTGGACAAAACACAATAGAAAAGGAAGTTATAGTCTGATCTCCATCACGAACATAGCCACAAAAATTTTCAGTAAAATACTTGCAGACCGAATTTAAGCACGCACAAAAGTTTATCCTCTATGATCAAGTTAGCTGAATCCCAGAGATGCAGGAATGTTCAACATACATAAATCAGTAATTATAATCCACAGAAACAGATGCAAAGAAACCAATGATATCATTGGGTCCCATATAGCTCTTTGGCAAAATCCAATATCTCTTCATGAAAAAGGCATGGAACATCTAGGGATATAGTAAACAAACCTCAACATGATAAAAGCAATATGCAACTAGCCAACAGCTAAAATCATGCAAAAGAGAGAAAAACATAAGAGATTTTCAGTAGACTAAGAAAGAGGGCAAAGTTGTTCACCTTCTCCATACTTGTTAAGTACAGTGCTGTGTAATCAAGAGCAATAAGAGAAGTGAGGGGTATAAAGGGAATATGAATTGGAATGGGAAAAAAATCCAAGTGTCATAATTTTCAGGTTGTATGGTTCTATAAATAAAATACCCTAGTGGCTCCACTGATAGCTCATCCAGCTGATAAACACATTCAGTAAAGCAGCAGGATACAGAATTAACACAGAAAAATCTGAACCTGTCCTATTTAATAACAATAAATATACTGAGAAATAAAACAGGGAAATGAGCCATTTCATGGTACCTAACTAAGGAAAAATGCATTCAAATAAACATGTTATAAGTAAAATATATTCTGAAACAAGTGAGGAAATGAAAAGCCTGTATAATAAAATTTTAAGACATCACAGAAAGAAATTGAAGAAAGTACAAGATGGAAAGAACTCCCATGCTCATGGATTATAGGATCAATAATTGACAACCCTACCCAAACCAATCCATGGATTCCATACAAGCCCCACAAAATCCAACATAAGTTCTCACAGAAATTGAAAATATAATCTTAAATTTCCTATGGAAATATAAAAAACCCTCAGGATAGTCCAAATAATCCTGAAAAAATAGAGGAGCTAGCAGTAGCATCATCCCTGATGTCAAACTATAATACAGAGCTATATTAGGAAAATCATCATGGTACTGGCATAAAAACAATAAAACACATTGATCAATAGAATATAATTGAGGACACAGATTTGAGTCCACATAATTGCAGTCACACAATTTTTGACAAAGTGTTCAGAAATAAACATTGGAGAAAAAACATGTTCAACAAATGGTTTGGGTAATTTTGGATAGATCTGTGCAGAAGAATGAAACTATATTGCTGGCACTCTCTCTGCACAAAATTCAAATCCAAATAGATCAAAGACCACAACATATAAACTGATATCTTAAATCTGACAGATTTTAGGGAAGACATTGAAACATTCAGGCACATGAAACATCTTTCTCAAGAGGATCCTGATTGAACAGATAAAAAGACCAACAATTGACAAATGGGACTTCATGACTAAAGAGTTCTTGCCACCGAGGACACAATCAGTTGAGTGGAGAAGCAGCTATTAGAATGTGGAAAAAATCTGCACTAGCTATACATCTAAGTGTTAGAATATAAAAGTAGCAGGAACTAAAAATTAAATGTCAAACACCCCCAAACAAACCAATTAAAAATTGGAAAAAGAAACTAAACAGAATTCTCTAAAGAAGAAAAACAAATGGCAGAGCAATATTTTTAAGATGTTAAACATCTTTAGCTATTAGGGAAATACAAATTAAAACTAGTTTGAAATTTCATTTGGCACCAGTCAGAATGGTTAGGATTAAAAAAAATGATGTGAAACAGTAGTGGGGATGTGGGTAAAGAGGAGCATTTGCTCACTGCTATTGGAAGCAAAAACTCTCATAGATGCACTGTGAAATCAGTGTGAGGAATCCTCAGAACACTAGAAACAAATATAGCACATGATCCAGATACCATTCATGGGCATATTATCAAAGCTCCATTTTATTTGTGATGTTATTAACTCTAGTATTTCTATATTTACTTTTTGTCTGGTTGACCTGTCTGTTGGTGGCAATGTGGTATTGAAATAATACACTATGACTGTGTTAGAGTCAATGTGTATGTGTTTTTTTTTTTCTTTAACTTTTATTTATGTGCATAAGTACAAGGTTTGCATTAGGCAGATATACCCATTTGGTGCAACACCCTCAGAGTTCAGAGGAGGAAGTCAGATCCAATGGAATTGGAGTTGGATGCTATCTGCCATGTGGGTGAAGGGAATGGAACTCAGGTCTGCTGTAAATGCAGTCAGTGCTCTTAAGTGCTGAGCCATCTTTCCAGCCACCACTGTGTGTTTTTTAGATCTAATAAAGTTTCTTTCATGAAGTACATAAAAATACATACAATTATTTGGGGAGTAGTAAAGAGGTACAGATAGGAGAGGAAATCTATGAACTATATATAATATGAAACTTGGAAAACATTAATAAAAAATTAGAAAGTATTTTTAACTCCATAGTATATTGTAAACAGCATAGTACTGCTCTACACAGTTTCTTAGATGTGTCTTTCTTTCCATCTGCTTCCCTTTTCACTGTTTCAGAATAATCTTCCTTATTGGCAGAGTTGAACCTGCTGTCTGCAGGATTCTCTGGTCCTTAGTATATGTGAACACACGTGGTATGTTATATCCTTCTTTGATAAAGTTATGGCACAATTACAGGAACAAAAGCCTTACATCAACCTCAAAGCAGTATCTATGCTATGAAAATCATGTTCAATGCTTTGGTAGTGTTTCCTGAGAACAGAACACTCAAAGAGAAGGAAAACAGCTGATGACCACTGTTATATTGTCTATGATTCAATATCTACAAATGATTATCCTGTTTAAGTGAAATACTGATTTATCTCATGATAGATTAATTCCTAAACTTAATTCTTCCCTTTCTATTCTTTCTTTATAAATTCAATTTTTTTTCTGAGAATTTCGTACATTGTTATGAATTTGCACAATTTCTTTTTTTTTTTTTTTTTTTTTTTTTGGTCTTTTCCGAGACTGGGTCTCCCTGTAGCCCCAGCTGTCCTGGAATCACTCTGTAGACCCAGGCTGGCCTTGAAACTCACAAAGATTACCCCTGCCTCTGCCTCCCAAGTGCTAGGATTAAAGGTGTGCACCACCACGCCCGGCCATTTACACAATTTCTACCCTTCCTACTACCCGCCTCCAAAATCTCCCGCTTTCCCACTATACTCTCTCAATTTCCTGACCTCTTCTTTATTTATTATTATTTTATTAGGGTGTATATATGTGCATATAAATAAAGAAACTACTGAGTCAATTTTGTGTTGTTAGTATATACATGTTTTTAGACTGCACACTTAGGATTGGGTAATTTATGAGGGTTCTGGTCCTTGGAGAAAACTGATTCTCAGCCCAAGCGACTCTTCTTCTAGTGGCGAAACCTTATCAATTTCCCACATCCATGTCAGGAAGACAAATGGTGGTATCTTTATGCAGGTCATGCTTAGGCAACCATATATTTGAGCCTTTATGGATGCAGATTCCTTGGCATGCCAACAAGACAATATGTAGCAGGAGGTGGCATGGACCTCTAGCTCTTAAAATCTTTCTGCCTCTCTTCCACGATGTTCTGTCAGCAGTAGGTGTAGTGTTACACTTAAGATGTGCAGAATTGGGCTGGAGAGATAGCCCTAGTGGTAAGGGCACGCACTGCTCTCGCAGAGGACCCGGGTTTGATCCCCAGCACGCACACATGGCGGCTGAAAAACCATCTGTAACTCCAATTTCCAGAGAACTCAGTTCCAGGGGAATCCAAGACCCTCTTCTGACCTCCGTGGCATTGCACGTCACCGGTGCACAAACCTACATGCAGACAGTACATTCATACACCATTAAAAAAATAAATAAATAAAAATTAATAAAAAAGATGTGCAGAATGGGGTTGGGCACCCCATGGTCAGTTATTTTTGCATTTTTACCAGTTGTGGATTTCTCATAATCATCTCCAATTATACATGGAAAATTTTTTGATGAGGGGTGAAATTTATACTCATCTCTGTGTTTAAGGATAAGTCTTTAGAATGCAGTTAGAAAATATATTGGTTTAGGAAAATGTCATATTAGATTATTTGTGATTATTCGATCAACCTGAAGAGAATTAATGAAGAGTAAGGAATACAAGTAGAGTTTTACACTAATAATGTTAGATAGTGCAACTAGGCTTAACTTTATAGCATCAGAAGTGAAGAACAACTTCTCTCCATAAATTATTTAAATACATTTATAATCTAAGTGTTATCAACTTAAATCCCTTCTTCAATAGTCTTAAGTGAAATGAAACCTCACTCACTTCAAAAAGCCAGAGCAATAGGCTATTTGCTAATCACGATAATAAAACATATTTTCAGTAGAGCCATGCTTTAAAAAGCACATCATACATTCCTTCTTCAAAGAAAAAAACTGGCCCTTTAAATAGCAGAAAAACACTGTAGCTGTAATTATGATCATCATTCCACCCCAGAGCTTCTTTGTTGCCTTCTCTTGGTAACACATGAATAGCAATTTCAGTATGAGAATTCTATTTATCACAAGCCATGTTGGAACACTCTGAAACGAGAGAGAAGAGAGAGAGAGGAAGAGAGAGAGGAGAGAGAGAGAGAGAGAGCAGAGAATATCAAGAAAAGCAAAAATAGCATGGAAAATCCAGTCAACGTGCCTTACTGCTGAGCCATCTTTCCAGCCACCACTGTGTGTTTTTTAGATCTAATAAAGCTTCTTTTATGAAGTACATAAAAGTACATACAATTATTTCAGGAGTAGTAAAGAGGTACAGATAGGAGAGGAAATCTAAATATGAACTGTATATAATATGAAACTTGGAAAACATTAATAAACAATTAGAAAGTATTTTTAACTCTATAATATATTTTAAACACAGCATAGTACCGCTCTACACATATACTTTTAGAAAGATATTTCACATTTATGGACAGATGGTATATAACAGTTCCACATCATATATTTCAAATATTTTTTTCTATTCTTTATCATTAATGCTTTTAATAACATACAGCTGACCATGCAGGATTAGGCACTGATGGGGCTGAGAAACTCTCACCCCCAAATATAACAGATTGGCATTTCAGAAAATGGCAGAAGCAGGAAGATCACTCTCTGACCTTTTCCTACCCTTCTCCCCTGAAGCAGGTCATGAAACCCAGAGAAGAGGGTTTGCCCTTTCCCTGAAGCAGGTCAAACACCTTCCTATGATAAGTGCCCGCCCCATCCTGGAAGAAAAGGACATCCTTATCTCTGAAGACACAGGAGCACAGATAGCAATCTGCACAAGCTTTGCTAATTTTCTCTAAGTTTATTATCAGTGGATCTTACACTTTGCCCCCAACTCATTCCTCTCCATCACTATCCACTTCATCAGAGAATCAAAAGGTAGAAGTTGATATGTTTCTTGTATCTTCATTTCTGAAGACTCCCATGTTATGTTAGACATGCTTTTTCTTATTAATTTGTCTTGCATCTTAAGTCACACAACTAAGATGGGGAATGTTCTTTTTATTTTCTGCACTATTTTAAGTAACCTGAAACTCCAAATTAAGGTCTCTCTCTCTCTCTCTCTCTCTCTCTCTCTCTCTCTCTCTCTCTCGGTAATCTCTTTATATGACTGAATAAAAACCAACAGATTAAAATTCATTTGATTTGATTACTGAGCAATTGGTAATTGTTTGGATGATGGACATGGGTCTAATCTGTTTTGGTGAAGTCAAAAGCTCTCTTCATATTTATAACAAAATTCTATCAATGAAAACTCCTCAAACATCATGACAAATATTTTAAAAACACAAAATTGGCATAACGAAAAATCACCTAATTTTCTTGAGAGGCCATATAACAATGAAGATAAATTCTCTGGGATTTTGGTCTCATTCCCATATATTTTCTTGGATTATGTTTTATTTTAAGGACTCAACATTAATATAGATCTGCTTTACTTATTTCAATAAAGAACATTACAATTTTGGCATTTTTCTCCTCGTGAAAGATATTTTTGCTACTGCAAAAGAAAACAAAACATTCTCCAAGACACAAGTGATATATCACCAAGTACTGATAGTATGGTAATCTACAAGTCTATTTAATTATCTGAAGATATTCATTATATTTTAAAGAAATTAGAGAAATAAACATCCTTATGGCTGAAAGTGGTTAGTGCAAATAAATATCTAATTAACAAGGAATACTGAGGAGAGTAGAGAATGGGATGGGGAGAGCTATGTATGGGAGAGGGTGTGGAGGGAATGGGCTTTGAAGTAAAAGCAATCTGCATGACTCTGTGTATATGTCAATTTCAGTAATGTGTCCCCATAGAATATGAAGATATTAGTAACTTTTACAGTAGCTTTGTAGGAGTTTATTCATTTAATCTATAGAAGGAAAATAAGTGAACAAAATATTCAAAGCTTATAAATACAAGATGTAGAGATTATACCATATACATACTATAGTTTTTCTCCAAATATCTGAAGGAAGAGCTATAAAACTTGGGTTAAAAATCATAATGATACTAGTCAGGTGGTTCAAGTGAGGAAGGTAATGCTGTTTCACTTTATAACTTTGAACATAAATCTGTCTAAATAAATTATAAACATTCTATTGCATCTAATATACATGGTTGGTTAATTTACTGTTAATATGTCCATTGGTGTTTATAGTATAAGTGATTAGAGGTTTTCTAGTATTTGCAAAAATTTTAGCTTATAAGATGGTGTTGGTTTGGTAAAAAATGTATGGATTCTCTAATTCTCTTTATTGAGGAATTTAACTTATGTTTGATATAATACCTCTCAAATACTATGGAAAGGTGATTGCAGTATTTGCCAAGAAAATTAACAAGAAAAAACATTTTAAATAAATTTCAAAGATTATATTCAGGTACAGATTGCAAAAGATTCTTGTCCTCATAGATATTGACCTTATTTAGAGCAGTTTATAGGATATAATGTTTATTATTACTACTGTATTAGAATTATCATATTCAGAGGATCATAGCTTATTGTGTGAAACAAATGATTCAGGTTTTTTTTCTATATTATTTTTTGCTCATCTTTGTTTTCTAATCTGTAAATGTTTGAAACTGTCACTAATCTAAAACTAAGCTCTACTACGAACTACTTTCAAGGCTGCTGTTCTGATTATTTTAGTTGGCTTTACAATTTTGGTTTTATTCATTTATCTATTTGTTTATTTTAGATAAAGTCTTGTGTAAACCATTGTTAGTTTTGAATTGTAATCCTCCTGACCAAAGTGCTGGGATTAAGGGTACACAACACCATGATTTTCTTAAGACTGGTTTTATAATTGATTTTAATGACTATCCATAGAAAGCTTGACAGTCTCTGCCTTTTAGTACATCAGTCTTTTTACCAAAATTGTGATATTACAAGTAATTAATAAAGGGTTGTAGCCCATGGATTTTATAGGAATGATATTAAGCATAATGTTGGTTCTAAAATGTGAGTCTTATGACATGTACTCATTGGTTTTTTCCCATGGTGTGAACATGTGTACAGTATATTACAAATATACATGGCTCAACTTTCTGTGACCCTAGATCAAAATAAATGACATCAATAAACTTTACTCCTTTGAGTTTTGCCTTGTTATCAAATAATCCCCAAATAATGAAACCAATAAAAGTGAACTAGTCTGTCAAGGGAAAAGCAGCAACAGAAAATCCATGTTTTCCTATCAAGCATTTTAAGGAAACTTTAAGATGTATGAGTAAAATACTTTCTGAAGTTTGAAAAATCTGTAAGCTCAGAAATTAATGATTTACTTAGCAGAAAGTGTAACTTGTGCCTCAGTAAAATTAATATTTTGTCATTTCATATGTTTGTCACTAAGAAGCAAAGAAAACCAAGAGAGATTTGACGTGCTAGAGGAGTAGGAGGTAGTTCTAGTATAGAGCACTTGCCAACACACATAGCACTCTGTTCAATCCCCAGTATCAAACAAACAAACAAACAAACAAACAAACAAACAAACAAACGGAAATGAGTATACAAGAAACCCTCACCAGGGGAAGAAAAACACTGATGAATGGCCTTAAACACTTTGCTCAATGCAGTGTCCGTGTGAGTCAGTGCTTACCACACACTGGGAAGAATGGAGTCCATAACCTAACACATACAGTGTTCCATGGCCACTATGGTAGTCTGGAGGAACCAGTCTTTCTCCATTGCTCCTTCTCTGAGCTGCAAGATCTACCTCTAAATCAGAGTAACTGCAGTGTCCGTGTGAGTCAGTGCTTACCAGACACTGGGAAGAATGGAGTCCATAACCTAACACATACTGTGTTCCATGGCCACTATGGTAGTCTGGCGGAACCAGTCTTTCTCCATTGCTCCTTCTCTGAGCTGCAAGATCTACCTCTAAATCAGAGTAACTGATTTACTGTAACTTTGTTTCTTTTAGACACTTCTTATCACATTCGCCTTGTAATCCTTGGTCCTCAATTGTGGTCCTCCTATTGTTTAGTTGGAGGTCAACCCTCCTCCATCAGTATAAACTTTAACTTCATTTAGAAGCTCCCTATCATCCCATTTCCTCTTGCTTCAACTTCTGACTTTTCCAATCTCATTCTGTAGCCAGTCTTCATACATGGTAAAAGCAAGGACCTTTTACCGTCCTCTGCCACCTCTCATTTTCCCTTCTCCTTGTCACAAGAGCCAGTGACCTGCACGCTTTCTGGATACTTCCTGTCTCATTGCCACCATTTTGCTTCAAGAGTGATATCTAACTCACCTGTACTCCCTGCCTCCTCCTCACTCTCTGGATTGGTTTCTACTGTTTACCTTGAGCATCCCCTTCAAGGGGACCACCCCTGTGTTCTACTTATCCTTCATGTTTTGCTACTTTATAACTGTGATTTTCCTACATTTAAAAATATTCCATGTATATTCAAGCCCCTCCCTGCTGGATGGTGGGGACCCATGAGCTGTGTGGGTTTGGGCACAACTGTTTGCAAATTGGTTTTACATGAAGGATTCTTGTATTCACAAATTATCACTTATTGTTAAGAAAATGAAAACAAAACAAAACAAAACAAAACAAAACAAAAAAAACCAGAAAGGTGCAGAAAAGTTATGGCAGAATGCGTGATCTGGGATAGGTAGGGGTGGGATGGGGGGAAGGGAAAGGGATATATGACTAAACTGAATTGGAAAATGATGTATGAAATACAAAAAGCATCAATAAAAAATATTCCATGTATAAGCCTTTTCCAGCATGTATTTTCAATCCCATTTCATCATCTTTGAAAATTTCTGTAAAAATATTGTATTTCCTTGTTCTGGCTAAATAGATAACTCCCTTGAAAATGCATACACTTAATTGTAGTTTCTATTCTGATGTCCTTTGTCCAATTTTCAAATAGAATCTCATAGGTTAGACATTAACATATTTTTCCACTTCCTTTATTTTTATACAACTCCTCTCCACTACTAATCCTGATTTTTCCAAAATTTAATATTCAAAATTGCAAGACCAGCATTTAATTTCGACATTTCTTTCTCTATATATAATCATGCTAAGTTAGTTCTCTATATCAAAGTCTACTCACATTTCAAATACATCATATTATGTGTATAATAATTATTCACATGCGTGACTTATAAATTATCAAGTGTTTTCAATTTAATTTTACTTATAATACTACTGTTTCATTAGGTAGATCTCTTATAGCACATAAAATAAAAGATATTGAAAAGAATGTTTTGTGTAAATTAATTTTCAATCCCTCCATGCATAGTTCTCTTAAACACACTTGGGTTATTAGTCATACCCTCCTCTTTTCACATGTCTAGAGCCAGAGGCTTCATTACTTAAAGAAATTTTTACATTGCTATTTCGTTTATAATTAAAAAATTTTTTATTTATTCTTGTATGTGTATGAATGTACTGTCTGCATGTAGGTTTGTGCACCCATTCCTGCAATGCTGCGGAGGTCAGAAAAGGGTGTTGACTCCCCTGGAACTGGAGTCAAAGATGGTTCTCAGCCACCATGTGGGTGCTGGGGATTGAACCCGGGTCCTCTGCAAGAGCAATAGACACTCTTAACCTCTAGGCCATCTCTCCAGCCCCTCATTTATAATTTAAATTCACATTATCCACTTATTTTCTGATGATACTTACTAAAATGTAGTAGAAATATATGTGTTTAATCTGTTTTTTTTTAGATGATTCATGGCAAAAAAAAAAAAAATTCAAGGCCTCCTTTCACGAACTCTGCAGGTACCCCTACCTTGATTACATCAATCTGAAATGTCCTATAGCTTTCAAATGCCTCATAAATTGAATATAAGTGGCTTGAAAATCAACTACTGTCAGCTCACAGATAGAGAAATATTTATGAAGCTAGATTCTTTATTGTGAATTCAGTTTGTTGGACTTTAGTGAATTTGCTATGCATTTTAGTTTGAGTTATATAACCATGTCTTTCAAATGATTATAATTTTTATCAAAATATAATCATTAATACAAATCAAAGCAGAAAGTTAGCAATGCAGAAAGCTAATGTGTTTTGTTTATAAGAGTGTTGTATCATGTACTATGAAAAACAGCTTACAGAGTGTACTTCTTCATTTAAATTCACTTCAAAATCCCAGTTTAGTGTCCAATGGTAGTGATGCTGAATATCCCCAGAGAAAAATTGTAAACAGCCATCATTAATCCTATCCTCCCATTTACACACCTCTGCAAAGTAAAATGATATTTATTTCTAGGTATTTCTTAGCTAAGATTACTAACCAAATACAATTTGGGTGGATGATACCTCTTAATTTGCTTCATAATACTAGTGCTAAAAGCATATTGTATCTTCATTATAATCAAGCATTTGAAGAAATACAGTCTAATTGAGTAGTTTTAAACTAATAGAAAAATTATTAGTAGCAAAGTTTTAAAATAGTTTAAATACTCTACTGTGGTACAAATAGGATAAATGTTCTTCCCAGTGCAGTATAATTATTCTGTATCTTATAGCAGGTTTGGGTGCACTGAACAGTAGTACAAGAATGCATTCTTTTACTTCCAAAACTTTTTATTTGGGAGGTTCTTTTACTTATTCATTTAGAAACATTTAGAAGCATGCCCAATGTGTATAGTGAGTCAGGCACTGAGGTATTTGCAGTGATTGCAAGGATTGTACATTGCATTGACATTTTAAATGTTTATAAACTATTTTGCATATAAAGTCTCCATCAGCCTGTGCAAGGATAGCTGATGTCTTGTGTTACATTTAATGGCTTATCCCTCTCCATTTGCTATCTGAAATCTTCCATTTATTTTCATCTGACTTATTTCTGCTACAAGTGTTGCTGCCACAATCATTGATCATTTTTGTCATTCTCCCAAAAAAGAATTTTCTTCTCAGTTCTACGCATGGGCTCTTGTGTTTAGAGATCTTACCTAATTACAGGGCCTGCTAAGAGCATCTGCTTCCAAATGAAAAGTCAAAGATCCCACAGTCATCTGGTGTAAGCTTTTATACTGTATATAATACTTGGTTTATGTAGCTATGACTAGTCTGGAAAAATGCGGAAGAATTGAAATTGAATTGCTCTGTGCTGAAACAGAAAGGTCATTTGGTCATGCTAATAATCTTAACAAAACATCTTTTCCCTATAATCAATAACTCATAACATTTTCTGAACTTCTTACAACCTCAATAGTTACTTGAAAATTGTTTTCTCAGAAGTTACCCACCCCTACTTTCATCCCACTTTGGGAGCAGATACGGCGTAGGAATTTCCTCTGATTTGAGACATTCCATTGGGGAGGTCCTTAAGACTTGAGGAGTAAATGAACCTGGCAAGGCTCAGCAAGTCAAGAAGCCATGTAAGATCAAGAAAGCTAAAATTTGCAAGACTCACAAGGTTCTTCCCCCAGTGTGTTAGTCACTTTTCTGTTGTTACAATAGAACCACCATGACCAAGGGGGCTTATAAAAGGAAGAGTTTGTTTGAGCTTACTGTTGAGGGTTCCAGGAGAATTAGAGTCCATCATGGTGGGAGGCATGGTGGCAGCAGCAGAAAGCAGGTTCACATCTTCAAGTGGGCACAGGAAGCAGAGAGAGACTGGGGATTGGCAAAGCCTTTTGAATTTTCTAAGCCCTTCCCCGGTGATGAACTTCCTCCAGCATGGCCACACCTTCTTTTTTTTTCCACATAAGTTTATTTTTATTTTTTTAACAAATCTAGACCCGTGCCCCCCATTCCCCCACCCCACCAGAGCTCATGCATTCTGCCAAACATGCTTTACATCTCTTTGTCAGTCTTTCTCAATATTCTCCATGAGGAAGTTGACTGTTTTGAGCAGAAGTTCACTGTTTCAGTCAGTTTTTCCATGCAGTCCTTTCTGTTGTTGTTGTTGTTTCAAATATGCATCACTCCCAACTGCTTTGGACAAAAGCTTAGGGGGCCATACACAAGAAATACTTACAACTAGGTAATTGGCACTAGCATCCACAGATGGATACCATTTGTCGTTTGTTTTTCTGGGACTGTGTTACTTCACTCAGCATGATGTCCTCTAGCTCCAGCCATTTTCCTGCAAAGTTCATGATGTCATCTTTCTTTACTGCTGCATAGAACTCCATTGTGGGGCTGGAGAGATGGCCTAGAGGTTAAGAGAGCCGACCGCTCTTGCAGAGGACCCGGGTTCGATCCCCAGCACCCACATGGCGGCTGAGAACCATCTGAAACTCCAATTCCAGGAGAACTCCAGCTTCAAGGGAA
>VZQC01015118.1:98457-113378 GCA_009823505.1 Rhizomys pruinosus
ATGGGATCTTTTCAGTGTTTCCAGTTCCTTCCAGAGTTTGTCATTCTCTCTCTCTAGGTCCTTCTTGAGTTCTTCATTCTCTTTTCTTAGTTCTTTGATTTGCTCTTTATAATCTTGTAGTTCTTTAAATATGTTCCCAATTGTGTTTCTGATATCTGTGTCTTGGGCCATCCCCATGGGGATCCCACTATAGGAATCTTCCATAGGGTTGGCAGAACTTGATGCGGGATTATCCTGCCCCTTTCCAGTGTTGTCTCTTCTTTGTGTTCCTGGCATGTGAACTTCTCCTTGCCTGCCTCTTCACTGTTTTGAAGTCTTGCTGTCGCTTGCCTCCTTCAGATGCCTTTGTAATCTCAGTTGGGGGCGGGGGATGCCACTAACTATAGGCAGGCTCTTTAGGCCCTTGCCTGCTCTGGTCTCGGAGAGCTCAGATCGAGATTCACACAACCCTACCTTTAATACCAGCTGGGAGGATAACTCCGCCCCCACAGCCACAACAGCCAACCAAGCCAAAGACAACTGGATTAACGGATTAACTAGATGAAATCAATCAACAATCAGCCTTGCTGAAGCACTCAGCTGCAGTCCACCTACCTGCGCTTGCCTGAGCCGGTCTTGGGAGATCTCAGCGGCCACACCTTCTAAGACCTCCAAACCATCGCCACCAACTGGGAACAAAATGTCCAAATTCTTGAGCCTATGGGAGACCTTCTCATTCACACCACCACAGCCAGCTTATAGAAACAGCAAACAGCAGTGGGACTAGGAGACTCTCCACCTGCAGACCGAGATGCAAGCTGGAGACGCCATAACCTGATCTGTGCAGCTCTCTGTGGTTGTTCAAGGAGCTCTGGAGTTGCTGCTTTCAAGGGTAGTCCCTCAGGCTGAGTGGGCCTGTGAATCATGCATCTGTCTTTAGGCCTGATTGCTGTAAGAAACAGCAAGAAACCACTCATTCCTACTCCCATCGGTAAACTTAATAACTGTTGGGACAACTTGGACATTGGGGGAAGTGCTTATTATAATGCTCGATCATCAGTACTAAACAGGGTGAATAGACATTTTTCATTTCTTTCTGTCTAGGGAATGTTTCACACAATCCACATAAATTCTGAACTATAATGAGTCAATTATTTATGAATTTAGGGTATATTATTGACACTAGGTAAAATCTAGCAAATCTTTTCCTTTTCTTGCTGTTAGTATTTTCCAAAATGCTAGGAATTTATAAGGCTGCTTACTTTTATTGATGTAATCATACATAATTAGTTCTCTATTTTAAAGTGCATTCAAATTTCAAATGTCCCCCATTTATGTATAGATTAATTCCTCATATGTGTAGTTTAATGATAAAGTTGAAATTTCAGTGCACATACTTTCAGTTTTGAGATTATATGTTTGAATATATTGACCATTTATTTGAACCTACCCACTCAACTTAATTTTCCATTTAGTCAAAAATAAGAATATTTGCATACAGTATTTTTCATATTCTTGCTGGATTGTCATTTAAATAGGAGAATTTTTTAAGTTTAATTTTAATTTCAATGTAATGCAGGTAGAAGTCTTTTCAGGTTTTTGCAGTATTTCTCAGAAATTCGTACCTGTCAGACTTTGCATTTGATCTTTAACTTCTTTAGGCTATTCAGCACTGGCATATGGGCTAACTACCTAGATCCTTGGGGTTTGGTTTCATCCATTCCACCAAGTGTTGTAAGAAGTTTGAAATGCTCCAGGTTCCTTTATCTGGAGGGACTTCAACAAAGACAATGCAAGGATTTTATTATAGGCCATCTGAAAAAAATTAATTTTGCCTCAGGTCTCAAACATAAATGAGAGCTCTATTGAATAATGAAGCCTTTTCTGAATGGCCTAATTGAATGAAGGTGCAAGAAATATTTAGATTTTTCATGCTGTGGATGTACTTTCTCTGAATGTTTAAAATTTAACATCTGAACTTTCTCAAATTTCCCAAACCTCTTATGACATATATCTCTGATACATTTTCTTAAGCTTATGAAAATTATAAAATGACCACATATCTTAAAATGGCAGTGGAATGCATAGATTTAAATGAAGAATCATATAGGGTAACTTAGTGAGATGCTGATCATCATTTACAGATGATTAGAAACTATAATGTGTCTTTGATACTCATTTGTTTGGCCCAGTAATTCTTCCAAAGAACCTATTTTGGAAAATTACCCAAATAATAAATGGATTCTACTGCATTATATGCGAAAGAATCTCCCCTAGAGTAATGTCTGGCAGAAAACGTGGGCTATATGAATGGGTATATATTCTCCCTGTCACGTTTTATGTACAAATACGCACTATCTCACTCACATTGAAAGAAGTAGGCTTTGACAGCTGGTATGGAATTTCATGCACCAAATACCATCAGAATGTTGTCTGAGCAGATTCCCTGTACATGACCCGTTGGAGACACATGCTTGATATTATCTAGGAAAACAAAAACAATGATTCAGTGACTTGTGCTGAACTTGACACTAAAAAGTAATTTAACTCCATAATCTGCTCCTAAGAAAAACACTTCACTTTGAGCACAGCAGCTAACATTCCATTATTAATGTAAATAAATGAGAAGGAAGAGAGAAGCCTTGATGATTGCCATAGTAAAAAATTAAACAGCCCTGGGATTGTGGATTGGAGCTGACTTTAGTAACTGGCTGGGAATGCAGACATTTGATCTGGCACACATATTACCAGAGTGCACAATGACCATTCGGTGTCGTCTCCTAAAGTGTGTTTGTACCTTGGGGAACTACACATCTAAACCCATGACGTTTTAGAAAATATTTTGTTATAAATGCTACCTAGACTTTAGAGTATGCGTTAGAAAGTTTCCTTAGTGAAAAATTCATGTGGTACCAGCTTTTGCTAGTGTACACACTGAAATGATTTAGAGTCCCTCTGATTCTGTTCCATACACGTTTCCACCTGCACCTTGGCATTGCAGACACTGGATGCACATCTCTCACCTTCCAGGGCGCTGATTTCACTTAACACTAAAAGCATGTTAGTTTGAATTTCAGAATAATTTTCACAAATGACTTAAAATCACATTTGGCTCTTAAATTTTGAAATAAATGAATAAAAACATTTTAAGATTGTCTCTGGATGTTTAGATATTATTCATAATTAATGAGATAAAGAGTTTCCATAATATAGATGTGTATCACCTCTACAAAGTAGTTTTGATTAAATTTATGCATCTTAATTAAATTTCAAAGTTATATATTATCTTCCTCAAGTGCCAATTTTAGTGTGAACCAAGTGAGATGCAGATGCTGTCCTAATGTTGATTGCATTACTCACGTTGAAGCCTATATTCTGGGGCTTCCAGAAAAAAAAAATAACATAGTGGAAACCCACATACACAACTTAACCAGCCCTATCACTTTGGTGTCTTATAAGCACTAGACTTATTTTGCCAGAACAATCTTACTTGCTCGCTAGTGAAATAAACTGTTAATATAAAACCTATTTGTGGTAGCATACCAAAGTCAAAAGCAGAAAAATCAAATGTGGGCATAAACATTAGATAGTTGAACTTTCTGCTTTCCAAAAGTGTTTATTTTCCTTAAAGTAAAAAGGTATACCAATAATGCAAATGTTTTTTTTTTCATTTTTTTCATGATTTTCAGTGAACTCGGTTATTTTACATATGTAAAAGAAAGAATTCTGTCCTATACATTTAAAATTAAAGAATTAATGAACAATGAAACTCTGATCAATTCAAACCATTATTTAAATGTGAACTGCAAAGAAAGATCAAATTGAGTTGGCATTTTAAACCACTTGCCCATACAATTTTATTTATTATTTTTATTTTATGTGTATGTGCCTGCATCCATGTATGTTCACCTCTGCATTCAATGCCTCAGAATGCCAGAAGAGAATGTTGCAACCTCTGGAACTGGAGTTCAGACCAATGGTTATTATGCAGGGAACCAAACCTGGGTCGGACCCCTGTAAAAGTATCCAATGCTCTTAACAACTGAGTCCATTTCTCTAGCCTCCTATACAATTTAAAGATCTGACAACAAAAAAATGTTGGGACATATTTAAGTCATAAGATCTGCTCATTTTTTGGATGTTGCATGTACACTAACACAAACAACACAACAACACAACACACATTTATATTTCATATATATGCTTTGGTCTTTTCGAGTCAGGGTCTCCCTGTAGCCCCAGCTGTCCTGGAACTCACTCTGTAGACCAGGCTGGCCTTGAACTCACAAAGATCCTCCTGCCTCTGCCTCCTGAGTGCTAGAATTAAAGGCATGCGCCACCACGCTGGCTCACACATATATTTTTAAGTAAGAAAATTATTATAGCATTCAAAAAGACTGCAATCATATATAAAGAAAATTGAATATTTAAAGAAAACATTTTTAGTGTTGGTTTCATGATGTGTATCTCATGAGAAACCAAGGACCATTGTTAGACATTGCCATAGTACAAAAGTATGAATTCAGGACAATAGGCAATTATATATAAAGAAGCCATTCCATAATATGTGCAAGTTCCATGTACATGTAAAGCCTCGACATTTTCAAAAATATTCAGAAAGTACTTATAATGTAAATGATTCCAAATGCTTCTTTTCCTCATAAGGCATGAAAAGAAAGCATGGTGATTGATGGCAGAATTTCAGTGTTTTAAACAAAACCGAGAGACCTTTCAGATTATGAATTGGCATCATGTTTATGGCACCAAGATGGATGGAATGCCATCAAAGAAGAGTTATTATTTCATTATCCCCTCTATGGTTTCCAGACATCAGGAAGATGCTTTGTTTCTTGGACAGCAAACCTACTCAATTCCATCCTATCCATTGTTCTATCTCATGTGTGGTAGGGAGTATTTGGTTCCTAACCTGCAGAAAAAGTTAGAGGAGGAAATGAAGTCAAGTTTTGTAAGTGACCAGCCTCTATACCTGCATAAAACAGTATTGTTCTACCTCAATTATAGTTCTTTCTACCAACAGTGCTTCAACATGACCTACGTGTGACAGTTCTTTCTATCTACTGTGGTTTCCCCACCACAATTAGGTATAACCTATGTGTGACAGATATGTCACTTATGTGGATTTTCCATAGCACTTTCACATGACCTAGGTCTGACAGATTTGTACATTTTATGTGTCACAGATATTATATATATATATATATATATATATATATATATACCCAGCTTCTTCAGAAGGTCATAGTTTTCTTAAATACCATAACTAATGTGAACCAGACCAGACATGTAAAGGAACTCAACTGTATATGATTTTTAAAAACAAGATAGACAGACCTTAACCCAGTTAACCAAAAGAAAGAAAGAGCAATAAAAAAAATTTAGATGAAAGGGGGAAAATTAAAACAGATAACAAAAAGATCCAGAACATTATATGGGAATACTTGAAAAACATATATTCGTTTAAATTTGAAAACCTAAAAGACATGGATTAATATCTGAAATCATGGGACTAACCAAAGCTTAACTAAGAAGAGCTTAACAAGTTAAACAGACATGTAACATATGAAGAAATTGAAATGGTAATATGAAAGATTCCAACTAATAAAAAAGCTCAGACCCAGATGAATTTAGAGCAGAATTCTTGCAAACATTTAAAGAGAATTTACAACCAATATTACTTGTTATTCAAAAGGCCAGAAACAGTGGGAAATCTCCCAAATATTTTCTACAAAGCTAACATCACTCTAATACCAAAACCAGGCAAAGGTACAACCGAAAAAGAAAACTATAGACCCATATCTTTAATGAATATAGAAACAAAAATTCTCAACAAAATACTTGCAAACTACATACAGGTACATGCCAGAAAAGGTCATCCACCGTGATCAAGTTGGATTTATTCCAGAGATGAAGGGATGGTTCAATATAGGTAAATCAATAATTGAAATAAATCATATAAATGGACTCAAAGACAAAAACCACATGGTCATTAGAATTGATGAAGAAAAGTCTTTTGATAAAATTCAATATGCCTTCAGGTTTAAAGTCCTACAGGGAATTGGACTGGAGGGATCATTCCTCAACATAATTAAAGCTATATTCAACAAACCCACAGCCAACATAATTCTAAATGGAGAAAAATTAGAAGCTTTCCCCTTAAAGTCAGGAACCTGGCAAGGCTGCCCACTGTCTCCACTCCTTTTCAATATGATGCTTGAAACTCTTGTTAGAGCAATAAGAGAAGAGAAGGAAATTAAACAAGTACCAATTGGAAAAGAGGATGTCAAACTATCCCTTTTTGCAGATGACACAATATACTCAAGGGATGTAAAAAAACCCCCCACTATACTCAAGGGATGTAAAAAATCCCCCACTCCCCAGAAAACAACTAGGAAAGATTAACAATTTCAGTAATGTGGAAGTTTGGAAAAAATCTACAAAAATCATTCTATATGTCAATAACAAGCAAATTGAAGGAGTATATGGAAACCCTCCTGTTCACAATAGCTTCAGAAAATATATGTCTTGAAACAAACCAAGAAGGAAATTGAAGAAGAAAAGATAAGATGGAAGGAACATACATTCTCATGGGTCAGAATGATTAATATAGTAAAAATGACCATCCTACATTTCTAGGAGTTTTCTGGTGGAGTTTTTAGCATCCATTAAGTAAACTATCATATCATCAGCAAAAAGGGATAGCTTGACTTCCTCTTTTCCAGTTACTACTCTTTTAACTTTCTTTTCTTGCCTTATTGCCCTAGCAAGTGTTTCAAACACTATATTGAAGATGAGTCGTGACAGGGTACAGGCTTGCCAAGTTCCTACCTTTAAAGGGAATGCTTCTGTCGTTTCCCCATTTAGGATGTTATTGGCTGTGAGTTTCCTGTATATGGTTTTGATTATATTGAAGAACGATCCCTCCAATCGAATTCCCTCTAGGACTTTAAGCATGAAGGGATGCTGGATTTTGTCAAAGGCTTTTTGTGGGTCAATTGAAATGATGGTGTGGTTTTTGTCTTTTAGCCCATTTATGTGCTTGATGATGTTTATTGATTTTCGTATGTTGAACCATCCCTGCATCTCTGGTATGAATCCTACTTGGTCATGATGGATGATCTTGATGTGGGTCTGTACACGATTTGCCAGTAACGTCTTTAGAATTTTGGCATCTGTTTCCATTAGGGAGATGGGTCTCTAGTTCTCCTCTTTGGTTGTATCTTTGCCCGGTTTTGGTAATAGAGTGATGCTGGCATCAAAGAAGGCATTTGGGGAATTCCCACTGTTTGTCTCCTTCTGACCAGTTTGAGTAGTAATGGTTATAAGACCTCTTTAAATATTTTATAGAATTCCACTGTGAAACTAGTGCCTTTTTTTAGTTGGGAGGTTTCTTATTACATCTTCAATTTCTTCATATATTATGGGTCTATTTAAGCTGTGGATCTCTTCTTGGTTGAGCTTTGGTGATTCCCAGGATTTCAGATATTCATCCATTTCTTCTAGGTTTTCAAACTTGGTAGAGTATAGGTTTTTTAAGTATTCCAGTATGGTTTTCCTGGTTTTTTTCATTGTCCGTTGTGATATTTCCCTTTTCACCACTGATTCTATTGATTGAAGGAGTTGTTCCTTCTTTCTTTTGGTTAACTGGGCTAGAGGTCTGTCTCTCTTGTTTATTCTTTCAAAGAACCAACTTTTGGTTTCATTGATTTTTTTGTATCATTTTTTTGTTTCTATTTCATTGATTTCTGCTCTGATTTTTGTTTTTTCTTCCTGTCTGTTGCATTTAGGATTCATCTCTTGTTGCCTCTCAAGTGCTTTTATCTGCAGTGTTAGATCGTTCAACTGTGCTCTTTCTGTTTTTCTAATGTAGGCACTCAGGGCTATAAACTTCCCTCTTAGGACTGCTTTTAAAGTATCTCATAGGTTTTGTTGTGTTGTATTATCATTGTCATTCAGTTCCAGTTTTATTTCTTTCTTTATCTCTTCCTTGACCCATTTATTATTCAAGAGTGTATTGTTTAGTCTCCATGTGTTCCTGTAGATAGTAGGGCTTATCCTGGTGTTGATATTGAGTTTTATTGCACTGTGGTCTGAGAGAATGTATGAAATTATTTCCATCTTTTTGTATTTGTGGAGGTTTCTTCTGTGTCTCAGTATGTGGTCGTTTTTGGAGAATGTTCCGTGGGGTGATGAGTAGAAATTGTACTCTCTGGTATTAGGGTGGAGTATTTGGTAGATGTGTGTGAGGTCCATTTGTTGTATCATATCATTCAGTTCAGAAGTCTCTCTGTTTATTCTTTGTCCTGTTGACCTGTCCAAAGGGCTCAGTGGGGTATTGAAGTCTCCTACTGAGTGTACTGGGGTTAGTGTGTGACTTGGAGTCCTGGAGAATTGTCTTTATAAAGTTTGGTGCACCAGAGTTTGGGGAATATATATTCATAATTGTAAAATTTTTTGTTGAATTGTTCCTTTGATAAAAATGTAATGGCCTTCTTTGTCTCTTCTAATTTCTTTTACATTATAAGTCTATTTTTTTCTGATATTAAAATAGCAACACCTGCTTTCTTTTTGGGTACCGTTTGCTCAGAATATTTTTTTCCATCCTTTCAATTTAAGATGGTGCCACTCCTTGAAGATAAGATGTGTTTCTTGTAGACAGCATATAGATGGAGAATTTAGTCCATTAATATTTAAGGTTATGATTGATTGGTTTGTGTTGCTTCCTTTTGCCTTATTATCCATTTGCAGTTTTCATTTAGGTTTCTACTTCTGCTTTATTGATTTCTCTCTCTAGATGCCTGGGGGTGGTTGCTCCTTTCTTCTGTCCTTTGAATTGCTTCAAGTATTCTCTGAAGGGTTGGTTTTCCTGACATGTATTCTTTCATCTTGTTTATGTCATGGAAGATTTTTGTCTCTCCTTCAGCTATAATTGACATTTTTGCTAGGTATAGTAACCTGGCTTGGCATCTACAGTCCTCTAACACTGGGAATGCTTTGGTCCACGTTCTTCTTGCTTTCATAGTTTGCACTGAGAAGTCAGTTGTAATTCTGATAGGTTTCCCCTTATAGGTCGCTTACTGTTTTTCTCTTGTGGCTTTAAGGATTTTGTCTTCATGTTGGGCATTGAGCATTTTAACTATGATATGGTTTGGAGAGTTTCTTTTCTTCTCTTGTCTGTTTAGAGTTCTATTTGCTTCTTGTATTTTTATTGGTTTGTCTTTTTTCAGTTTGGGGAAATTTTCATCTATTATTCTGTTGACAATCTGATCAACACCATTCTCTTGGGATTCTTCTCATTCTTCTATTCTTATTTTGCGGAGGTTTGATCTTTTCTGTGGTTTTTTTCTTTTTATTTATTTTTAAAATTTTTTTTAAAATTTTATTTTTTATGTGTATGAATGTATTGTCTGCATGCAGGTTTGTGCACCCAGGTTGTGCAATGCCACAGAGGTCAGAAGACAGCATCGGATTCCCCTGGAACTGGAGTTAAAGATGGTTCTCAGCCACCATGTGGGTACTAGGGATTGAACCCAGGTCCTCTGCAAGAGCAGTTAGAGCTCTTAACTGGTAGGCCATCTCTCCAGCCCAATTTGATCTTTTCATAGTGCCCTACAGTTCCTGGTTGTTCCACTTTTGTGTATTTTTCAATTTTTCATAGTCTTTCCTTAAGGTTTTAGTTGTTCTGTGTTATCTTCCAGGTCTGATATTCTTTGCTCTGCTTCCTCCATTCTGCTTCTGGGCCTTTATCCATTCCTTTCTTCTTGATTTAATGAGTGTTTGATTTCCATTTTCATTTTGTTTTCTGATTTCTTAGCATTTCCACTTCCTTTTGGAGCTTCTCATTCTCTTCCTGTAGTTCTTTGCTTAGCTGTTTGGTTTCCTTATCTTTTTCAACATGGGATCTGTGGTGGTTTGAATTAGAGTGTCCCCTATAGGCTTTAAGTATTCAGACATTTTGTCTCCAGTTGGTGTCACTGTTCTTGGAGGTCTTAGATGGTGTGGCTGTGCTGGAGGAAGTGTGTCATTGGGGGTGAGCTTAGTTTAACGAGCCTAGCAGTCTCCAGTCTCTCACTCTCTGCTTCCTGTGCTCATTGAGAGATATGCACTTCCTTCTGGAGTTTGTCATTCTCTCTCTCTCTAGGTCCTTCTTGAGTTTTTCATTCTCTTTTCTTAATTCTTTGATTTGCTTTTCATAATCTTGTACTTCTTTAAGTATGTTCACGATTGTACTTCTAATATCTGTGCCCTGGGCCAACCCCAGGGGGATCCCACTGTAGGAATCCTTGACAGGGTTGGTAGAGCTTGGTGTGGAATTATCCCGCACCTTTCCCATATTGTCTCTTCTTTGCATCCCTGGTATATCAGCTTCTCTTTGCCTGTATTCCAATGTGAATCCCAAATACCTCTTCACTGTGTGGAAGGCTTGCTTTGCTTGCCTCCTTCAGATGCCTTCGTTGTTTGATTGATTTGTTTTTCTCCTCTTCTCCTTGTTTATGGTGTGTTGACTTGCCTAAGCTTTAGGCATTCTATTGGAAGTCTAACTCACTCTTCCCTTTCTGTTCTGAAGGTTCTCCAAAGAATCCACTTGGACACTCCTTTGGCCATCCCAGTTGGTTGGGGGGGCAGTACCTGTGCTTCATTCAGGTAGTATGGGAGATCCCCAGTCTCAAGACTCACACAAACCCACCTTTTATACCAGCTGGGAGGATAACTACGCCCCCACAGCCACAGAAAGAAATGCAATCAAACAATCTGCCTGGCTGAAGCACCCAGCTCCTACCTGTGGTCTTGGGAGATCCCCGATCTCAAGACTCAAACAAACCCAAATTTTATTTTTTTAATTTTTTTTATTGATGCTTTGTGTATTTCATACATCATTTTCCAATTCGGTTCAGGCATATTTCCCTTTCCCTTCCCCCCCCCACATCACCCCACCCCATTCCAGATCATGCATTCTGCCATAACTGTCCTGCATCTTTCTCTCAATTTTTTTTCATTTTTTAGCAATAAGTGATAATTTATGAGCACAAGCATCCTTCATGTAAAACCAATTTGTAGGCTGTTGTGCCCAAACCCCCACAGCCTATGGGTCCCACCATCCAGCGGTGGGGGGGGCTTGTATGTTCAATCAAGTTGATCAAATGAGTGTCCAGACTATATTGCTGTAGTTTCACCTTTCACCCCAATAACAGCCCTTACATTCTACCATGCCCCCTCTTCCGCAGATTGTTCCCTAGGCTTAGAAAAGGGGCACAGGTGGAGGAGAAGCAAAACAGTCCACTCTCTCTGGAGCTGTTGTCTTGGACTCTGGTCAATTCTGGCTGTTTCCTTTCACGGGCTGACAGTTTGTCCAGGAATAACCTTTCGATCCTACTAATGAAGCACAAGCAATTAGATATATAGGTATTCAAACAGCACTAACAGTTATGGTAGGTTACTTTGGTATAGACACATATGTTTGGATGGTATGTTAATCCATGAATTACATTTTTCCTGTTAAATATGACAGGGTCTTACTGTGGCTTATAACATCTCCTAACCAGTAGAGGATGTAAGTTTGTGGCATCAGCCGTGGGTTATTCCTCCAAGGAGAGAGCCAATAGCCAATTAGATTTGGGATATACAGGAATATGGCTGCCTCTGCTCCACAATATTTCCAGGCAGGTGAGGTGCAGCTGGTGCTGACGAAGGAGTCTTGCTTAACTCAAGGAGAACCATATTTGCTTCATTGGTTTAGTGGCCTTTGTTAACACTCTCTGGTATTCCAGAGACCATCTGTACACTTGCATGTGTGGTCTCAATACATCTTTCCCATGTTAACGTCAGGTCTTTGGCAGCAGGGCCTTATCGCTTCTCTTCTTGCAGGTATCCCAGGTTAGAGGCAAGGAGCTTTTACCTTTTGGGGGTCTTGGATCCCCTGGCCAACATCTCCTTGGTAGAATAAACCATTGCTGATGTCAGTGCTCCTGTATTAATATATTTTGCTTAAGTGCATAGTTTAAGGAGACTTTAGTATTATATTTGCTTCTGAATAGAGAATTAATCCACTTTTTATACCAGCTGGGAGGATAACTCTGCCCCACAGCCACACAACAAAAATCAATCAAACAATCTGCCTGGCTGAAGCATCCAGCTCCTACCTGTGGTCTTGGTGGATCCCTGATCTCAAGACTCACGCAAACCCTCCTTTTATACCAGCTGGGAGGACAACTCCCCACCACCACACAATGAAATGCAATTAAACAATCTGCCTGCCTGAAGCACCCAGCTCCTACCTGTGCTTCAGGTGGTCTTTTGAGATCTCTTGTTTTGAGTCTTTTAAGGGTTCTACACACTGCTTTCCATAATGGTTGTGCAAGTTTACCTTCCCACCTGCACTGGATGAGTGTTCCCCTTTCTCCACAACCTCTCCAGCATTTGATGTCTTTTGTTTTCTTGATCTTAGCAAGTCTTATCAGAGTTAGATGATAACTGAGAGTGGTTTTAATTTGCATTTCCTTAATTATTAATGATGTTGAACACTTTTTAAAATGTTACTCAGTTATCTTTAATTCTTCACTTTTGAAGTCTCTGTTCACCTCTTTACTCCATCTTTTGTGTAGGTCATTTCTTTTCTTACTCCTTTGTTTTATGTTTAGTCTATATATTCTTGATGTTACTGTTCTGTCAGATGTATCACTGGTGAAGATTTCCTCCCACTCTGTGGGTTTTCTCTTCACTTCCTTGATTGTTTATTTCCCTGTACAGAAGCTTTTGAGTTTGAGGAGGTCCCATTTGCTGACTGTTGACCTTATTTCCTGCACAGCTGCTGTCTGATTTAGAAAGACTTTTCCTTATGCCTATGTCTTGTAGGTTGTTGCCAACTTTTTATTCTATCACTTTCAGGGTTTCTGGTTTCACATTGAGATCATTGATCCTCTTGGAGTTGGCTTGCACAAGCTGAGAGGTAGGGATTTAATTTTGTTCTTCTACAAAGGATGATCCAATTTTGCCAGGACCATTTCCTGAAGATGCTACCCCTCTTACATTGAGATTTTTTGTCCCTTTGTCAAGGAGGAGGGGGCTGAAATTGTATGAGCTCAACTTTGACTCTTCAGTTTTGTTCCATTGGTCAATGGGTCTGTTTTTGTGACAGTACTAGGCTGTCTTTATGACTATGGCCCTGTAATATAGCTTGAAGTGTGGTAGAGCAATCTCTCCTGTATTGAATTTTTCACTCAAGGTTGCTTTAGCTATTCAGGGTCTTTTGTTTTTCCATATGAATTTAGGATTTTTTTCCAAGTCTGTGAAGAAGCTCATGGGGATTCTGTTGGGATTGCATTGAATCTGGATATAAATTTGTGTAGAATGAACATTTTTACTATATTAATTTTTCCAATCCATGAGCATGGGAGGTCTTTGCACCTTTTGATGTCATTTTCCATCTCCTTCTTCAGGGGTTTAAAATTTTTGTTGTAGAGATATTTGGTATGTTTGATTAGGTGTGTTCCCAGGTATTTTATTATTTTGAGGCTATTGTGAGTAGGTAGGTCTTCTTATATTTCTTCTCCACTTGTTTATTTTTGGTGTAAAGAAAGGCTAATGATTTTTCCAGTTTAATTTTTTATCCCACCATTTTACTGAAACTCTTAATTGTTTCTAGAAGTTTTCTGGTGGAGTTTTCAGGATCCTTTAGGTTAACTATCATATCATCTGCAAGAAGGGATAGCTTAACTTCCCCTTTCTGATTAGAATTCCTTTAATTTCCTTCTCTTGTCATATTGCCCTAGCAAATGTTTCAAGCACTATGTTGAAGAGGAGTGGCTATAAGGGAAGCCTTGCCAAGTTCCTACCTTTTAGGGAAATGGTTCCAATTTTTCTACATTTAGGATGATGTTGGCGGTGGGTTTGCTATATATGGCTTTGAACATGTTGAGGAATATTCCCTTCCATACAATTCCCTCTAATACTTTAAACATGAAGAGATGCTGGATCTTATCAAAGGCTCTTCTGCATCAATTTTGTTGATCCTGTGTTTGGTCCATTTATCTGTTTTATGATATTTATTGATTTACGTATGTTGAACCATCCCTACATCTCTGGTATGAATCCAACTTGATCATGATGTATGATCTTTTTTATGTGTGTCTGTATGCAGTTTGCAAGTATTTTGTTGAAAATCTTTGCATCAATGTTCATTAATGATCTGGGTCTATAACTTTCATTTTCGCTTGTATCTTTCCCTGGTTTGGGTATTAGAATGATTCTGGGTTCATAGAAGGAATTGGAAGAATTCCCTCTGAATCCTTCTGAGCAGTTTGAGTAGTAATGGTTGTAGGACCTATTTAAATGTTTTATAGAATTCTCCTGGGAAACCATCTGGGCCCAGGAGTTTTTTTTTGTTTTGTTTTGTTTTGTTTTTGTTTTTTTAGTTGGGAGGTTTTTTTTTTTATTACATCTTCAACTTCCTCAATATTATGGGTGTGTTTAAACTGTCAATCTCTTCTTGGTTAAGCTTTGTTGGTTCCCAGGATTTCAGGCATTCATCCATTTCTCTTAGGTTTTCATTTATAGTGGAGTATAGGTTTTTTTAATGCTTTTATTGATGTTTTGTATATTTCAGACATCATTTTTCAATTCAATTTAGGCATATTCCTTTTCCCTTCCCCCACCACACCCCAAATCATGCATTCTGCCAAAACTCCCCTGCATCTTTCTCTTAGTCGTTTTTTTTAATCTAAAAAGAATTTTATTTATTTATTTTTTTTTTATTTTATTTTTAAGGGATTCTACAATACAATGACACAGTTGTTTGCAGATAGCATTGATGTCACTCATTATGTCATAAAATCAGGTAATTGGTGCATTTTGCAAGTATCTATGTCCAAATTTTGAACAACCCAAGGTTCCCAAAGACCAGTTGGAGAAGCTTGTATGCACAGACA
>VZQC01015118.1:115575-139192 GCA_009823505.1 Rhizomys pruinosus
TCTCTATTCAGCTCTTTGCTCCATCTTTTGAGTGATTCATTTGTTTTCTTTTTTCTTTGTTTTTTGAGTAGTTTGTATACTCTGGAAATTAATGCTTTGTCAGATGTATCTGCAGTAAAGGTTTCTTCCCACTCAGTGGGTTTTCTCTTTACTTCCTTTATTGTTTCTTTTGATGTACAGAAGCTTTTGAGTTTAATGAGGTCCCATTTGTCAATTGTCGATCTTATTTCTTATGCAGCTGCTGTCTGATTTAGGAAGTCTTTTCCTACACCTATACCTTGTAGTCTGCTGCCAAGTTTTTCTTCTATTACCTCCAGAGTTTTGGGTTTCACGTTAAGGTCTTTAATCCATCTGGAATTGACTTTTGTGCAAGGCGAGAGGTAGGGGTTTAATTTCATTCTTCTACAAGTGGTGATCCAATGGAATAAAACTGAAGATCCAAACCTGAACACATACAACTTCAGCCACCTCATATTTGATAAAGGGGCCAAGAAGATACAATGGAGGAAAGACAGCATCTCTTAGTCTTTTTTATGCTTAGGAATACACATTTTCCTCCATTACTTTTATACTACTCTAAAATATGGGTACATACTCTCCACCCATATACAGTAATTACAGAGTCTGAAAACAAGTGGTGGGTGGATTCTAGAGCCCCTTGAGAGATTTACATTATAACAACATATTTGCTTTCAGATAAACAAAACTATAACAATAATGTTGTTCAGTTTCCCTTTCATTTGGGGGGATTTGGTTTTAGCATCAACAAATGAGGGAAACCATTCCCCATTTGTTTTTCTGGGACAGTGCTACTTCACTTAGCATAATGGCTTCAAGCTCCATCCATTTACCTGCAAAGTTCATAATGTCATCTTTCTTTACCACTGAATAGTACTCCATTGTGTAGATGTACCAAATTTTTGTCATCCACTCACCTGTTGAGGGGCATTTGGGTTTGTTACCGCTCTTTGTTATTGTGAAGATAGCTACAATAAACATGGATGTACATGCATCTTTGCGGTAGGATGAGTCTTTTGGGTATATATCCAGGAGTGGTATGACTGGGTCAGGTGGAAGGCTCATTTTGAGTCTTTTAAAGGTTCTTCACATTGATTTCCATAGTGGTTGTACAAGTTTACATTCCCATCAGCAGTGGATCAGTATTCCCCTTTCCTCACAAGCTGTTCAGCATTTGGTGACTTTTGTTTTCTTGATTTAGCCAGTCTTATCAGAGTTAGATGATATCTGAGAGTGGTTTTGATTTGCATTTCCCTAATTATTAATGATGTTGAACACTTTTTAAGGTGTTTCTCAGCTATCTTTAATTCCTCACTGGTGAAGTCTCTGTTCCGCTCTTTACTCCATCTTTTGAGTAGGTCATTTGTTTTCTTACATCTTTGTTTTTATGAGAAGTCTATACATTCTTGAGGTTAATGCTCTGTCAGATGTATCACTGGTGAAATTTCCTCCCACTCTGTGGGTTTTCTCTTCACTTTCTTGATTGTTTCCTTAGCTGTATAGAAGCTTTGGAGTTTGTTGAGGTCCCATTTGTCAACAGTTGACCTTATTTCCTGAACAGCTGCTGTCTGATTTAGAAAGTATTTTCCTATGCCTATGTCTTGTAGGTTGTTGCTAACTTTCTTCTATCACCTTCAGGGTTTCAGGGTTCACGATGAGATGTTTGATCCACAGGGGGAGAGGTAGGGGTTTAATTTTGTTCTTCTACAAATGGTGATCCAATTTTGAAAACACCATTTCTTGAAGATGCTATCCTTCCTCCACTGAGGATTTTTACCCCTTTGTCAAATATGAGGTGACTGAAACTGTATGAGCTCAACTTTGGATCTTCATTCTTTTTCCATTGGTCAACTGGACTATTTTTGTGCCAGTACCAGGCTGCCTTTATGACTATGGCCCTGTAATATTGTTTGACATCTGATAGAGCAATCCCCCCTGTATTGCATTTTTCACTCAGTGTTGCTTTAGCTATTCGAGGTCTTTTGTTTATCTGTATGAATTTAAGGATATTTTTTTCCAAGTCTGTGAAGAAGCTCATGGGCATTTTGATTGGGATTGCATTGAATTTGTATATCAGTTCGGGTAAAATGGACATTTTTACTATATTAATTTTCCCAATCCATGAGGATGGGAGGTCTTTCCATCTTTTGATGTCATTTTCAATCTCCTTCAGGGGTTTAAATTTTTGTTGTAGAGGTCTTTGATATCTTCAGTTAGGTTTGTTCCCAGGTGTATTATTATTTTCGAGGCTATTGTGAGTGGGAAGGTCTTATATTACTTTTCCACTTGTTTATTCTTGGTATAAGTTAAGGCTACTGATTTTTCTAGGTTAAGTTTGTAGTCTGCCACATTATTAAAACTCTTGAGTGCTTCTAGAAGTTTTCTGGTGGATTTTTTAGCTTCCCTTATGTAAACTATCATATCATCTTCAAGAAGCTATAGCTTATCTTCATCTTTTCCAATTAGTACTTCTTTGAGTTCCTTCTTTTGTCTTATTGCCCTAGCAAGTGTTCCAAGCACTATGTTGAACAGGAGTGGTGAGAAGGGACAGCCTTACTGGATTCCCACCTTTAAGGGAAATGATTCTAATTTTTCTCCATTTAGGATGATTTTGGCAGTGGGTTTGCTACATATGGTTTTGATCAAGTTGAGGAATGTTCCCTTCAGTCTAATTCCCTCTAGTACTTTAAAAATGAAGGGATGCTGGGTCTTTTCAAAGGCTTTTTCTTTTTCTGCATCAATTGAAATAATCCTGTGGTTTTTGTCTTTCAGTCCATTTATGTGTTTTATGATATTTATTGATTTACATATGTTGAACCATCCTTGTATCTCTGATGTTATCCACCTTGATCATGATGGATGATCTTTTTGATGTGGGTCTGTTTGTGATTTGCAAGTATTTTTTTGGGAATGTTTGCATCTATGTTCATTAGTGAGATGGGTCTATAGATTTCTATTTCAGTTGTATCGTTGCCTGGTTTTGGTATTAGAGTGACACTGGCTTCATAGAATGAGTTTGGGAGAATTCTCTCTGCTTGTATCCTTCTGAACATTTTGAGTAGCAATGGTTGTAGGACCTCTTTAAATGTTTTACAGAATTCTGCTATGAAACCATCTGGAGTAGGGTTTTTTTTTTTTTGTAGGTTTTAAATTACATCTTCAATTTCCTCAAATATTATGGGTCTGTTTAAACTGTCAATGTCTTGTTGTTAAGATTTTTTGGGTCCCAGGATTTCAGATATTCATCAATTTCTCTTAGGTTTTCAAATTTAGTGGAGTATTTGTTTTTGAAGTATTCCAGTATGATTTTCTGGACTTTTTCTTTGTTTGTTTTGATGTTTCCCCTTTCATCATGAATACTATTAATTTGGACTCTCTCTCTCTCTCTCTCTCTCTCTCTCTCTCTCTCTCTCTCTCTCTCTTTCTCTCTCTCTTGGTTAACTGGGCTACATGTCTGTCTATTTTGTTTATTTTTTCCAAAGAACCAGCTTTGGCATTCATTGATTTTATGTATTATTTTCTTTGTTTCTATTTCATCGATTTCTGCTCTGATTTTTGTTATTTCTTCCTGTCTGTTGGGTTTAGCGTTTATTTGTTGTCTCTCAAGTGTTTGTAGCTGCAGTGGTAGATCGTTTATTTGTTCCCTCCTCTCAAGTCTGCTTTTAAAGTATCCCACAGCTTTTGTTGTGTTGTATTCTCTTTTTCGTTCGGTTCCATGAATACTTTTATTTCACTCTTTGTTTCTTCCCTGGCCCATTCATTATTAAGGATTGTGTTGTTTAACCTCCTTGTGTTCTTGTAACTAGTTGGGCTTATTCTGATGTTAATATTGAGCTTTATTGCACTGTGGTCTGATAGAATGCATGGAATAATTTTAATCTTTCTTTATTGCTCTGGTGTTTGGCTGGAATATTCTGTAGATGACTGTGAGGTCCATTTGGTGTATTGTTCAGTTGTGATGTTTCCCTGTTATTTTTTGTCCTGTTGATCTATCCAAGTGGCTCAGTGGGGTGTTGAAGTCTCCCACTATTAGTGTGCTAGGATTAATCTGTGTCTTGAGGTCCTGTAGAGTAGTGTTTGTAAAGTTAGATGCACCAGAGTTTGGTGCATAGACATTTATGATTGTGAAGTCTTCATGGATAATTGTTTCTTTGACAAGGATGTAATGACCCTCTTTGTCTCCTGAATAATTTTACTTTGAGAGCTATTCTGTCTGATATTAGAATCGCCGCTCCAGCTTGTTTCTTGTATCATTCACTTGGAATATTTATTTTTTATCCTTTCACTCTAAGGTGATGTCTGTCCTTGAGAGTGAGGTGGGTTTCTTGTAGACACCATATAGATTCTAATCCATTCTCCCAGTCTATATCTTTTGATTGGGGAGTTTAGACCATTAGTACTTAAAGTTATTATTGATAGATGTGTGTTGCTACCTTTAACCTTTTTTGTTTGTATTCTTGGTCTAGATTTGTATTTACTCTGTTATGATTTAATAATTTCTCTCTTTAATTGCTTAGGGGTAGTTACTCCTTTCCTCTGTTCTTTGGATTGCTTCAAAGATTTTCTGAAGTGTTTGAAAAAGCAGAAAAAAGAATATAAGACATGCAAGCTAACACAGAGCAACTAGAATGCTCAAGTAAAGATTATGAAAAATTTAACAAAACTCAAGAGTGGAAAAACCAGGAAATGTGAGACACTATGTAAAGATCAAATCTCCACATCATAGGGATAGAAGAAGGAGAAGAATCCCAAGACAACACTTGACTCAATATTCAACAGGATAATAGAAAAAAATGTCCCCAAACCGAAAAAAGACAAACCCATACAAATACAAGAAGCACATAGAACACCAAACAGACAGGACCAGAAAAGAAATTCCCCATGCCATATAATTTTTAAAACACTAGATACTCAAAACAAAGACAAAATACTGAAAGCCACAGAGAAAAACAACAAGTTACATATAAGGGGAAACCCACCAGAATCACAGCTGACTTCTCAGTACAAACTATGAAAGCTAGAAGAACGTGGACCAAAGTTTTCCCTGTACCAAACAACTTTAGAGGCCAACCCAGACTATTATACCCAGCAAAAATGTCCATTACAGTTGAAAGAGAAAGAAAACTCTTTCATGACATAAACAAGATGAAATAATACATGTCTAAGGAAAAAACTTTCTAAATAAAATATGTTTCACAGGAAGTAAGATCAACAATCAACAAGTGGGACCTCATTAAACTAAAAAGCTTCTGTACAGCAAAATGATCAATCAAAGAAATGAAGGGAAAACCCAAAGAGTGCAGGGAAATCTTCACCAGAGGCACATCTGACAGACGTTTAATATCCAAAGTATATAAATTACTCAAAAAAGGACCAAAAAACAAATGACCCAATTAAAGATCTGAACAGAGACCTCTCAGTAGAACAAGTAAAAATGACTAAAAAACTTCTTAAAAAGTGTTCAAGATCGTTAGTAATTAAGTGATTGCAAATTAAAACCATTTTAAGATTTCATCTTACCACCTAAGACTGGCTATGATCAAGGAAATAAATGACAGCAAATATTAGAAAGGTTGTGGACAAAGGGAACACTCATTTAATAGTGGTGGGATTGGCAACTTGTGTAACCACTTTGGAAAGCAGTGTAGAGAACTCTTAAAAGATTAAAAAATTAACCTACCATTTGACTTAATCATACCACTCCTGGTATGATACCCAAAAGGTTCATCCTATAGCAGAGATATTTGCACAACCAGGTTTATTGCAGCTCTTTTCATAATAGCGAACAGCTGAAAGCAACCGAAGTGTCCCTCAGCTGATGCATAGATAATGAAAATGTGGTACATTTACACAATGGAGTTCTATGCAGCAGTGAAGAAAAATGACAAAACGAAATTAGCAGGTAAATGGATGGAACTAGAAGCTGTTATGCTAAGTGAAGTAACACAGTCTCAGAAAAATAAACAATATAAGTTACCCTTCATTTGTGGATCCTAACAGCAAATCCTTAAATGTAATTCAAAGTAGGTAACTGGTCAGTAAACATAATACCAAATTCACTGATATGACCATAGCTTGGAATGTATGTCTCTATTTTCCTCAGTTCTAAGATTTAGGAGAAAGAATAAATCTTTTTTAAGTACAGTCAAATATACATAAATTTGATATGTAAGTTACAAATGTAAAATTATAGTTCTTTTTACCTGAATGAATGTTTAGTTTTAAACTAATGTTTAAATGTGTTATAAAATTAACCTATATTTCATTTTCGGACTTTATAAATTTGGTATATGTATGGAGTGCAAAATAAAGAAACAAGCAAATAAACAAACAAACAAACAAACAAACAAACAGATATGTTCCAAGCACATGCAATAATTTCTGGTTTCTGCTGGAAATGACCCAAGCAAGAGCACTATGACTGGAGTGTTTTGAGGTCCCTGTCAATCAATATTATCACTGGAAAGAAGTAGAATTTCTGCAAATGGTTAGAGTGAGCACCTAGACGTCTCAAGACCAGATACCAGTGAGTCATCAGCAGGGGCAGGAAGTGGACATTTCACACAGACAGAAACTTTCAGATTTTTTTGTTAAAAACAAAAACAAAAACCATCCTATTGCCTGGATTTATTTGTGTCACAAACACAACCCTCCTGCCCTTGCAAGAAAAGTATACATATTTTAGTCTTTTAATTTAATATTTACATTAATTTAGCCAGAATGATATTTCAATATTTGAAACTACCAGTTAAGTTAATGTAAAATTAAATGTTTGAAAGAAATACAATTTAAACATATATGGAGTATTTCAAATGATCATTTTAATGTGTCAAGTGTCCGCCTTAAGTAGCAAGGTCTGTTGTAGATCCCATAGCAAGCTACACCTCGTGGTACTGTGTGCAAGGCTGAGAGCCAAGACGCTCGATATTAAGGAAGCAACTTTTTGCATCACACATTGCCAATCCAAGAGACGAAGACCATTATGGTTGGAACTTACTGGTGCTCTTTCATCACCTCTGGCAGTGATGGGGTGGGTGCCCCTTTCAGGAGTAGCATTGGCTGAGTGCACAGATGATGCTGTCTGCGGTAAGTACTGTGTGGGGCTTCCACAGTCTTCCTTCAGTATTGTGAAAGGAGAGAAGCATTGAAAGTCTTCACTAGTCTCACCCATGCAAAGCATCTAGAGTTATCTTTCTAGATACAAATTTCTTTTTTTATTTTATTTTTTATTGATGTTTTTATCTATTTCATTCATCATTTTTCATTTCTTTCAGGCATATTCCCCTATCCCTTCCCCCCACCCCACTCCAAACCATCCCAGATCATGTACTCTATCATAACTGTCCTGCATCTTTCTCTCAGTCTTTTTTTATGCTTAGGAATTCACGTTTTCCTCTGTTAATTTCACATTATTCTAAAATATGGATACATACTCTTCACCCATATACAGTAATTACAGAGTCTGAAAATAATTGGTGGGTGGATTCTAGAGCCCATTGAGGGATTCACATTATGACAACATAGTTGCTTACAGATAAAACAAAAATATAAGCATACTGTCATTCAGCTTGCCTTTCATCTGGGGATTTGGTGTTAGCATCCACAAATGAGGGAAACCATCTAGATACAAATTTCATTATACCACATCCATGTTTAAAGCCATTCAGTGCTTCCTCGTTACCCCTAAAATAGGTTAACTTCCAGAACTGAAGGAGCATCTCAGTCTTTAGGTGTTCATTCTCCATACTCAAATCCATATGTAATGCTTTGATGTACCTTGTAAATCTCTCTATTTCCTTCGATTGTACACCTAGTTACCTTTATCTCATCTGTCTTTTTCCATTTCTGATTGTGAAAATAAAGTGTGAAACCCAGAAAAGTTAGAGTGATCCTGTATTTGAATATCCCAGGACCAGTTCTGGAAAATGCTCTTTATATCAGCATAATAGTAAAATATATCCATTCAGTAGCAGAGAATTCCCTTGGATAAAAACCATCATCTGAAATCTTCCTTTAATTACTTAAGAGTAAGCATTTGTCCTGAAACACTGTATTTCCTCATGGACTATAATATGTAGTAGTAAGTTATTAATAAAATATCTTACCAAGTAGTACATCTGTAATAGCATAAATATTAAGTTGGAATATATGTTTCATGTTAGACACAATTTTAAGCACCAATGAATATTTTCAGTTTTTAATGTAACATATTAAAGGAAGGCATTTTGATCATTCTTGAATTCAGAAGAAGAAACTGAGAACATGCAAGTTTAAATAACTGGGTCAAGGACACTCATTTGATAAAAGTCAAGAAGTTGCTTTGTCAGGTAAATTGGTGCAATTACTTTAAAGTTGGCACCAGCATGAGGTAAAAATGCGGACCTATCTTTCTGTCCCATTGCCTTAGGTTAAATTGGGAATATATGGATGACTGTTGTCCATTTTGAAGTGGGCGTTTATGTATAACAAATGTCATTCCAAATGACCCAATAAACAATTTGATTATATTAAAAGGATAATTATCTTGTTTCTTTTCCAATAGCAAGAATAGAAAATGGCTATTACTGAAGTTGTTCTCATTACATAAAAAGTAAAATAATTAAATAAAGTGTTTTGGAGAGTTACAATGACTAACTTTCTACTCTATTTGAGTTAAGAAGTATTTTAAAATTTTTATTAGTATACATTACTAATACAACCTATTGGGTTTTATTGTGACAATTTCCTGCAGGTGTGCCTTCATCTTCAGGTTACTCTCCTACCTACCCTCCCATTTCTTCTGGACCTATTGCTCTACTCTTATACTTCCCTTTGATTTTTGTTACTTTTCCTCCTAACAATTCTACTTATAAATATACCAAACTTTGTCATAGTCTGTATTATTTTTCTTAATGTGATTCCTGTTTTCCTCATTCTCCTTAATGAACTACTTCATTTTATGTATAGACAACTTTTTCCTTAGTTATTCTTCTCTTGACACTAGGCAGATTACATTGCTCATGAAATATTTTTCACTTACTTCTTTAGGAACAGTAGTAGCTTTGAGCGCGATGTGATGCTATAATTTGCATGACCATTCCTCCAAAGTCTCATCAGTTAAAAAGCTGTTTCCAGGCTGGTGATGGTTAGAGGTGAGAGGATTTCTGGAAGAAGGATCACTTTACAGAGTTATTTAGGAGAGTGTTCTGCAAGAGATGGGTAAGACTTTGCTCGCTTCCACATTCTGTCATCTTCTTTGCTCATGATGTGATTATCTTACTCTATCACATGCTCCTCATTGTGGGGTGAAAGCTCCAAAGTGAACTAACTACTTGTACCACTCTCCTACTAATGTATATGGCTGAAAATGCCAACTAAGAAACTGGGTGAAAAATCCTAACCAGAACAACTCTGTCAGATAGAAACACACACACACACACACACACACACACACACACACACACACTCACACACGAAACCATAAGGAACTTTGGGGAAGAGGAGGCAGAAGGAATGTCAGAACCTGAGGATGGGGAACAGTTGTGTGACTTGCTGCCTTCTGGACATCACATGGCTAGCACAGTCATGAAATCACTACAGCTTTGGTTAATTCCCCCAAATCAATCCAGCCAATATTCTGGAATAGACGTTGTAGAGGATCTTCACACCCTATCTTTACTAAGGATATGGATAGTTCCTGGGTCACTGGATAGTTTCTGGGGTGGGGGGATGATGACGTTTTCCCATGCTCTAGTGGATAGTCTGAAACTCAGGTGTGTATGGGCAGCACAAACTAGACTTAGTGGTTTATTTATTAAAAAAATGCATGAAGTTGGTTGTGGGACATGTTGGTATGAATGTGAGGTGAGTTAGAAGGGGAAATGGGGGTTTTATATAATTGTATTACATTGTGTACATGTATGAAATTCTCAAGAACAAAGAAAAAATTAAAGAATACATGGAGATCTGAAAGCAACTGTGATGTTATAATATGAATGTCTTAATGAGCCCTAGAATTAACTTACTACTTACTTTCAGACATGGTAATTAATGTATATGGGCAGAAGCTATATATTCATATTTTAGAGTAATATAAAATTAAAGGGAAAAATGTGAATTCCTAAACATATATTGGAACTAACATACAGTTTATTCCTGGATGACATAATTCTGCTACAAATATGACATTTATATAGGTATATTTTGGAACAATACAATTGGGAGGGAACCACAACATAAGCACTGGGTCAAAGAGCAGACTGACATAAATTATGCCCCAAACAATAAACATTTGCAGAGAAAAACTTTAAAAAGACTGAGAGAAAGATGCAGGACATGTATGGCAGAATGCATGAAATGGGGTGGAGTGGGAGGAAGGGAAAGGGGTCTATGTCTAAATTGAACTGAAAAGTGATGTCTGAAATACACAAAACATCAATAAAAGTATTATATTAAAAAAGAATACATAGAGGGATTTTTTTTCATATTATGTGAAATATAAGTGAAGAAACTGCCAGTGTTAGAGCATCACTACCACAAAATAAATGGGTAATTCCCCAAATTAGTGCATTAATCAGCTTTCTATCACCACAATAAATACCCAAGGTTGTAAACTTATGACAAGAAATGACATTTGCCCCATACTTTGGAAAGCTCTAGTTGAGGATTAGGTGAGCCTCTCACTTTCGGTTTATGACATGCAAGAGGATCAGATCACGGTCAGTAGCATGAGTAAAGCCACTAGTCCCATCCCCAGGGCTGGAAGGAGACAGCAGACAGGCTCCCACCATGTCCATCATGGGCACACTTCCAGTTATCCGATGTGTATCTATGTGCACACCTTTAAAACACTAATAGTGTACCTAGATGACTGGAGGAAGGGCATGCCAAACTTAAACTATAGCTATGGGAGAATATACCTAAACAGCTAAAAATTACCAAAACTCAAGATTAGAAGCCAGCCAGCCAAGTCCTCCATCTTCAATACAGTTAGCCTTGCATGTTCAGACACATACTTATAAACAGTCTGCTATTAAATGCAATTTTTGGAAAAGGAAGATACTTAAGGAGGTGAGAAAATGTGATGCACTAAAGATAAATATAAAGCATATCAGTACTCAATTGCCACATTATCTGTCTTCTGACACTTTAATGAACTGTATGAGTCTATGTGTAAATACACACAGACAAAAACATAAGTATACTTGTATGTGTATATAGTTTTATTGAATAAGAGCACAGAAAAATAAGAAAAAGTTGTATCATGAATAATATACAAGCAGATAGGTCTTCAGATCAATTAAACAAAATGAGATTTATTAGAAAAGCATTAAATAAAATTATTTCTGATTTATTTTCTAAACAGTTATTCTAATTGGTATGTAGAAACTTGTTCCTATAAATTAAATTTTATCTCTACTATTTGGCAGTGCTTCAAGGAAAAAGATTCATTTCACCTTGATTCTCTAATTGAGGTGTTTAGATGTCCCTTTCTCCTTTTATTCTGGAAGAGTTGTAGTGACATTTTCTACATGGGATGTTTCAACTTGAGTTCTCACTTCTCTTCTTGCTGAGTGCTAAATTGTTTTTCAGTCTATCTGGCAATCTGTTAGTTTTTTTTTTTTTCCTTCCCCCACAGGGTTCAGTCTTTGTCCTTGAAGTTGTCGACTGCAAAACGCAAGGAAAATTGTATATCCAATTAATGTATGGCAAAACACAACTGTCAAATAAAAAACCATTAACCTCCAGAGTACCATAATTTTTGGTATATTTGACAGGTCTTTTCTCAGCTCCATGTAGTCATTCCCAATACCCCATTTTTTTTTTCATCACAAAGATACTGCTTATGAGACAGTTTCGTAAACGAAAATGTGTGGTGTTCATATAAATTTTTAAATGTGTAATAAAGAGCAAAACATTGATAGATGCAATTTTCCGTGAATAAATGTTTAGGTTATATGGAAATAAACTAAAAGTCCACATGCTTTGGACATTGGTTGAACTGATACTTGTGTTTTCATATACTCCAACATGTATAATGAATTATTTCAGTACTGTCGTTTTTACCCCAATTTCAAAAGTACATGAGGCAGAAATGTGTTCTGCTCTTCTAAGTTTCTCATCCACAGAGAAGGCAGATAACTAGTAAACTTATTTAACTAGCATTATTTCAATGATACTGCAGAGCAGGTTAGGACTAGATGATCACAAATAACCTTGAGAAAATAGGCAGTGACTGAGTGAAGTGAAGGATGGAAGTAATTAAACTGTTGAGAGATGAAACGATTCCCTTGTATGCCAGAGGAAGAGTTCCTGTGAGCCTAAGAGGAAGGGATACATTTGCCAGTAACTATGATGACTTTGAGAAGTAGGAGAATGAGGAGAGACAGCTAGCATTGTTGACCCTTGCTACTTATCACTTCTGATGGCTTCCAGCTATAGGTTACATAAAGAATGATGACGAGTTATCAGCTTAAGGAAGCTTACCTTTCATCATGTGTGATCCAGAAGGAGAGTCCTCGATGTCAGTGAGAATCACAAGCCAGACTGCATCCCTCTGCCAGTGGCGCTGAATGTGTGGACTTCGCCCTCTGGCAGCCTCCGCTCAGAGCTTAAAAACGGCATCAATACTGTGCTATTTTACTCTCATGCCACACACAGAGCACTGCTTTTATTTCTCCATCTCTCATTTAGTGTGAGTTACTCCTTTTCAGGATCACTGATTTCTTATCGTTTGTTAGGCAAAACTAGTGCCTATGTCTCTTGCCTCAGAAAACAAGAACAGGAATAGAATTAAGAAGACTGCTACCGGGCTGGAGAGATGGCCTAGCGGTTAAGAGCACCGACTGCTCTTACAGAGGACCCGGGTTCGATCCCCAGCACCCACATGGCGGCCGAGAACCGTCTGAAACTCCAATTCCGGAAGAACTCCAGCTCCAGGGGAATCCGAGACCCTCTTCTGATCTCCGCGGCATTGCACGTCACGGGTGCACAGACTTGCATGCAGGCAGTACATTCATACACATACAGAAATAAATGAAAAATTAAAAAAAAAAAAAGAAGACTGCTACCACTTCAGATATCCTAATACGCTTCATGATATTTAATGGGCAAATTGAAAACTAAACAAATATCTTAAAAATTATAACCAATGTTCTAATTTTCCTACAGGTTATAATTTAGTCAAAGAATTTGACATTAAAGGTCCCCTAGATAACAATAGAATTAAAGTTATAATAACTGAAAATTAACAGAAAGCTTTGCCAAAGATTGAACATAGACTCAGTAACATAATATAATCCAGAGGAAATGGTCTGCGTTACAGATTTGAAGATGGGTAGAGTGGTGGGATGGCAGTGACAACGCAAAGAGAATTTGATATGAGGTCCATCTACTTGATTTCTCATCCATAATTGACATGAAGAAATACCGGAAGAAAAAGAGCTTACAGTACATCACTGAGGGAAGCCAGGGTAACTCAAGGCAGGATTGTGGAGGCTGAAGCAGCAGTAGGAGAACGGTGGATCACTGGGGATTTAGGTTTCCTCACATAGGTGCCTGCCTCCCTCGCAGTTCCTTTTCTGTCTTCTTACCTGCACCACAATCAAGTACCTTAAAGAAATTTCACTTGTTGACACCCATTTGTAATTTTAAAATATGAGTCTCACATTTAACAGCATTATTACTAGCACATTTTATACTTAAATTGGTTGACAAAAGATCTGTAAAAGCTGCTGTAGTCCATTAATTTGTTGCCAGTCTTTTAATGCATAGTATTTTATGTGTGAAGACCAATGGTGACTAATTTTGCTGGAAGTGATAAACTGTTTCTTTCTCACCATTCACTTGTCATAATGAACAACATAGGCTCATTATCAAGATGAGAAAATGACCCTAGAAGGTACTTTAAATACCATAAAGAAAAATTTTGTACTGACTATAACCTGCCACTGTTTCATAGTATTGATAGCATAATGATAATAATAGTTACTCTTCATTGTGACACAGTTGTCTGGTAGATGTTTATATTTTAAATCTCAGAATATCACCATCTGTGATGCATGTATTGTTCACATATCAAAGATGTGATTCTTGAGCTTCAGAACTTTGCATAGAGTGCACTGTGTGGGGCTGGCAGAATGGCATGGGCTGTGTTGGCTCCATGGGGATTCTATTGTGCTTATCACACAGATACTCTGCCTGGCATTATGCTTTTACCCTCAAAATTCCCTGGGGAAGCAGAATATGATGGTAACAGCCAACGAATTTTTGGAAATCCTATTAAGAGCCTATACCTATAATTCATCTGTCGATAAAACATTAAGAAGTTTACATTTCTGCCTTTTCTGAATGGCACTTGATTAAAATAGATTCATCATTATTACACTTTCCTTGGCAACTTCATTTCTGAAACTTGCTATTTTCTTTAATTATCTCAACTTAGTCTCTAAAGATCACATAGCATATGAAAAGGAATTTATTCTCCACCACTTTTCCTGTTTCAAGTTGTAGCCTGACTAAAACAGAGAACTTTTCCTACAGGCAAGTTTTGGCTTTGAGTCAACAGCTCTTGCTTATCTTTATTTTTATTCTCATATTTCCCCACTAAATGTTTATTAATCTCACTATTTATTAACGTATATACCATTCTTTGGTATGAAATGTTTTGTTTCATTTTCTCCATTTTAAGTTAGCATTGCAGGCAACAGCTTCCTTTTGCCAATTTCACAGACAATTTGTTTGGCTTAATGTTCCCGCTCAGATCTCTCTGCTTTCCCCTCTTCCCTTCTCCCCATCCTTCCCTATTGTCTATCCCCTTTCCATTGCCATCTCATATGTTCAATTACTACAAACACCCTTTCTTAAAACTTCTCCTCTCTCAAGGTCCTTTCAATTCTCATGGCCTAAACTCAGACTCAATCCCCTAAATTATTTTCGTCATTGAGATGGAAACAGCCATGTTATCCTAAGAGAAGGTTCAAACGAACTGAAAAAAAATTCTAGGCAATGCCCCACACTATCACTATGGAAGATATCACTTTCTTGTTAGAGATTGGCTCTACCATGAATTTAAAGTCTTGTGACTAGTTTCAAAGGGAAGTAAAGGTTATTTTAAAATACAGAAAAGAGACAGTGATTAAAGAGTTTTTAAAATAGATTATACATATAAAAAATGTAGGCTTTACTTATCCAGGCTTGAAATTATGATATTAATTTTTATTGAAAAACATGTAGAAACCTAGCTCTTAATTTCCATGAATATTTAGAAAGAAGACAACTTAATAAAAATGCAAGATTCCATTCAACTTTCAATTTCATAAAATCAAAATATGCTGTTAGCATAGTTCTGCCAAAGTCTGAGGACTGTAAAATGGTCAGGAAATTCCACTGCAATATAACCCTTCTGTTTAGCCTCAAGGACCTTCAAGTTCATGTCATCCAGTAGAATGATGCTAGTGAAGACTCACATGCTGCTTATATCATTATGTATAGAAGTTGGTGCTAGTCACCTAAGAGATTTTTAAAAAGGGGTGAAATGGTGTTTGCTTGATAAATGTCTGTGAGGGTTAGTTAGCATTGCCAACTCGACAGAATCTGGGCTCATCCTGGAAATAGGCCTCTTGGTACACTTGTGAAATATTATCTAGATTTAGGTTGGCTTCTGAGAATGTCTGTGATGTCCACCACCCTCGCCAGCAAGGAGGACGCGCCACACCAGGATTCTTCTACAGACGTTTATTGCAGGGTTACTTGCTTGAAGCGAAAGACCCAAAACCTGAACTCTGTGCTGCTTAAATAGACCTAGGAGGAATGTGGCACTTACTGATTGGTGCTCAACTGAAACCCTCATTTACATGCTCCGGGCTTGAGCGATGACCCCACATAGTGCCAAGCACGCATGCGCATTTAGGTTGTTTACCATTAACAGGCTACGTGGCCCTTCGGGCTGGGCGCCATCTTGTAATGGTGGATGTGGTGGCTTCCCACATCTCCTCCTTTTTTGTTTTAAAAAGAGTCCTAATCCACCGATCAATCTCTGGGTTTCTTCAACTCAGGGAGATCAAGGTGGAAGTAAATACCCCACTGTATGACACCTTGACGCGTGCAATGAGGTCGAGCTCTGCGGAGTGCAAAGGCTGTCTTACAGGCGAATTGTCACCCATCCCTGTGCAATGGGAAGTACATTCCCAAGGGGTGTAAGGGCTGACAACTCGGGGGAACTACTAAGTTTTTAGCATAGACATCCATATCTCAGAGGAGGCACCATTATCCATGGCAAGAAGAGCCTGCACAATGACTACCTTGTCACATTTCTGTTGGGCTTTTAGTCTGCACACCAGTCATAGTAACACTATTCCTCCACAGCCTATCAATGCAAGGAACAAGAATGTTCCCACCCATTCCTTTAAAGTAGGAAAAAGCAGAAGAAAGCCAAGAGGTAACGTCTCCAAGGGTAACAGGATCTAATCTTGTACTATTGAGAACAGCAATTTCAGTAAACAGTTTTTGTATTTCTTGTTCCGCTTGCAAGGACCAGTTTCCTTTAAGGTATTCTGTGATTAGCTTGCTCTGTAAGGAAAGCTGAGAAAAGTTAGCTGGTAACGGGGTTGGTAAAGAAATATTGGTAGAATTTAGGAGTCTCTCCACTAGGTACTTATGCAAGGAGTTTTACGTTCACAGGAAGTAAAGAATTACTGTGAACGGACACAAGCACTGGCCAAGATCTAGCAATGGCCCATAGTTGGATTCCCTGAATCGGGCACATCAATATTAATATTGTCGTTCCCCATAACCAGGTTGTCATCGTTAGTTGTGTCATCCTTCTCTTCTTTGGTGTTGTCCTTTAGAGTTCGCACCAGCCGTTCTGGTACCCAAATTGGATTGTCTTCATCCTGTGGAAAAACACAAACAGCTCCCCTGGATCTTATTAATATTGGATCCGGGCCTTTCCATTTATTTGTTAGAATATCTTTCCACTTTGCCATAGTGGCTGGTGGCACAGGCCACTGACCATGTCGTTCTGCTGCCGATCTTCCATGATCGTCCAAATTTAAAAAATTGAGTGTAAAGAGTGTTAGAGATAATGTTGTCCTTGGGGTGGGCTTAATGCCCTCCATTCCCCCTTTTTGTTTTAGGATGTATTGTTTGATGGTGCGATGGGCTCTTTCTACAATGCCCTGTCCTTGCGGATTATAGGGGAGGCCAGTAAGATGAGTAACTTGCATTTGAAGGCAAAATTGGTGAAATTTTGTTGAAGTATAGGCAGGGCCGTTATCTGTTTTAAGCACCCTAGGTTTACCCCAGGCACTCCATGCCTCAAGGCAATGTTGAATGACATGCAATGCTCTTTCCCCTGTCAAGGGGGTAGCATGAAGCACACCGGAGCAGGTATCAATCGAGGTGTGCACATACTGCAGCGAACCAAAGGCTGATATGTGTGTTACATCCATTTGCCAAACCTCAAGAGGCTTAAGTCCTCGAGGATTGATTCCAACACTTGGTTTGGTTATGAAATCTGCGCATTTGGCACACTGTAGCACAATGTCCCGGGCAGTTGCACGGGAAATATGAAACCTAAGCCGCAAGGTAGAAGCGGGGACATGATAAAGTGAATGAAAATTTTTTGCAGCTTGTATAGGTGTCATAGCAATTAATGCAAAGGCTTTAGTGGCCTGATCTGCCAAAGCATTACTTTTAACCATGGGTCCAGGTAGCATGGAATGTGCTCTAATATGTTGAATAAAAAATGGGTGTTCACGGGAGAGGATACATTTCTGAATATCAACAAAAACACTAGCTACAGGGCTGGATTGTTTTATATATCCTGCCGTTTCTAATAAAGACACAGCATTAACGACATATTGAGAATCTGAGATGATATTTATGGGGGTGTGGAAACGTTTGAATACCTCAAGAATCACTAGGCATTCCACCTGCTGAGGCACATCGGGTGGGAAGGACAGAGTGGTTGTAATCCCATTTGCCACATAACAGCCTTTGCCTGTTTTTGAGCCGTCAGTGTAAATATCTAGTGCATTGGGAATGGGTTGGCTTTGTGTTATTTTAGGAAAAACAATTGGGTGTTTTGTGATAAATTGGAGTAGAGGATCTTTTGGATAATGATTGTCAATAGTGCCTGTATAAGTACAGATGAGGATTGTCCACTCATCAATGAGGCTGGCAAGAAGTTTAACTTGTTCTGTAGTGTAAGGAACAAAAATATAATTAGGGGTATCTCCAAAATGAGTTAGTGCGGCTTTTAAACCTTGTTGAGCTATTTTTGCTACCATAGTTGGATAGTGTGATATAGTTTTTGATGATGAAGAATGTGAATGTATCCACAGGAGTGGTCCGTTTTGCCACAGAACTGCAGTAGGGATCAAGTGTGTCTGTAGTATACACAGTTGGAAGGGGAAATCTGGATTAATTCTATTTAGGTGGGCAGTAGAAAGAGCATTGTCTACTAAATCAAGAGCTTTTAAGGCAGCAGGAGTCAACTGCCGTGGTGAGGTGAGGTGTGTATCCCCCTCCAAAAGAGTAAATAACGGTTTTAGGTCCGAGGTGGGGATTTTTAAATATGGGCGGATCCAATTAATGTCACCTAATAATTTTTGAAAATCATTTAAAGTTTTTAGATGATCTCTACGGATATGTAATTTTTGTGGTTTTATTTGGTGAGATAAAATGACTGATCCCAAAAAATGTCCAACTGTATTTTGTTGTACCTTATCAGGAGCAATGTGTAGATCATATAGTTTTAGCGTGTTGGTTATGACATGATACACCAAATGAAGTTCTGATTCTGTAGGACCAGATATTAAAATGTCATCCATGTAGTGAATAATCTTTATGGATGGATATTTATTTCTTATTGATTCTAGAGCTTGTCCTACATATAATTGGCATATGGTGGGGCTATTGGCCATCCCCTGAGGGAGGACCTTCCATTGATAACGTTGATCAGGTTGTTCATGATTAATTGACGGAAGGGTAAATGCAAATCTTTCTTTATCTTTTGTGTGTAATGGAATGGAAAAGAAGCAGTCCTTAATATCCACTATGATAACTGGCCATTCAACTGGTAACGTTGAAAGGAGGGGGAGGCCCCGCTGTACGGGCCCCATAATACTCATTTGAGAGTTAATGGCTCTAAGATCATGTAACAACCTCCATTTTCCTGACTTTTTCTTGATAACAAAAATGGGTGTGTTCCAAGGAGATAGAGAGGGCTCTAAATGGCCCAGTTGTAACTGTTCTGTAACTAGTTCCTTTGCCGCTTGTAATTTTTCCTTTTGTAATGGCCACTGAGGTACCCAAATAGTTTTATGCTCCTTCCAAGGAATGGGCAGCGGCTCCCCAGCAGCCCTTAGGAAAAACCCAATCCTTTTTTGTCCAATTTAATTTGTACAGGTACGGGCTCTTTATGTCCCTGTAATTTTTTGTCTAAACCTTTACCTGGTACACCTCCCATACTTTCCATGATATGTTGACTGTTATTGGAGTAATTGTTGGTAAGAACATATTTTAGCGCCGTCAACACATCTCGGCCCCATAAATTAACTGGCAGGGGTAGGATATAGGGCTGGAATGTGCCTTTATTTCCCTCTTCATCCATCCATTTTAAAATTCGTGCACTGATCATCGGAGCAGACTCATAGCCCAGTCCTTGCAAGGAATGAGCCGATTGGTTTATTGGCCACGAGGAAGGCCACCAGTGGCTTGAAATTATACTTGTGTCTGCTCCTGTGTCCATGATTCCCTGAAACTGTTTTCCCTCTACTTGAAGTTGCATGATAGGCCTTTGATCTAGTGTTACTGAAAGAAAAGCTCCATCCACACCAGAAGAGCCAAAGCCTCTATCTCCTCTGAGACTATCTTTAGCAGAAAACATATTATGTAAGCTAGGTAACACTAATAACTGTGCGACACGGTCACCGGGTGAAATAGCATATATACCTCTTGGGGATGAGCACATAGCCTTAACTTGTCCTGTATAGTCTTGATCAATGACTCCAGGATGCACTACTAAGCCTTTTAATGTTGAAGAGGATCTCCCTAATAAGAGCCCAACTGTATTTTTTGGGAGAGGTCCTTTAAAGTCTGTTTCTATAGGTTGACATCCCATCTGTGGGGTTAATACTGTTCTAGTGGTGGCATGGAGGTCCAATCCCCCCGAACCTGTAGTGGCTCTTCGTGGGGTTTGGGTGGTCTGAAGGATGGCAGTGGAGTCTGAAGTGCCCCATACATTTGCGGGCCCTGGGGACGAGGGCCCCTCTGTCCATTTTTTGAGTCTTTAAATTGTTGGACAGAGCTCTGATCTAGGGGTCTTCCATTAATGTCTTTTACGGATCTACATTCATTGGCCCAATGTTTTCCTTTTTTACACTTTGGGCATATACCCGGCATTTTTCTATTATGTTGAGTTTTTTCATTTATTCTACATTGTCTTTGAATATGTCCCTCCTTTCCACATTTGTAACATGAAATTTTTTGTTTATTACTTTGTACCGCAAGCACTGCTGCTGCTAGTCCATTTACTGCTCTGGGCAGCGCCCCTCCAATTTCTCTGCAAGCTTTTAACCAAGCCTGAAGGCCTTTTCCTTTCCAAGGGGTGATTGCTATCCTACACTCCCTGGTACATTGTTCATAAACCAATTGTTCTATAAGTGGCATGGCTGATTCTGGATCCCCGAATATTTTTCCTGCTGAGTCCATCATCCAGGCAACAAAGTCCGAAAATGGCTCATCAGGCCCCTGAATAATTTTTGTCAAATTTCCACTGACTTCTCCCCTATTAGGTAGCTTTTTCCATGCCTTAAAGGCTGCAGTATTTATCTGCTGATAGACTTGTTCTGGGTATGCTGTTTGGTTCTGAATCCATTGACCCTGTCCTGTGAGCATATCGAAGTTCCAAGCTGGTTGACCTGCAGCTGCATTGGCTCGCGCTTGCGTAGAGCAAAGGTCATACCAGATGGACTTCCAATCTAAATATTGCCCTGTAGAGAGGGTGGCCTTAGTTACAAAAGTCCAATCAGCAGGTGTTAATGCTGAAGTTGTAAGTCTCTCCACCTGGGATTGTGTATAACTTGCATTAACTCCATAAGTCCTTACCGATTCTGCCAATTCTTTAACTTGTTTATGCTCTAGGGGGCGATGGTACCTTTCATCATCATCATTTACAAACACTGGAAACATTTGTCTTACCTTTTGTCTGGTCTGGTTTGTGCAGAATGAATATCCGCATTGGGATATTTGTGGGTTATAAGCAGGCGGGGCCGTAGGTACCACCCCTCCCACTTTGCGCCTTAAGGCGACTCTCTCTTCCTCGGATGAGTCCGCTTCTTCCGAGTCAGAGAGTTCAAGCAACTCCATTTCCGCTAACGGATAAAGCGGCTCAGGTTTAGCTAGCTTTTTAATTTTACTTTTACTTTTCTTTTCTATTTGTTTTTTTATTACGGGCCCTTCTCCGCGTTCTGTTTCTGACATACTCTCCTGGATTTCTTTTAGTAAATCCTGTCCTTGTTTGATTTGCCTCTGGCATCGTTTATCCTGTAGGCATAATTGTAGATAACAGAGCAGCAGGATAATTATGAACATAAAAGGAATAGAAACTGCTAACCAAAAAGGATCCCAAAATGGAGGCATGCCTCTCAGAACTTACCTAATTATTCCCTCGTCATGTAGTTCTGAATCCTCCCTTTATCCAGGGGGTCTCCGCTGGTGCTGCTGGTGTTCTATCCCGGGCTTCGGCACCAGATGTGACGCCCACCACCCTCGCCAGCAAGGAGGACGCGCCACACCAGGATTCTTCTACAGACGTTTATTGCAGGGTTACTTGCTTGAAGCGAAAGACCCAAAACCCGAACTCTGTGCTGCTTAAATAGACCTAGAAGGAATGTGGCACCTACTGATTGGTGCTCAACTGAAACCCTCATTTACATGCTCCAGGCTTGAGCGATGACCCCACATAGTGCCAAGCACGCATGCGCATTTAGGTTGTTTACCATTAACAGGCTACGTGGCCCTTCGGGCTGGGCGCCATCTTGTAATGGTGGATGTGGTAGCTTCCCACAAATGTCTGTGTCTGTGATTATTTTTATTCTTGTATTGAGGTGGGAAAGTCAGTTCACTCTGGGGGGCACCATTCCCTGAGTTGGCATCCTAGACTGAGTCACATGGAGAGAGCAAGCTGAGCAAAGCATTGACATTTCTGTGCTTTTCAGCTATGGATGCAATGCGACCGGATCCCTAAAGCCCAGCCCCTGCAGCTCTCTTGCTGTGACAGAAAATACCTGGTCTTATTTCCCTTAAGCTGCTTTTGTCACAGTGTTTTATCACAAGAACTAGAGAAGAAATTAAGACCCTATCCATTGAATTGAATGAAATGGCTTGGTTTCTGATGTCAGGGCTAAAAGCCACCATTACATATTTACACTATCAGAAAAGAGCAACTTAAGGAAGATTCTTATGCACAGAATTTCCCTGGGTCATGGTCCATTAGATTGTCAGTGATGTCACAGACCATGAGGAAAACACAAAAAGTTAGAGTTGACACAGATTTTTTTCAAAAAGGAACTGGAGAATCTTTCTAGTATATATTGCCTTAAGAATCCAGGAAATATCACAAACCTATCATTAAAAGTTAAAATAAAAGCAAAATTTCATTATTCTTTTTATTTTGAGGGTAATGGAGTATTCAATTTATTGCCTGAGGCAAATGACTTTTATAAACAAAATGACATCATCTCCCAGAACTAATCACAGACCCCCAGTCCTGTGCCACTGTGTACTTCTGCTCCACCTAGCATCATGTGCCTAGGCCATGCTGCTCCCTCTTGGGGTGGGTTCAGAGGAATCGCATGACTTCTAGGTTGTGCCCTGAGGAATGTTAGCTGAGAACTGGCCCTTAATTCAAACTGGATCATCCCACACATGCCAGATTCCATTTGCATTTTCCTCCAGCTTTATTTCAGTTAGCAACTTTCCCCATAAAGGACAGTCTGTCATCACTTTTCCTGAGCTCTTGCTTTTGCCTAATGCTGCCTCAACCATGGCAATTCTGTCACAGAGCATTTTCCTGGGGGGTGGGGGCAGTACCCACACACATAGTGTCCCACCCCACCTCTGCCACTATTCATTCCCAGGTTACTAGGTAAAGCTAGGAAAATGATAGAAGGGCAAGCACAAATGAGCAGACTTTCCAATCTTAATTTGGAGAAGACTAGAGGGTTTATTAAGCTTGCCTACAAAGTGGTAGAGGAAAGAATACACTAAGTAGTCTAACACTGATTCTCCTTTCCCAGCATGGCCTCCCAGAGTCCTGGCATGAATTCTCTGCCCTATGCCCATGATGGCAAAATGGCCAGGGAGACCCCTGGCCCCTAGTGGTGGGCTTTTTATAGGCCCCTGACCCCAACTTAGTGTCAGTGGAGTCCCAGAGTTCTGTGCACATTCTCACTAGCATTCGGGAACTCCAGTATTGTGGGAGCCTTACCATAGGCTCAGCTTTGCCCTTAGCCCCTCTCTCTAAGTAAACCAGCCTCTATCTTTGTAATTAGTAGCTTGACTGATGATAAATGGATTTTAAATAAGATGTATTTTATCCCTCAAGGTTTCAGAC